>OY978218.1:32779555-33199902 GCA_963854785.1 Vaccinium vitis-idaea
TAGAGGGAAGAGGCTACAGTTTACGGAAGTTTTCTCTGCTAGCTGCTACTCCGACTATATCATTCATACTACACATTTCAGGACTTTGATAAATTGCCTGTTTGTCTTCTCACGTCAAAACCCTCTTCTGAAAATCATGGCAACCAAAAACGATCACTTTCCCGACGATACATCTCCGAAGCGGCGGCGGCGGAGGAGCAGTAGCAGAAGTAATAGCACCGTCGATCATATCAGTGAGTTGACTCGTCGGATAAGTCGACGGCGACGCCGATTTGGCATTGGGCTTTGGCGGTGGGGGTGTCGGTGGTGGTGGGAGAATGGACGCGTGGGGAGGAGCACTGGACTTTAATGGATTGATTGGTTTTTTTGGTGGTGGTGGTGGTGGTGGTGGGTGTGGAGGGGAAGGATTTGGGTTTGGGGAGGAGAGAGATGAGAACAGGAGAGAGAGACGTTTTCAACTTCTTTTTTTTTTTTTTTTGATTCAGGTTAGTGGTGGGTTCCACTGACACATGTCATGTCTCTTGGTATGACACGTGTGTTGTGTGGTTTACTGTGTGCCCGTAGCATTATTGGTTATATACTCCTAATTCTTTTTTGCGAGCTCAAGTCCTCTGTACAGATTTTTGGTGTAAAAGTGTACCTAGTGATTTTTAGCTGCAGAATGACATGAATCTCATGCAATCTTGCGATTGAAAATCACTTGGCACACAGATACGCCAAAAATCCAATAGAGATGATTTTCAATTAAAAATCACTAGGCACGCGGATACGCTAAAAATCTGGTATAGATGATTTTCAATGCTTTTTCGCATACAAAATAGTGCCACGTCACGAGGAGGTTTGGATGTATCTCTTGTTCGAGAAAATTTTGGGTGCAAATGGGGTACCACGTGGTACCCTTGCACAGCATCCGAGCCATCCAAAAATGCAACGGACGGCTCGGATTGAAAGTGCCAGACGGATTTTAAAAAAAAGCAAAAAAAAAAAGGAAAAATGGGTTTCAATCCAAGCCGTCCGTTGCATTTTTGGACGGCTCGGATGTTGTGCAAAGGTACCACGTGTACCCTACCCTATTTGCACCCAAAATTTTCTCCTCTTGTTCCTCTTTATATATTTCGGTTTTTAGTGAAGAGGCAGTCCTCCTCCCCTACATCACGCAGCCTTTACCCCTATACCTTCATTCTTTGCTTCACCTTTAATTTCTCTCTCTCTCTCTCTCTCTCTCTCTCTCTAACTTAAAGCAGTTTGGCATTTCCTCTGCACAAATCTGTTACGGAACCTTCCAAAAAATACACCGAGGGAGCAATCATCATTCACGATTTTTCATCGGTATGGATTCTCCTCAGTTTTCTCACTGTTATCCTGTCTTTATCTATGCATACTGAGTTTTCCTGTCACACGATTTTTCATCGGTATACATGGACTGGCAGATCTCCAAACGAATTCAGAGTTTTCGTTGCAAAAGAGTGTAGTTCATTTGCTATTGAGTGCTCTGTTTTTTGGTTTGAAATCCTATATGTTATGCGTACCAATAGAAATTTCGATGGATTTTTAGAATTTTCTTTTTGCTACGTTTTCTGGGTTTTTTTTGGGTTCTGTTTTAAGTTTGTTAGTTTTGATTTCTTTGATTGTTTCGTTTGTTCCAAAGATTTTGGTTTTAACTTTTTCACCGGAGAACGCTCTTCTCGGGAAAAACTTGAAGCAACCAGCGTAATAACGATAGGTTTATGACCCGTTGCAGAATGTACGGTTTTGAGCCATAGCTACTGTTCGGAAAGGCGAGTCCATCACCACAGTATCACCTAGGTATTAGATGGACAGATGACCCTCTACGTTATGCGGGACTCGAACCTGGACGGATCGTGTGTATGGAAAGGATAGAGCACTGCACTTAAGCCCATTCACGTTGCCATCTAGGCTACCACCGGTCCACCTTTCGATGGTTGAAGCAACAGTTAATTGGTTGATATATGGATCATGGGTGTTAAAGGGATCCACCGATCTCTATATAACCTTTTTAGCAAATGATGAACGATACTACTATGTCGATGGTGGATTGATGTCCGGATTAATAGAGCTGTGCGTAACTTGACCCAAACTCATGAACTATACGAAGTGAATTTTGAGAGCGAAACTAAACTTGATCGAACCAAGTTAAGAATTTGGTGTATTTTTGTAGTTTGATTTCATAGCCCGTTATTGATTTTTTTGGTAATGACCACCAACACTATGAAATAAACTTACAAGGCTTTTTTCTGGGGTAATGATAATGTAAAAATTGTTTTTCTTAATGTCAAAACTATAGTGCATTAGAGTCTTTTATCCTTTACATGGTAAAAGTTTTTTATGCATTTAAATTTTGACATTAATAAAAATAGCTTTCGTATTATCACTATCCATTTTCTTTTATATACTGTAGAGAATTAGAATGTCACATGGCTGGTTATCTGGTTGCATCTCTTTACATTTGATTCTATCCATTACAAAGTTCACTTAATTTAGGAAGAAATAAGATGCGCCGGCCGTAGCTAAAGTTCGAGTTGATGCTGTTGTAGGCCCTAAAAAATTTGTGATTTCATGGGGCCTCTACTTTTGTACCCCTTCAACAGGAAAAAGACCTTACCTGTAATATTAATTCGCTTTACGCTTTTGAAAAGTCAGAGGCCGTCCCCGATAAAGGGTATAGGTTATAGCTTATGCCCATTGATTTTTGTCAACCTTTTCTAAACTGGGTTCCAAGAGGATTAAGTTTCGTTTTCTGCTTTAAAAATGGATTAAGTTAGTAATTTGTATTTTCTTCTAAGTTCATCTTTGTGTGTTGGTAATACTGCTGATAATATGTTGTGCTTACTGGGGAAGAAATTTGTACCTCTCTCCTGTTAGCAATCTAAGGGCCTGTTTGGTGAACCCGGGGTGCTGGAGATCACCCTCCTGGAGAGCACCCGGGAAGCACCCCAAATCCCTGTTTGGTAGCGACTCTTTATTATTTACTTTCTGAATCAAAACATTGAATACGTAAAGATTGAAAGACAAAAGAAACCAATAAAGTATAAGGATTATGAAACGTTCCCAAAATAAAAGAGATTTTGGGGCCCAATAAAATGATACTTATTCTAGGAGTATTTTATGAATTTTTTCACTTCAATGTGTAAAGATTTGATGTACATACGATGTGATTAATTGCCCGTAAACATTCTCGAAGAAATTATTGAGCTGAGCCTGTCCCACTTGTTGAAATTTCAAGTTGATTGGGACAGTTGAACGGACGGCTCTTTGGACCTATTAATAAAAGCTTTGTGGAAATTTCCTGGACTGATACTTTTGTTTTTGGGTTCGGATCCTCTCCGGTCTAAAATTTGGATTTGAGGGGATAGTTTTGGACCGTCAATTGGCTGGAATTAATGGTTCAGGTTTCCTAAAAAATTACTCTTACCTGTTCAGATTTGGACTATCCAATTGAGTCTGATATTAAAGTACCGGAAAGAATCCCTGTCCTCTTTTTAGACTTTGCTTATGACCCATTTTGCACCGACCAAAATTTCCTTGCCTTCTTTACTCGTGTGAAAAAATATTGAAATGCTTTCTTACTTGGTATAGTTCGTATTCATAATAAAGAAGATCTTAAAATTATGTGTGGCCTTTTTTATCTCATCCGTTGATACAAGAATGGTTTGAACCTAAACTAGGGTATGAGAACTCTTTAGATGTATTTCGTTACGGAAAATCTGTGTGGACAAACGTATGTGTACAGAATCGTCCGATCGCTTGAGCTGTGGATCCACGTGCATAGAATGACGTGCCCGTATCTGTGCATGTAACATTATTGCTCATTTATTTTTTGGTGATCTCTTTGTTTGTATTTCTGCTTTTCATCTCTGTCGCAGACATTTTAGTCCTTATTTTTTCTGTGCGTTTCCCCTTTCGTTTCAGACGAATTCAAAACTGTTCGAATTGCTTAATCGGGCATTGGTAAACGAGCCGAGACATAGTACATTTTAAAGCACACAATATGGAGCTGGAGCAGTCCTTTCAGAACCACTCCAGAGAAGAAAACACTTCTTCCATGGAGAAGTGGAAATCTCATGAAGGTAATCATCCAACGGGTGGTTTTGACTGCAACATTTGCCTAGAACTCGTTCAAGAACCCGTGGTCACACTCTGCGGTCACCTCTATTGCTGGCCCTGCATCTACAAATGGATCCATTGCCAGAGCATCTCGAACGAAAACCCCGACCCGCAATGCCCCGTGTGCAAATCGGAAGTTTCGCAGGACATGCTAGTCCCGCTCTACGGCCGCGGCCAATCCACCAAAGAATCACCACACCTCGGGCTAGTCGTACCCCGACGACCCCCGAGTCCCACTTGCGGGTCCCACACAGCCACCGGACCTCGTCCGGCTCTTCAACTTCGTGAGCGGAGGAATATGCAACCGGTTCCGCCTGTGCTCACTTTAGGTGGTGGCACGATGACGACAACTGGGGACACAGTTCACCCGACGGTGGGTATCTACGGGCAAATGGTGTACTCGAGGATTTTTGAGAACTCGGAAACTACGATGTATAGCGGTAGTCCGAACTCTTATCGGCTCGCGGCGAACAGTAGTCCGAGGTTGAGAAGGCACATGGGGGAGGCCGACAAGTCGCTCGGCCGAATTTGTTTCTTCCTTTGCTGTTGCATTGTCTTGTGCCTTCTCTCGTTCTGATTTTGCACATTGTACACATTGTGAAATAACTATGTTATGAGGATATGAAACGATGCATGGATTCGGCCACAGATGTACTAGGATGTACTAGGTGACGGGACTTTTGAATCTCTGTGCTGGTATATATATATATCTCCGTCCATTGGGCTTGTAGAGGCTGTAAACAAGATTTGGAATGGAATCCAGGGCTGTTGAGGATTCTCTATTGCAATTTAAAGATTTTTGGAAGATCATGTTTTGGGATCTATCTGTTGTCCTACAACATGAAACTCTAGAATCACATAGTTGAAGATCTAATGATGAATACAACGGTGCTCAAGACGGTGATTTGGCTAAAAAGAAAAAAAATTGGTTTTTTGGTTTTTTTTTGTTGTCTTTATTCAATTTTTTTTTGCATTTGTTAGTTTTGCGTCAAGAATTTGTGGTTTCTGGATTTATCTCGTCGAGACGAATCCAAAGAAAGTAAAATTATGGTCAAAAGTAATAGTTTTTTTTAATAAACCCGAAAATAAACCAAAATAAACCAGTTTTTTGGGTTATTTTTCATCTTTATTCACAAAACTTTAAGTTTGGCTAATAATTTTATACTTTTTAGATTCCTCTCATCGAGACAAGTCAAGAAACCACAAAAAATCGACTGAAAACTAACAAATGCAAAAAAAAAATTGAATAAAGACAACGAAAAAAACCAAAAAACCAGTTTTTTCTTTTTAGCCAAATCACCCGACAACAAGTTTCAAAATAACCTGATGCACGTGAGTTACATGAAACCATTACGGGATCCGAATATCTTTGGTCAAAACATTATTGTTATGATTAATGAAGTATATGGTTATACTATCGTAACAGACGAGATCTAGGATTTGCGTGCGAATATAAGGAAAAGAATATCAGAAAATCTAACTCTGTGATTTACTATAATTATTGAAATAGACTGGATCGAGGATTTGCACACGCATGTGAAAGAAAAGAATTCCAGAAAATTATGCTATATCATTTACCATATTCTACTGAAGTTTTTGGTGGATGAGAAACAGATGGGAAATAGTAAAGCTTCATCTTTTGGATTATCATTTAATATCCAAATGATGTTAATTATGGGTGGTCCTGTGTGCTCTTCTTGTTTCTTTCCCATGGAACCTTAAGGGGTCCCTGGAGGAGGAAAAAGAGGTGTTCAAAGTCCACATGAAACCTTTTAAGTCCTTTCAAATTTCAATGTGGGTGAATAAACTTGGCCATGTTTTTCAAACATGCAAGGGAAGAGGTTGAATTGTATTGATGTCCTTGAACATTGGAGGCCAATGGTGCCCCTTTCAAGTTTCTTATCTTCTTTTAGCTCTCTTTCCAAGTGACAAAGAGCACTGCTGGTGGGGACACGACGGCGACCGCAATGGCGGTGGCGGAGAATAATTTTTCGCAAAAGAGGCCAATTTTCTAAGGGGAAGTGGTCAAAAGGGAGAAATTATTGAGTAATTTCATAGCACAGTGATGTCTTCGATCACTCAGGCATTACAGATTCACGGAGCCCAAATACACTTAGTCTGGGTCCCACGAGAATGCATAGAGTTAAGAGTGCGTTGGAGCACCATGTATTCATTTTCCAGGGAGCACTGAATAATTAGAGACGTCAAGAGGTCACTTCTAAGTCTCCCTTTCGGCATCCTTTCCTTTCTAGCCACCCATAAGTTCGCTTAACTTATTGTTCCGTGATCCGCGTTGTCTAAAGACTGGAAAAGAAGGAACTTATTACCATCGAGACTTTGGACCATCCGGACCCTTATGAAAAATTGATCACATCAAGGTCGAATCCACTTTGATTTTGATAAGCATTGATTTGGTCATGAGAGTAGATGATTGGCAAACTAAAAAGAAAAAAAAAAAAAACTCCTCGAAGCCTACTTTTGTTTTTCCAAAAATTTCCTACCAAATATCTTCAAGTATCCAAATATCACTACCAGTCCATAGAAAACCTAGATTCGTGTGAGGTACACCGGACACGTATCAGTGTCCATCCCAATCCTGTATTTTTTTACTGTATTTAACTGTCCAAATCCTGTATTTTTTCATTTATTTAACTGTCCCAATCTTGTATTCACTTGTTAACCTATTTTTTTACGCACATGTTGCCTGATGTATTGGTTTATCTCTTAGCCAATAATTCGTCATACTTTTTAACCCAAAAAAAAAATGAAAGAAATATTTTTATCTTATTATAATGTGGCAGATGTTGATTTGTATTCGATTCGCGAGTATTCCACCAAAAGCATTTGCTGAGTCACTTTTTGTTTCACGGTTAAGATCCTGACCAACTTGCACACACATAGACTAATCCCTTCTCCGGTCCGATCAATAGTAGGTTTTCCACACCGGGACTAAGGAATTCACAAGAAATTACTCCTAATTCTTTTTGCAGCCTGATTTCAAGAATTGAACCTTGGTTTTGTGTGAGGAGCAAACCGACCAATCAACCGGACTCACCAACCCTTGTTGAATCGCTGCTGATAATAGGAGGAAAAGGGAGTAAGCAACCAAACAAACACTTACCTTCCTCCTCTAAAAGTCATTATTATCCAACCACCCAAAATACAACATTCGTTTCGAACAGTTTTTCTGGTGGCCTACTTTTTAAGGTGAAAGCTATGTCCAAATAAATTGCCAATACGGGAGAATTATTATTTAAAGGTCGTACCCAGTGCACAAGTTTTCTCAAAGTAAAATCTAAATTTGCAATAAAGTTGGAAGGTAGAAACCGCTGCAAGCTTTAAGCTTTAAATGCCAAGAGCGCAGAGTAAAAACTAAAACTCATGTTTAAAGTTCGTGCGGTCGGTCCTAAGCATGGCATTCCACAGAGTTTGGTGGCATTAGGATAGGGACATCGAATCGAAAAGCAACTTATAAGTTGCTTGGTGTTTTCTTTTTCTTTCGGACACATGGAGTCATGAAGAGATTTACTGCGTTAATTACATGAGATTTGCTTCTCTCCTTTTAACCAGATCAACTCTCTCAAGCAACATGACACACTCTTAATATTACTAGTTAAACAATATCATGAATTCTACGCGTTATGTTGAAGAGATCATGCCTTCATATCCGCCTCTGCCTTATCTGGTTATGTTGAGATTTTTTAGTTTCTGAAATATTGCTCACAGCCCACTAGGTTTTTCCTGCATAACCATTGAGGAATTTTCAAATTTGAGTTGAAGAAAAATCAACGTCACTCCCATTATTGCTCCCATTATCATATGTGAGGAATAAACCTGAAATGGAAATACCTGCATGCTTCCGAAATGGAAAACTGAAGCTTCCATTTCAATATGAATCAGCCAATACTTTAGCACTTTAACTCCTTGCCAGTTTCTTCTCCCTCCAGAACCTTCTTACTCCCTCCCATGGGATCAAGTGATTCGGATTCTAAATTGCTACTCTCCATATACTTGACGACTCTATCATAAACCTCCGTTGGCATACAACCCTTTACCTTCAATAATTCAATCAACTCTGCCGCCACTTCTATTCTTCCTTTCCCTTTCAAATATTCTAGACAAGCAGCCAGAGTGGCAAGGTTTGGCTTCCATCCAGGATAACTCACCAGGATGGCTTTCCTCATTGTCTCCATAGCCTTTTCACTCTGATCATATTCATGATATCCGGTTGCCAAGGGCTGCCATATGTCCGTGTTTGGGTCCACACCACTCTCTATGAGCCTGTTTACAACCGATTCAGCATTTCCAAGTAGTCCCTTTTTGCAATAAGCGCTGACAATCAAGCTTGGAATTCGAGAATCGAAACACTCCTTCACAGCTTCCCACTCCTCCTATATCTTTTCTGCACCGTCAAGGTCGTCTAACTTAACTAGCGATCTCATCATACAAAAATAGCTCATATTGTAGATTCTTCCCGAATTCTTGAACAGTCCCCATATCCGGTAAACTTCATTCTTTTTCCCAATGCTGGCGTACATTGTGAGCAGAACTTCATAAGCAATCCTTTTTACCTTGACCCTTACAAGATGCTCAGACTTTTTGAGCATTGATGAAGCCTTTTCTACTGCACCAGCTCTCAAGTAACCATTAGCTACCACAACATACGCTTTCCAGTCCATAGTAACCTCAGGGTCGGCTTCCATCTTCATCAGAAGCTTTTCCATTCCACCTAAGTCAGAAGCATTTGCATATGCATTTAGCCGAGTATTATATGTGAATTTGTCCCAATTTATGCCCTTCTCTTCCATCTCTTGCATCAGGGAATCTAATTTTTCATGATTTCCCATATCTGAATAGAGCTTCAGGATGACATTATAAGGAAGCGCACTTTTAGCAAAGCCCAGCTCCCTCATCTTCTGCATTATGGCTTCTGTTTTCTCTAGGAATATTACTCAAATACTTCTCTGCTTGCTCTAGGCCATGAACCTTCGATATCAAATCCAATCTACCTGCAGCTTCTCCCGGTGACAGATCAAGATATATTTTTTTGCTCATCCATTCAGATACCTGACAAATAATAATAAGAAACATGAAATAACAGAGAAAACTTGAAAACCGAAAACGCTATGGGCAATGAACTTTGAAATTTTGAATCAACACTAGAGGGTCTAATACTACACTTTTCACAATCCGTAATAAGATATGATGGGATTTTGATGAAATGGAGAACAAAATTAAGTCATTCAAAAGATCTCATAGACATAAAGTTTGCACAATCATTGGATTGCAGCATGATGGGACATATCAAGTAATGGTCAATTGACGCCAAATTTAATTCACAAATCTGGAATGGTTATCCAATTTTTGCGGGTCATTCTTTTAAATTGCCAGTTCATAACCACGCAACAGTCTCAGCCCATCACACTTTGCTGTTATATATATTCCACTATGTTTACCTCAGGCCCAGAAGTGTCTCAAGAAGAGTCCTTATGGGCATATATTCGGATCAGCTGCAATGATCTTTTCCTACTAATCTAATGTTCCACAGAAGATTATTTACCTGTATAGAAAATATCGGCAAATAACAAACCTTAGTTGCAAGATTCTTTTGTCAGGCAAACAAATTTAACCCAGAACCTTGGGCCCAAGGACAGATGGAGGGAGGGAAGAGCCCGGCGACCGCCCTACCCATGTTTCAGATTTTTCCTAAAATTATTTTAACTTTTTCCCAAAAACTTCATAGTTATAGCTTATATAAGCTCACCCACCCAACATCCTTTTGAACAATCCAACACCCAGTCAACTTGGACCAATAGTTTTTGGGAAAATAATATTGGAAAAAATAAAATGGATAGAGATTCACAAGATTGTACGAAGTTATAATTATAGATGACCATATCTTAGAAATCGAATAGATTGATCACAGTAAGAGGAAATGACTAACATCATCTTGCATCTAGTGGGCCATAAATGGTCACGGTAATCAACCACCAGCACATTATGTAGATGACTAATTGATTTTCAAATTCACCACCAGGCTTTACTCAAACTTAAGCTTAAATACAAATATTCCAATTAGCTTGTTTTTATATGAAATGAGGCTTTTCAAATCAACTCCAGCCCTTGTCTTTCTTTTTAAATTTTTTTTTAATCAAATCCAAAATTTGAGTCAAAACCCATTACATTACTTGACTCAAACCTATACCAAATATCATTTTACTCAAACAAATGTTTACTCTAATTTGCAAGCCTATTTTTCCCTCTCAAATTTACAACTACGTGATTGATGAAACTTCTACATAAATTCATGCCTAGATTTGGATTAAGCAATTAAAGTGTTACATATCAAAGGAAGCTTTTACTCGTATTTGAGTAAAGTATGGCTAAACAAAAGATGCTCATAGTCAAATTTTCACTCAAATGAAGTAACACAATGAGTTAAGGGCTGGAAATATCTTTAGTTCCCAATTAAGGTCTGCAAACAAGCCAAATTAGTGTTTGAGCTTGGGCCCATCCAACCTCGTAGAGCCCAAAAAAATTGAGCTCGGCTAGTTTAGTATTGAGGTGTTTGAGCTCAAGCCACTACAAACGAGCCGAGCTTTTATAACTAACTTGAGCTCGACTTAATTACCAAATGAATTTTAAACTCGAGTTCGACTCGTTAAGCGCATAACAAGTCGAGCCTCGAGCTGTTGGTATTCAACCGTTTGTAGCTCTCACTTCCCAACTAGATACGTTTCCATAGGGACGGAGCACAATGGGGGGGAGGTGGCAAGTGCCACCCCCAAGTCCAAAAAAAAGAATAAAAATTTGGTTTTTGAATGAACATTATTCATGCTAAAAAATCAAAATCGTTCATTTTATAGGTCTTGTCTTGAACATTATTCGTGCCAAAAATTAAGTTGATTGAACATTGGTAACAACCTTAAAATCTTACGTCAAGAAAAATGGATCGTTAAAATTCTTCATGGTATTCACAAATACCAAACCAGATCGAGCCTTATGTCCCAATCAATTGGGGTCGGCTACATGAATCATTTTTCTCCATTGAGCTCTGTCAAGTGCTGCTTGTTCACTTAAACCTAGTAGACTAAAATCTTTGCGCACTACCGCATCTAATGTCAATTTGGGTCTTCCCTTCCCCGGAGCGTTGCTACACAAAGCTATCCTATCTGCTCTCTTAACTACTGCATCTGCTGGTCTACGGTAGACATGCTGAAACCATCTTAGCCTATTTTCCCTCAACTTCTACTCTATAGGTGCTACACCTACCATCTCGTGGACTGTTACATTTCTAATCTTGTATCATCTAGTTTTACTACACATCAACATTCCCGATACACTTATCTTGTTCACTTGCTGTTTCTTAATATACCAAAATTCTCCCGTAAAGCACTGTTGGTCTTATGACACTTCTATAGAATTTTTCCTTCAATTTGGTGGGTACCCTCTTGTCACACAGTACACCAGCAGTGCTTCGCCACTTGAATTCTATGGGTCACATCATCTGCAATCTCTCCATCGTGACTAATAATAGAGCCTAAATACCGAAAATGATCACTTTATTCATACGCACTTCTGGTAGCACTAAACTTGCAAACCATATACTCAGTCATACTCCTACTTATCCAAAAGCCCTTAGACTCTAATGCTTCCCGCCAAATTTCTATTTTAGTGTTAACACCGCCAACAGTTTCATCTACAAGGACAATATCACATGCAAACAACATACACCATGTTATTCATAAGTATTGAATAAAAACCTTATAGATATCCGATCGATCTTATTTTTGCATAAATGATTTAGACGTCTAGAGCTATAAAATGAACGATTTTGATGTCAAAATATGTTGTGAGGCCTCAAATAGTGAATGTTGTGTTTAAAAGATGTGTTTGAAATAGTTATATACATATCAAAGGCTCAAAGCTCAACAAAAGCACTCAAAAAGCCTCCTCCTGTCTTTCAAAAGTACCAAAGCAGAAAACGGACAAAAACACTGAGACTCACGGACCTTTAAACTATGTTCATCCCTGTGTTGATGGATTTTTAACTTATGAAATATTTTTTTACGGTCTTATGTATGTATTTATCTGAAAAATACATATTTTTTGGTATTAAGTGCATGATTTTTTTGAGTGCCACCCCCGGTTCAATTCCTGGCCCCGTCCCTGCGTTTCCAGCAAATCAACTTGTACGTAAGAATGCTAACGCAAATACATTTTGCCGATCTCTGAAAAAAAAAAAAAAAAGAACTTGTACGCAAGAGAGACAGAGAAATGGATACCTGCAAGGCTTGTTTGAAACGTTTGAATTTCCTGAGTTGCCTGATGGTACTCCTAAGTTTTTCACGGACTACGGCTCTTCCTTCTCCCACCCATTGGTCGAGCACTGGTTCAATTGAAAACCCAGGCGGAGGTTTTCCAAATGGCGTAAGCCTACGATACAGAGTGTCATTTGAAGAAGAGGAAGCCACGGTACCAGCTGAGCAAAATAGAACCCTGAAAACCCTAGAAATGCAACACTGATTTCTACGTGAAATTGATTTACTCGATTGGGGAATCTTCATCATCATCACTATAATCAGATCAGAATCAAGAGAGAGGGATTTTAGTGGTTCGTTTTTTTTTCTTTTCTTGGGGGGCATACGAGGGTTTTAGAAAACTTTGGTGGTTCTTCTCAATACAGGTTAAGTTATTGGGCCCGTTAGTGGACTCTGGAGTTCTCTATTCGGCCCATGTATTAGCGGCCCAGGCTTCAGGATAGAAAGTTCAAGAAAATGGAATTGGTGATCACGAAAATTCATCCAAGCAAAAAAAAAAAACACCAGTTTGAATATGTTACAACAGCAGAGTAATCATTAATCCCGAATTAAGCATGTTTTCTGATTTTATAGTTGGTTACTTTGTTTGTTGATTATGGATTAACATGGTAAATCAGTTTGCAAGAGGATGAAATTAAGGCGGCGCAAGAGAAGGAAACTAGAGAAAGCATAAAATAATGAAATGCATCATTTTTCACGTTACATTGTTAATCCGTTGGTATATTTTGTCAAATGATTACGGTTAATTGGAATCAAAACGGAACTAATATATTCAGGCCCCCATTAACTACTCAAGGTTTTTAAAAAAAGTTGTGAATGATGTGACATGGTTTGGACCAATAAATGGTTGTGTTGTTTTATGATTTTTGGTTGATTGGATGTCTTTGACATTTTAGAATGTTATCATGTGGTTGTTTTCTGGTATGCTTGACTAGAGTGATAATTTATTTATTACGTTGTGTTGAATGAATTTTTGGGAAATGCAAAGGGGCTATGTTTATGAAAAAATGATTGGGAAATATCCTAGTGTCTTTTTATTTTTTATTTTTTTATTCCTCGTTGGGACCTTTAAAAATATGTTTCCAACACATTGAACGATTCAGATTATCAAAATTCGATTGGAATCTATGAGGTCCGCACCAATGCAAGGTGAGGGATCCCTCAATGGATCGCTACTGTGTGTGTGTATTGAGTTATTTATCTATTTATTTATTTGTTAAATATTACTTCATTGCTGCCAACCTAGAGAGCTTTTACATACCCCACACCTGCACCCGTCCCCATCCCCTCTTCTGCTTTGTGCAACTAAGCTTCATCCCCATCCGTAATCCCACATTTTCCAATCCTTCCTAAAAATAATCGAACAATCAAATGTACATTTATTTTGTTTTGCTAGGCATAGTTACAATTTGTTGGCAGCCTGTTGTGATGATTTTGAAGCTAAATAAAAGAAGTTGGAAGGATGGACACAAGCAAGGAGTAATGGATCTGGACCGATATCAAAACTGGAGCAAAACGACCACAATCAAGACTAGAATAGTTTTGATAATATCCCTATCTGTCCAGACGAGAAAATTGTACTGGTATATGTAGCTCTGTCCATTGGACAGCTTGTAGAAGCTATATAGACAAGATTTGGAATGGAATTGAGGGCTGTTAGAGGATTTTCTATTGCATTTGGTTTGGTTTCATTTTAAGATTTGGAAGATCGCGTCTTAGTATCTAGCCGTAGTCCCACAACTTGAAACCCTAGAATCACATTGTTGAAGATCATTATGAATACAACGGTGCTCAAGATGTCGACATATGAGCACAAATGTGTCTGAAATTATCCGATGCACGTGAGTTACATGAAACCATTATAGGGTCTGAATCTGTGTCGTAATATAGGTCTGAATATCTGTGGTTGGAATAGATCGTTATACGATAGTAATAGACGAGACCAAGGATGTGCACACACATGTAAAGAAAAGAATTACAGAAAATCATGCTCTTATCATTTTCTGTATTCTATGAAGCTGTTGATAGGTGGGAAATAGACAAATAGTAAAGCTTCATCTTTGGATTACCATTTAATACTCAAATGGATGATGTTTGCGGGTGGTCCTCTGCTCTTCTTGTTTCTTTCTTATGGAACCCAAGGAGTTCTCTAAAGGAGGAAAAAAAAGAGGGGTTCAAAGAGCCTGTTTGGCCGGTAACTTTTTTCATTTTCCATTTCTCCTTATTGGTTTTTGGGTGTTTGGCAGTGAAGGACAAAAACAGCTTTTGGGAGAATGCGGTTTGGGTTTTTGAAGATAGAGAACAGAAGTTAGAAATAGCCTCAGAGGAGCTTTTCACATTTTGGAGAATGTGTTTTGCTTTATTCGTACTGATGAGATGTTTTTTTCTTCACAGATGAGTGTTAAAATGCATTCTACGTTTTTCTCCCAAACACTACTCTTCTTGCAAAATGTATTCTGCACTTTTCTCCCAAACACTTCTCCCAAATTCAAAACACATTCTGACCATAATCCAAAAAGCCAAAAAGTTAAAAATGAAAAGCTAAAAAGTAGGCCCCCAAACACCCCCTTTAGTCTACATGAAAACTTTTTAAGTCTTGTCAAATTTCAATATGTGGTTGAAAGGGCCATGTTTTTTAGTCTTGCAATGGAAAGGGTTGAATTAAATTGTTAGTATCAATGAACATTACAAGCCATATGTACATGATTAAAGGCCATGTTTGTCCCTTTCAGTTTCGTATCTTCTTTTAGCTCTCTTTTAAGTAACAAACAATGGCGGTGGTGGAAGATAATACGTAGACGAGGCCAATTTACTAAGGGGGAGTGGTTAAAAGGAAGTTATTATTCAGTATTCTCGGAACACAGCCACTTGGTATTTTGTATCACTCAAGCACCATACTTTTACGTGGAGTCCAAACATTTAGTCATATGTCCCATTGCAATGTCTGGTGTTGGAATATCTTGGAGCACCACGTGACTGTGCTCCAAGAGCATTGAATAATTAGATGTTAAGAGGTCACTTCTCCCTTGCATCCTCCTTTTCATTTTTTCTACCCAAAAGTACGCTTAACTTATTTTTCAGTGATCGGCGTTGTCTGACGACTGAAAGAGAGGGAAGAGAGGGAACTTACCATCGACACTTCGGACCATCCGGACTCTTTTGTGTTTTCCCAAAAGAGTCCTACCAAATATCTTCAAGGATCCAAAGACCAAATATCACCACCACTTCATATACAACCACGATTTTGAGCCTTCATGTGAGATACACCGGACAAGTATCAGTGTCCGTCCCACAATCCTGCACTATTTTTTTTTTTACTGTCCCAATCTCGAACTCCCTCTCATCCATTTCAATTGGTAAAACTTTTTATATGCAATATGGACATTGTTTGATAGAATTTAATTAGTTCTATTAAACAAAATTTTCAAAATCACCTAGAACATTATAGATCATAAGATAAAACAAATTGAAAAGCGGCACAAACTCTCAAAATTTGCAATAAAGTTGGAAGGTAGAAACTATTAAGTTTTAAATGCAAAGAGCACAGAGTAAAAACTACTTAAAACTCATGTTTAAAGTTTGGATGGTCCTAAGTATGGCTTTCCACAGAGTTTGGTGCATTAGGATAGGGACATTGAAACGAAAAGCAACTTAAGTTCCTTGGCGTTTTCTTTTTCTTTCGATACATGGACTCATGAAGAGATTTACTGCTTAATTACGTGAGATTTGCTTCTCCCCTTTTAACTAGATAAACTATCACAGGCAGCATAACATACTCGAACATTACTAGTAAAAAATATCACCAAATTTACACGTAACTCGAAAATGGTATGCCAATCCTCAAATGTCTGTCTGTAGAGCAGACGCGTCCTTGAGATTTTTTGTTTCTGAAATATTGCTCACATCCCACTAGGTTTTTCCTGCATAACTGTTGAGGAATTTTTAAATTTGAGTTAAAGAAAAATCAATGTCACTCTCATTATCTCTCCCATTATCATAACTGAGGAATAAACCTGAAAAGGGATCAACCTGAAAGGAAATACCTCCATGCTTCCGAAATGGAAAACTGAAGCTTCCATTTCAACATGAATCAGCTAATACTTTTGCACTTTAACTCTTGCCGCTTTCCTCTCCCTCCAGAACATTCTTACTCCCTCCCACGTGATCAAGTGATTCGGATACTAAATTGCCACTCTCCATATCCTTGATGAATCTGTCAAAAACCTCAGTTGGCATACAACCCTTTATCTTCAATAATTCAATCAACTCTACCACCACTTGTATGCTTCCTTTCCCATTCAAATAATCCAGACAAGCAGCCACGGTGGCAAGGTGTGGCTTCCATCCCGGATAACTCGCCAGGATGGCTTTCCTCATTGTCTCCACAGCCTTTTCACTCTGATCATATTCATGATATCCGGTTGCCAAGTGCTGCCACATGATCGCGCTTGGGTCCACACCACTCTCTATGAGCCTGTTTACAATAGATTCAGCATTTCCTAGTAGTCCCTTTTTGCAATAAGCACTGATAATCAAGGTTGGAATCCGAGAATCAAAATACTCCTTCACAGATTCCCACTCCTCCCATATCTTTTCTGCACTGTCAAGGTCATCTAACTTAACTAGTGCGCTAATCATTCTAAGATAGCTTATATTGTAGATTCTTCCCAAATTTTTGTACAATCCCCATATCCGGTACACTTCATTCTTTTTCCCAATGCTAGCATACAGTGTGAGCAGAATATCATAAGCAAACCTTCTTACCTTACCCTTAACAAGTTGCTCTGACTTTTTGAGCATTGATGAAGCATTTTCTAGTGCACCAGCTCTCAAGTAACCATTTGCTACCGCAATATACGCATGCCAGTCCATGGTGACCTCAGGGTCGGCTTCCATCCTCATCAGAAGCTTCTCCATTCCATCTACGTCAGATGCATTAGCAAATGCATTTAGTCGAATATTATATGTGTATGCATCACAAGTTATGCCCTTCTCTTCCATCTCTTGCATCAGGGAATCTATTTTTTCATGATTTCCCATGTCTGAGTAGAGCTTCAGCATGACATTATAAGGAAGCGTTTTTTTAGCAAAGCCCAGCTCCCTCATCTTCTGCATAACGGCTTCTGTTTTCTCTACGTTTCTTGCATGGGCAAAGCAATTTAAGAGAGCACTGTAGACATGTATGCCTATCAAAGCGATAGGAATTTTACTGAAATACTTCTCTGCTTTCTCTAGGCCATGAACCTTAGATATCAAATCCAATCTACCTGCAACATCTCCCGGTAACGTATCAAAATCTGTTTTATCGCTTATCCATTCAGATACCTGACAAATGATAATAAGAAACATGAAATAACAGAGAGAACTGAAAACAGAAAACGCTATGGGAAATGAACTTTAAAAATTTGAATCAACATTAGAGGGTCTAATACTATTTCACAATCCCTAAGAAGATATGGTGGGATTGACAAGATGGAGAATGAAATTAAATCATTCAAAAGATCTTATAGACATAAAGTTAGGGCAACCATTCGATTGCTGCATAAATGGAAAATATCAACTAATGGTCAATTGACGCCAAACTTAATTTATTTCACAAATCTTAAATGATTATCCAATTTTTGCCGGTCGTTCTTTAGAATTGCCAGCTCATAGCCATGCAACAATCTCAGGTCATCACACTTTGCTGTTATTTATATTACACTACATTAATCTCTGGCCCAAAAGTGTCTCAAGACGAGTCCTCATGGGTACATTTTCGGATCAGCTGCATTGATCTTTTCCTACTAATCTAATGTTCAACGGAAAGATTATTTCCATGTAAACAAAATATCAGCAATTCACAAACCTCAGTTGCAAGATTCTTTTGTCAGGCAAACGAATTTCACCCAGAACCTCGGGCCCCAAGGACCAAGGTTCTAAAACTCGCTAGGCGCTCCCAGGGCAGCCGGCCACCTTCTAGCTTCCAGGGTCGAGTGCTCGGCGCCTAGTCGGGCAATTAGTCGGTATAGTTGGGATAGTCAGTCTAGTAGGGCTAGTCGGCGAGGGTCCTTCTAGCACCTAGGCGGCGAGTACTTGGCCTTCTAGACCTTCTTTTAGAACACTGCCATGGACAGACGGAGGGATGGAACCCAACCCATGTTTCAGATTTCTACTAAAATTATTGTACTTTTTTTCCCAAAAACTTCAAAGTTATATAAGCTCACCCGCCCGTAGTCCTTTTGAACAATTCAACACCCTGCCAACTTGGACCAATAGTTTTTGGGAAAATAATATTGCAAAAAATAAAATGGATAGAGATTCACAAGATTGTATGAAGTTATAATTATAGATGTCAGATGACCTTATCTTAGATCGAAAGGATATATGATAATCTTTTTTGTAGTATTCCATTGTTTAAATTAGGATAAGGCTGAGTTTGTGATTACAAGGGGTCAGAATTCATAATTTTAGACGGAGGGATGAAGCCTTACCCATGTTTCAGATTTCTTACTATCTAAATGAATTCTGACTCCTGAATTCTGACTCACGTTATAATTATTCTGACTTGGCATCGGAGTGCCTTCCGGCCATCGGCTGACTACCAGGCACTAACGGTGGTTCAAGTGAGGAAGGTGCTGCTATTCTCCATATGCAGATAAACACCACCCCACACTAAGTGACACAATCTGCTTCATTTTTTCGTATGTGCAGTGAATGATTCATTAACCTTTCATTACAAATTTATGTTGGATTAGTTGGTTCATATCTTCAACATCCTCAACAACTGCAAAATCTCTAACGAGTCTATAGCACAATGCATCATACTATTTTCAATTGTTAGGATAGTATTCCCACAATACTCGGTTCCATTAAGAGGAAATGACTAACATTATCTTGCATCTAGTAGGCTAGAAATGGTCACGAAAATCAACCACCGACACATTATCTAGACTAATCGATTTCCAAATTCACCACCATGCTTTACTCAAACTTATGCTTAAATAAGATTAGCCTGTTCTATATCAAATGAAGCTTTTTCAAAGCATCTCCAGCCCTTATCTTTTTTTATTTTTACCCAAATCCAAATTTTGAGTAAAAACCCATTACACTACTTAACTCAAACCTATACCTAATAACATTTTACTAAAACAAATGTTTGCTCTAATTTTGCAAGCCTATTTTTCCCTCTCAAATTTACAACTACGCGATTAATGAAACTTCCACTCAAATTCATGCCTAGATTTGGATTAAGCCGTTGAAGAGTTACATATCAAAGGCAGCATTTACTCAAATTTCAGTCAAGTATGGCTAAACGGGAGACACTTCAAATTTACGCTCAAATCAAGTAAAACACCGAATAAAGGGTTGGAAATATCTTTAGTTCCCAATTAAGGGCAGCAAACGAGCCGAGCTTTCCCAAACATTGAGCTCGAGCATGACTTGGATAGTCTAGTATTGAGGCTTTTTAAGCTCAAGCATCTACAAGTGAGCCGAGCTTTTATAACTAACTTGAGCTCGACTGATTTACTAAATGAGTTTTAAACTCGAGTTCTACCCGTTAAGCCCATAACGAGCCGAGCCTCGAGCTGTTCGCGAACAACTTGGTATTAAATCGTTTGCTGCTCTCACCTCCCAACAAAATACGTTTCCAGCAAATCAATTTGTACGTAAGCTAACATAAGTATATTTTGCCAACCCAAAAAAGAAAAGAACTTGAATGTAAGAGTGACAGAGAAACGGATACCTGCAAGGCTTGCTTGAAACGCTTGAATTTCTTGAGTTGCTTGATGGCAATCCTAAGTTCTTCACGCTCTACGGTTCTTCCTTCTCCCACCCATTGGTCGAGCACTGATTCAATTGAAAACCCAGGCGGAGGGTTTTCAAATGGTGTCTGTGTAAGCCTACGATACAGAGTGTCATTTGAAGAAGAGGAAGCCACGGTACCAGTTGAGAAAAATAGAACCCTGGAAATCCTTGAAATGCAACACTGATTTCTACGTGAAATTGATTTACCCGATTGGGGAACCCTCATCATCATCATCAATAGAGTATCAGAGAGAGAGAGAGAGAGAGAGAGAGAGTCCTAGGGTTTAGGTTGAGGCTTTCTTTCGTTGGTTTTAGCCACTTCTATAGGGTACCACTTTTATTAGGGTACTCAAATGTTTAGATTTAGACATTTTCTTAGCCAAAAATTCAAAACATTTGACATTTTTAAAGGGAAGGATAAATAACTTTTGCAATCGAACATAAAAACAAAAAATATTTAACATTTTAAAAGGGAAGGACAAGGAACTTTTACAATCGAAGATAAAGACAAAAAAAAATTAGTCAGACGTCACTAATTTTTAAAAATTCTAATTTTGAACATAAAATTCAAAAAAATCTCCATCCCACCTCCGACCGAACACCACCCACCTCTAGCCGACCACTTCCGGCAACCAAAAAAATTAGTGAGATGTCACTAATATTTAGAAATTCTAATTTCGAACATAAAATTCAAAAAAATCACCACCTCACCTCCGGCCGACCACAACCCCACCTCTGGCCGACCACTTCCGGCGATCAAAAAAATTTGTGAGATGTCACTAATTTTTAAAAATTCTAATTTCGAACATAAAATTCAAAAAAATCACCACCCCACCTCCGACCGACCACCACCCCACCTCTAGCCGACCACTTCTGGCGATCAAAAAACTTAGTGAAATGTCACTAATTTTTAAAAATTCTAATTTCGAACATAAAATTCAAAAAAATCACCACCCTAACTCCGGCCGACCGCCACCCCACCACTTCCGGCGACCAAAAAAATTAGTAAGATGTCACTAATATTTAAAAATTTTAATTTCGAACATAAAATTCAAAAAAATCATCACCCCACCTCCGGCTGACCACAACCCCACCTCTGGCTGATCACTTCCGGCGACCAAAAAATTAGTGAGATGTCACTAATTTTTAAAAATTCTAATTTCGAACATAAAATTCAAAAAAATCATCACCTCACCTCCGGCCGACCACAACCCCACCTCTGGCCGACCACTTTTTGGCGACTAAAAAAATTAGTGAATGTCACTAATTTAAAAAAAAAAAAATCTAAGCTCGAACATCAAATTCAAAAAAATCACAGCCCCACCTCCGGCCGACCACCACCCCACCTTTGGCCAACCACTTCCTGCGACCAAAAAAATTAGTGAAATGTCACTAATTTTTAAAAATTACAATTTTATACAAAACATTCAAAAAAAATTACGTACATAGCGAGTCACTTTATGTATCTATTGAGATAATATTTGCTCTGTTCCGACAATAGAGCATACCCGATCACAGGCACTCTGTTCATGAACATATTTGAGAAGCTGAGCGACATGGTCGCATGACTGCCCCACAATCGAACATCTCTTGTTCTTCAGCAGTTTCAGCAATTTCAGTTTCTTACTGCGTCCAACCAACAAATAGCACCTGGCCCAAATTAATTCCACTTGTGTATGAATATAAAAAGATGATGCAAGGTTGATTCAATCAACAAAGATTAATGAAAGAGGAAAAGAAAAAGAAAAAGATTTTCAACGTTAATTTTTTTTCCCCTTCTATTTTACGGAAATGTGTACAGAAAAAAGTTAGTATGTTCACCTAGGTTGTCATTGGAAAAAAAAAAAACACGTAATTTCTGTAATCATACAACTTAGAATTCGTTGGATTCATTATCACATAAAAATAAATAAATAATCCACCATAATTTGACGCACATGTTTTGAATTTTGCCTACCGCGACATGAGCCTGTGATAGGGACCATAACAACAATTCGTTGTTCAATGCCGAAAGAAAGTAATTTTAATTTTAAGTGTTATACGGATGATCTAAATCATTTTACATACAACTTGATCAAAAGATGCTTACAAGACAAATTGTGAGAAGTTAAAGAGATGATGTAATCGACAAATAAACTATCCCAATCTCGATGTTCGTGAGAATCTCATGTTTCATCCTCACTGAGCATAAACATAAGATAGTATGAGAACATTAAAATATTCATAATTTTGAAGTGGAGAGATTTCAACCTATATTTAAAATATTCTCCAAATACAAGAACAGAGAGATTTCCGATTATTTTGAACATTTCGGATTCAATTTCCGATTTCGGTAGCGGTTTTCGGGACTTGAGGTCCAATTGTTGTTCTTCGTTTCGTTTATGGAGAAGAACAGAGAGATTGACAAAGTGGAGTTGATTCTAAAATTTTGGGAAAATATTGTGTCTTTATGTTTGATTGCAAATGTTCCTTGTCTTTATGTTTGATTGCAAATGTTCCTTGTCTTTCCCTTTAAATAGGAAAAATATTGTGTATTTATGACTAATTATTCCTTTTTACAGGATAGTAGAGTTTTTAAAAAAATTAAAATGTAAAATAAAATAGGAGAGAGAGAGAGAGAGTGCGGGTGGGACAAGTCGGGAAGCATGAGAGAGAGAAAAAGGAGTGGGTAGTACTTTCCCCTCATTCGGTGGAGCTGGGCGTGTATAGCTTCTAAAAACTGAACCGGTCGGGAATTGTCTCTTCTCTATTCGGCCCAGGCTTCAGGATATTAAATTCAAGAAAATGGCATTGGTAATCAAAAAATTTATCCAAGAATTTGATTATGTTACAACATAATCATTAATTCCAAATTTATCATATTTTTCTGATTTTATAATTGGTTACTTCCATGTTGATTATGGATTAACATGGTAAATCTGTTCAGAAATGATACAGACACACCTTTTGAGCCACACTCTACCACACCCTCACTCACATGTGGAGTGGTCCCCTCTCACTTTTTCTCTCTCTTCCCTGAGGGGCCACTCCATATGTGAGTGAGGGTGTGGTAGAGTGCAGCTCAAAGAGTGTATGTATTATTATTGAAATTTGTTTGCAAGATGATGAAGTTAAGGCGCGCAAGAGAAGGAAACCGGAGAAAGCATAAAATAATGAAATGAATCATTTTGTCACATTACATTGTCAAGCCATTGGTCTATTTTGTCAAATTGTTAGGGTTAATTGGAATCATGACTGAAAAAATCTACTCACGGTTTGGGTTTTTTTAAAGTTGTGAATGATGGGACATGGTTTGGAACAACAAATGATTGTGTTGTTTTATAATTTTTGGTTGATTGGATGTCGTTGATATTTTAGAATCATGTGGTTGCCTTCCGATATGCTCGACTAGAGTGATAATTTATTTGTTACGATATGTTGTTTAATAAAACGGATAAAGATATGGGGACAGAAGTTGGGGGACCGAAAAATATACCGATTGCATACGGGGACCCACTTTTGGGTCCCACATGAGTGATCCGAACCGTTCATTATTCTTAGAACATTTTTCCGAGGGAAAATTTTGATTGAAACGGTGGGACTTTGGTTCACGCACTTTTAACCATCCGATTGAGCTGAAATTTGGTGGGGCCCCTCGGAAAAATGTTCTAAGAATAATGAACGGTTCGGATCACTCGTGTGAGACCCAAAAGTGGGTCCCCGTGTGCGATCGGTACATTTTCGGTCCCTTTTGGTCGGTACCCAATGCTAGCATACAATGTGAGTAGAATATCATAAGCAAACCTTCTTACCATACCCTTAACGAGTTGCTCTGATTTTTTGAGCATTGATGAAGCTTTTTCAAGTGCACCAGCTCTCAAGTAACCATTTGCTACCACAATATACGCATGCCAGTCCATACGGACCTCAGGGTCGGCTTCCATCCTCATCAGAAGCTTCTCCATTCTTTCTAAGTCAGAAGCATTTGCAAATGCATTTAGCCAAATATTATATGTGTACGTATATATCACAAGTTATGCCCTTCTCTTCAATCTCTTGCATCAGGGAATCTATTTTTTCATGATTTCCCACGTCTGAGTAGAGCTTCGGCATGACATTATAAGGACGCGGTGTTTTAGCAAAGCCCAGCTCCCTCATCGATCTTCTGCATAATGGCTTCGATCTGTTTTCTCTACATTTCTTGCATGGGCAAAGCAATTTAAGAAAGCACTATAGACATGTACGCCTATCAAAGCGATAGGAATGTTACTAAAATACTTCTCTGCTTGCTCTAGGCCATGAACCTTCGATATCAAACCCAATCTACCTGCAACATCTCCCGGTAACAGATCAAAATATGTTTTATCGCTCATCAATTCAGATACCTGACAAATGATAATAAGAAACATGAAATAACTGAGGGAACTTGAAAACAGAAAACTCTATGGGAAATGAACTTTAAAATTTTGAATCAACATTAGAGGGTCTAATACTATGCTTTTCACAATCCCTAAGAAGATATGGTGGGATTGACGAGATGGAGAACGAAATTAAATAATTCAAAAGATCTTATCTATCTACTACTACTTTAAAAAAGGGGAAGAAACAAAAATGTTTCCCACGTACACTTTTATCTTCCAAAATTACCCCCTATAACCACTCCAAATAACAGACTCACGCCATTGATAGCCAAAGCATCATGATTTTTCGATTTGAGTTCTTGTAAACCGTTGCCAACGTTGTATATGTCATTATGGTGTGGTGACCTTCCGAAGCATCATGATTTTTCGAACTTCAATTCCTGTGAACCGTTTCCTGTTGGAAAATAATATAGGAAATAATATTTTATTTGAGTATGAATGTTAATTGATACCTTTTACCTTTTGGAGTCATATTTTTTGGGTTGCACTTGTTCATTGTGGACGGACGCACCCTTTATGAACTTATGTGTCTTTTTCGATTGGTCACCACTTTATCTATATATATGACATATTTCTTTCATTTTTAGAAGTTGATTTTAATACACTTTCTTTGAGTCGGAGTCTTTTCATTGGAAAGAGTACAAACACAAGCTAGGTTCGACAGACCCACCAATTGCAGTGCTACACTTGTGGGGGCGTTCGATTAAGTAGTGTTTTGAGATAGACGTTAATGCAAACCCTAAGCACCGTAACGGGGATGAATCTGTCTTAAGTACAGAGAGTAACACTCGCCTTGATCCCAATTTCATTCTCAATTGATTTCAGGTTTTGCGTTCCAATTTTATTGCCTATATATTTTCGGTTTTATCACAAAAAGTTAACATACTTTCAAAAATCTTAAGACAGATTTGTGTTTATTTTTTGTGTATGCGGGCATATTAATACAGTTGTCAAATTCTTCCCGTTCCTAATTGTGCCATACCATTTGATTGTAATCGTATGTGAATATGATATGATGACCATAATACTGGTTTCTTGGATACATTTGCTGCAACGGTTACTATTTAATTTATTAGTTTTGAAAATTCCTTTTGGAACATAGTATTGGTTCTGTTTTCCTTTAATTTTCTTTGCTGAAAAGAGATTAATATAGCGCATGAGTTTGTTCTGTTCACTGAACATTCGTGTTGTATCAATGATTTGTTAGTGGACAATTATTTTCTAAATAGTGCGACCCTTGATCGAATATTACTTCTATAATGGGTGCGAGTCGTGCGACTTTTGGGTTAAAAATGCAATTTTGAATCATGCACAAAATACTTCCGAAGTAACTGTTAGGCCCTATTTATATATTTTGATGTTGCCCATAGAAACTTGTAGATTGGGCATCAATTCTTGTACTCCACTTACTTGACATTCGTTTAACTGGATTAGAACAATTAATAAGTGTACACTGGTTTTTTTTTTTTACCATAAAGTGAGAATTTATTAATTGTGTTATCGCCAATACATAAGGAAAGATGCCAGCAACGGGCTAGACCTTAACAAAGCATTAACTGTCACGACCGTGCTTCAAGCCTACAAAGTAGAACATAGTTAGACACACAAATGACATAAAACTATGCTATCGCCAGTAGATAAGAGGCCCAAGAACGCCGACGACAAACGCAGGCTAACATAAGGCCTAAGAATAGAGCACAGTGTGTGTTGTATAGCGGAAAGAAACAACATAAACAAAAAAACTAAACTACAAAAAACATAGAACATAAAGCATAAAAATTAAAACAAGGTGCATCATGGAGAAGTTCCGATCCAGGGGCGGACGCAGGATTTACCATCAGCGGGGTAAAAAATCTATAACATATACTCCTTCGTTTAATTTTGATGGTCCCTCGAAAGTATATGTAATTTTTCAGATACAAATTAAAGTATTTTCCTACATGATTTTTCGAGTTTCTTCGTACTAAATTAAAGATCTCGATTAATTCTTTAATATCGAGAGAAAAATTCAAAAATTATGAACTGAATGAAATACTTTTTTTTTTGTCTAAAAATTAGACATTTTTCCGTAGAGATCTATCAAAATAGGACGGAGGGAGTACATTAGAATTTTAAACGAAAAGAGATCTATTCACTATATACAACCAAAAAGTAATATGTCATGTTAATTGAGGCACACAGAGAGAGAGAGGAGTTAAAGAATAGTGGGAACACAAAAAAGAAAATTATATGTTGTGGCTGGGCTCCGCTTTACGATGGAATACAACTAGGGCTGTAAACGAACCGAGCCGTTCGCGAGCTCGGCTCGGTTTAGCTTGGTAATAGCTCGACTCGGCTCGACTCGAAGGGTAAATGAACGAGCTCGAGCTTGATTATATGGCTCGTTTGACAAACGAGCCAAGCTCGAGCACGTGGAGGCTCGGCTCGAACCGGCTCGCGAGCTGAGTATATATATGTATATGTTAGGGTTTTCCTTTTAAATTATTTTGTCTCCCCTTTCCACCATCAGAAAAGAGAGAGAGAGAGAGAGCCAAAGGGAGGTGATATTACCCAAAGCCGCCGTCTCAATCTTAAGTTGTCGCCCACCCCGAAGCCGCGGGCGCCGATCTCCGGTCTCACTCTCCCGCAACCTTCCATCATCGTTCGCACTCCCCAGACCACGTTTTCAACAGATCTAAGTTCTTGAGTGACCTCGTTTCAACAGATCGAGCTCATGCTTTTGATTTTCGTTTTCAATAGATGTGAGTTATTGATTTAGGTTCGATTGGGTATTGTATTTGCTTGAGTATTGTATTTGTTTTGGGTATCAGATTTAGGTTTGATTGGGTATTGTATTTGCTTGGGTATGTGAGTTAATCAACGGCTGTTTTGGGTATCAGATTGATTGGGTATTGTATTTGCTGAGTTTTGGCTATTGAGTTGACTCGGTTTGAGAGTTAACTGGGTTTGTGCCTATAGTTAAACTCTGTATCCACCCCCCCCCCCCCCCCCCCCCCCAATTTTTTTGACAGGAATTCGTTTTCAATTTTTGAGCCTTTTGACGAATTCGAGCTCGAGCCCGAGCCGAGCTGGCTCGTTTATTAAAGATCGAGTTCTATCGAGCTCGAGCTTGAGCTTTGTTCATACTTGGCGAGCCGAGCTCGAGCCCAGTTTTCTAAGCTCGAGCTGACCATTTTTTACCGAGCCGAGCTCAAACATGCCAATGCTCGGCTCGACTCGGCTCGTATACACCCCTAAATACAACATTCATTAAATGAACGAATTTATCTCCAATGCAATAAAACTCGACATGAGAGGCTCATTACGATGGAATGTGAACTTGATCCTTTCAAAATAGCATGTTTCATAGGATTTATCTTGTAAATTATATCTGTCATTTAAATCAGACCTTATGCCTAATTGGGATGACAATTGAATGTACGAGGGGTCATATAGGTCTTTTGTTATTTACATGTTGTAAAGACACTAAAATTACGCGAAATTACACTGAATAGGACGACTAATTAAAAATTTAACCGACAACTAATGATTCGATCACCCAAACTCCATAGCCAACAACACAATTCAATAGGCTCAAAATAACAAAAAATAAACTAAGGAGACTAAACATGGGATATACGTGGAAACTCCAAGCCACTCATCAATAAACCTAACAGACACATTATATCGACCAATTCCATGGTATTTCTCTTATAATGATGGAGAAGATAGTTAATCCTCTTGAAGTGATTGCTCTAACTTCTCCAAGAAAATAGTAAATAAAAATAAAAGAAGCTAGAGAGCATCTTAGTTATTAAGTAGGAAAAAAGACCTTTTTCAACTGTCGGACTCTTGGGCATAGTTCGTATTGGTTTATCTAATAGATTGGTATACAGGGTGCAATATATTCTCTTTGTGCTTCAAGGCCCTTGTGTTAATGTCTGGGTGTAACTTTTTTAATGGTCACATGTTATGGCATGGGTTCATAATTTATCTTGACAAAGATCAATTAAACAAAATGCCAATCCACTCTGAAATTTACATTTCACTAAATTTAGTTGGCTATAGGGCTTTAGCTTAAGTTTTATAATGTTCGTATCTAAATTTATGCAATAACAAAGTAAGATCATTTATTTGTAATATTTTTTCAGTTGGAACAACTCCACGTGCAAAGCACGTGCCTATCTGCTTAGTAGACATAAAGTTAGGGCAACCATTGGATTGCTGCATAATGGAACATATCTACTAATGATCAATTGACGCCAAAATTAATTTGTTTCACAATCTTGAATGATTATCCAATTTTTGCCTGCTGTTATTTATATTACGCTACATTAACCTTTGGCCCAAAAGTGTCTCAAGAAGAGTCCTCATGGGTACACTTTCGGATCAGCTGCATTGATCTTTTCCTACGAATCTAATGTTCTACGGAAAGATTATTTCACTGTAAACATAATATCAGCAATTCACAGACCTCAGTTGCAAGATTCTTTTGTCAGGCAAACGAATTTAACCCAGAACCTCGGGCCCCAAGGACAGACGGAGGGATGGAGACTTGTCCATGATTCAGATTTCTACTAAAATTATTGTACATTTTTCCCAAAAAATTCGAAGTTATATAAGCTCACCCGCCCATAGTCCTTTTGAACAATCCAACACGCTGCCAACTTGGACCAATTGCCTTTGGGAAAATAATATCGCAAAAAATAAAATGGATAGAGATTCACAAGATGGTATGAAGTTGTAATTATAGATGACCTTATCCTAGTAATTGAATAGATTGATCAAAAATATATATGATGATCTTTTTTGTAGTATTCCAGTGTTTAAATTTGGATAAGGATGAGTTTGTGATTAAAGGGGTCAGAATTCATAATTTTAGACGGAGGGATGGAGCCCTACCCATGTTTTAGATTTCTTAATATCTAAATGAATCCTGACCCCTATAATCACGTTAAAAAGAAAGAATAAGTATCTCAAAATGTTAAACTGTCAGATAAATGACATAAATAATCAGTTGTTATAGTTCGGAATTTCATAATTCTTTAAAGGGAAATTTATCGAAATGGTCCCTCTAGTTTCACCCTTGTCTCCATTTAGTCCCTCTAGTTTCAATTTCACTTTAATGAACCTTGCAGTTTCAATTTTGTACGATTTGAGTCCAATTGATAACAAACGTTAGGAAACATGACGGAAATCCCAATTTGAAGATTCTTTGAGGGGCAGACATAACTTTTCATCCACCCTTCTTCTTCCCCAACTTGAAACTCTAACCCTCAAGGAAATTGAAGTCCAGAAATTCCCTACCACCAACAAGAAGTTCACTTCCAACTGCGATGGCCACACCTTCAACTACCTCGTCGAAGATGGCACGTTAGGAAACATGACGGAAATCCCATTTTGAAGATTCTTTGAGGGGCAGACATAACTTTTCATCCACCCTTCTTCTTCCCCAACTTGAAACTCTAACCCTCAAGGAAATTGAAGTCCAGAAATTCCCTGCCACCAACAAGAAGTTCACTTCCAACTGCGATGGCCACACCTTCAACTACCTCGTCGAAGATGGCTTCAATAAGACCCCCCCTTCCTTCTTTCGATTACCTCGTCAATGTTTAGATCTGCTTGTCCTTGTTCCAGATTGGAATGTTGACATTCTACTCATTCACTCCAAGACAAACAAGTTCAGTTAGCTTGCTTGACTCTGAGTTATATTCCTCGTTTCTATATTCTACACGTCTTACTAGGCAGATGAAGATGAAGCATGTATAGCTGTACTTAATTTCTAATACAAATGGTACCCATTTAACACTTCTGCATAGAAGTTGATATTTATAATTGTTGCTATGGTCGGTTGGCTTGATTAGGCTTAATGTGATGGACTGAGAGAGTTAAGATTGAAAATAAGTGCTTCTTGCTTATATCGACAACCCAACCAAACCCAATCAATGACTTTACCCCAATTCCATGCTAATGTTGTCCAGCCTTTGCATGGTGGATTATCATCTTTTTTTTTCTTTTTTTTTTTGCAAAAAAAATCAGTGTAGTTTTCACAGACCATGATTAATGGTGATCCTTGGATATTCTTCTGGGGCTAAGCATTGCAAGCTTTAGTCATTTGATTAGGGTAAGGTTTCAAGTGGGGAAGAAGAAGGGTGGGCGAAAAGTCATGTCTGCCCCTCAAAAAAACCCCAAATTGGGATTTTTGTGATGTTTCCTATCATCTGTTATCAATTGCACTCAAATCGTACAAAAATTGAAACTATAGGGTTCTTTATAGTGAAATTGAAACTAGAGGGACCAAATCGAGATAGGGGTGAAACTAGAGGGACCAAATCGAGATAGGGGTGAAACTAGAGGGACCATTTTGATAAAATTTCCTTCTTTAAATGACATAAATAATCATTTGTTCGTTCGGAATGGTGACCCCTGTAATCACAGTAAAGAGATTGCTCCCCCTGTTGAGAGGAGAGTGTGGTAATTCTGGTTGGTATTGTCATAAATCCTGATTTGGAGGAAAGAGGTGTGTTTGGCTTTGTTCATACTGTGGATAAGTATGCATCTGGAACAACTAGTGCGATGAGAATTCATCTAGTAAAGTTGGTGCGGGTGAGGCAAAGAAAAGCCCCTCGAGTGAAATGAATCTAAATCAGTTCGTTGTTTTGACTGCTGAGGTTTTTTTATCTTGATGGTCAGACCTTAGAGGAGTGTCTGATGACAATGTGTGTCCTTCAGTGCTTCTTCTTCTGCTCCTCAACAATCTACGGGGAGAGATAAGGTTAAAGATCTTCCTAGTAAGGAAGGTAGGGAAGGAAAAAAAAAATCCAAACGATTAGTTCAGGATCACCTCATGGAATATTAGGGGATTGAATAATTCCCCTTATGTAAAAGGAGGTACATCTTATGGTTACTTCTCAGAAGTTATTAAGTTTGTTTGGTGTTCTGGAGTCTAAAATTCGTTCTGATAATATGGACTCAGTTGTGGCTCATTGTTCCCTGCCCATTGGTTTGTTGTTCACAATCTTGTTCAAGGTAGTGTTGCTAGAGTCATTGCGATGCTAGTGTTATTGCTGCTACGATTTTCTTTAGTTCTAACCAATGATTTGTTTGCAAGCTGATTGTTTGGTTACTAAGAAAATCTTTTTATGTGTCTATAGTATATGGCCATAGTGGTATCTATGATAGGAGGGTGTTGTGGGCTGATGCGAGAAGGCTGGTTGCTTCTTTGAAGCATAGTTGTTAAAAACCTACGATATAGGATACGTATCTCACGATTCGTATCGTCTCTTTCGGAAAATGATACATATCTCATCTCATATCCTTTTCGTATAGTAATCCTACGATACATTCGTGTAGGTGCTTACGCAGTACATATCCTACAATTACTTATTGCAGAAAAGTCGGACCTTATTTTAAGAAGCGGAACCCCAAACGCATTAATCTAAGCCATTTGATCTAACTATGGCGACATTCAAAACATTTGATAGAAATTCCACCTTAATGTAAGGCTTGAATAAAAGAAAGAAGCATACTTCAACTGTGTTTTGTCTGAATCATATAATAGCTCTTCTTTTCTTTCGACAACAAAGGCAGTATAAAGCCTTAGTGTGATAGACCTCAATTAAGAGACTTGAAATTTTGCATCTTAGTTTATAACTGTTTTTAAAATGTAAGCATAATTTGTTGGTGTTATTAGGTATAACTAGTTTTTAATTGTATATTAAAGAATGTATGTTTAACCTTGCGGAAGCATAAACTAGATTTAATATTTTTGGCACAAGAAAATAAGGTGCAAACAAGCTCAATGACAAAGCCCAAAGATGTAGATATTATTGAAGAAGATATAATATGTAGGTTATAGAAGCTCTAGATATTCTAGCTTCTAGAAACTCTAAAATATTCTTGTGAAATATCTAGATTTTTTTTGTGAGAATTAGTCACATGTTTAGTTCTAGAATCTACCCAAAAGATTATCTTGTATGAAAATATCTTCGGACTAGAGCCTTCCATGGAATAGTATAAAAGGGATGGGTTCTATCAATTTTGTACCATGCCAAAAAAGATTTTGAGTTCAAGCTCCCATTCCCCAACCATGTGAATATTTCTCCATTTTCCAAAATCTTGTCCAACTAAACTTAAGAAACTCCTACTCTTCCTATTCCGATTTAAAAACATTGCTTTGAAGGATTGTCCTTTCATGTAGTTAGCAGATTTTAATGTGGTTTGAGAGGAGTGGAGATTTTGATACGTTGGTTGCCGATGACTTTAATCAGTATCTTTTTTATTTGGAGAATGGAGATGGAGGATCTGTTGACCAAAGGTTTCTGGTTCTCCTAGACTAATCGAAGATAGGGTTTGGGAGATTCTACAAGCAAAATTGATAGAGCAGCTGCAAATGGGAAATGGTTGGACTATTTTCTTGAATGTCAACTCTTACCCCCCGCAGGTTTCCGACCATTGTTTTCTAATGATTACTGTGCTTAAGAAATGCAAGGGTAAGAAACCCTTCAAGTTTTTCAATTTTTGGATGAAGCATCATTTGTTTAAAGAATGGGTTATGCTATCGTGAGGACAACCATTGGTGGGGTCTCCGATGATGTGTTTGGCTAAGAAGTTGAACAGACTAAAACCTATTCTTATGAACTGAAGCGCTTATAACATAGGTGCTTCTGGAATTCCAATGATGAAGAGCTATGTTTTAAGTAAAGATACCTATCCGGAGCTCACATCCACCAATAATGGCTTGGCTTTCTATGGTCATGTGTGGTAAAATGCCCAAGAAAGTCTTGAAATTCAACATCGTGCAAAGCATCGTCTCACCTGACAAATTAATTCTAGGTTTATCTTCTAATTCTCGTCTTCCCATCAAAAGGTTTGCTTCAACACCGCGACCTTCGCAGAAAACTTAATGCTTCTCCCTTCGAGAAACCCACAATTGGGTTTAAGAAGCTCCCTCAACAGCATAAACGAATATGAGCCAAGTTCCATATTTTCAAAACATGTATCCAATTACTGAGTTCTTGACGTTGGTTCAATTAATGATGCACAACGAACAATACCGAGAAATGGATACACTGCCAAATGACGTTGGTTCGAGTTCTTCTGCCTCAAGAAAAAAACCCGAGGTGAGTGTTCTTGGATCTACCTAAAGGATACACTGTCAAATGACATTCTTAACCCAAGATGTGAAACTTCGGGCTCTTGAACTTTGGTCACCTCGGGTCAAGAGCCGGAAGTTTTGCATCTTGGGTCAAGAATGTCGTTTGGTATTGTATCCTTTAGGTAGATCCAAGAACACTCACCTCGGGTGTTTTCTCGAGGCAGAAGAACTCGAACCAACATCGTTTGGCAATGTATCCATTTCTTTGTATTGTTCCTTGTGCATCATTAATTGAACCAACATCAAGAACTCAGTAATTGGATGCTATACATGTTTTAAAAATAAGAAATTCGGCTCAGATTCGTTTACGCGGTCGGGGGAGCTTCTTAAACCCAATTGTGGGTTTCTCGAAGGGGGAAGCATTATGTTTTTAGCGAAGGTCACGGTGTTGAAGCAAACCTCATTGATGGGAAGACAAGAATTAGAAGATATATCTGGAATTAATTTGTCGGGTGAGACAATGCTTTGGACGATGTCGAATTTCGAGACTTTCTTGGACATTTTACCACACATGACCATACAAAGCCAGGCCCTTATTATTGGTGGATGTGAGCCCTAGATAAGGTGAAGGGAGATCAAATGGTAAGGTACAGAGAGCTCCCAACGAGAAAATTACTTGTGCCACCTTGCTTATTCAACTTGAAGCTTCATCAGGAATTTATTCACTAGCTTGAGTGAAATTATTGAATCTTTTTTGAAAAGGGAGAATACCCCCGTTATTCACAAAAAAAAAAAAATTGTACGTATTTCTTTTTGTGAGTGATTATTGGGAGGAAAAAAATCATTTGTGGTAGGTGTTACTATCACTGGAGTCAAAACTAGTTGGGTTAGGTGTGACTGACACCGGAGTCAAACATAGTTAGAGCAATTGGGGATATTGCTCGTTGTAAAGGTTTCTCTAGCACCCGCGAAGCTAAAAGGTGTTACTATTGGAGATAGTGTAGCAAATCTTGAGTTGGACACTTGGGGAATGGATTAGGCCGTGAAGTTGCGAACCAAACCACTATAAATCCTTGTATTCAATTTCTCTCTTCCCTTACTCTTTATTTACTATCATATATATATTATAGCATGTGTGCTTGAATTGATTTAATTTTATTATTGAGTGTTGGAGTTTTTTTTTAATTCCGCATTATATTTTTAATTCACCGCCCCTCTTGTGTTGCTATCTGAGCCAACAATTTTTACAAAAATAAAAATGTAAAATAAAAATAGAGAGAGAGAGAGAGAGAAGTCGGGAAGTATGAGACAGAGAAAAGGAGTGGGCAGTGTTTTCCCCTGATTCGGTGGAGCTGGGTGTGTATTGCGTCCAAAAACTAGACCGGTCGGGAATTGTCTCTTCTCCATTCGGCCCATGTATCCTCGGCCCAAACTTTAGGATATTAAGTTCAAGAAAATAGAATTGGTAATCAAAAAATTTATCCAAGAAAAAAAACCAGTTTGATTATGTACAACATAATCATTAATCCCAAATTTATCATATTTTCTGGTTTTATAGTTGGTTACTTCCTTGGTTGATTATGGATTAACATGGTAAATCTGTTTGCAAGATGATGAAATTAAGGCGGCGCAAGAGAAGGAAACCAGAGAAAGCATAAAATAATGAAATGAATCATTTTGTCACATTACATTGTCAAGCCGTTGATCTATTTTGTCAAATGGTTAGGGTTAATTGGAATCAAGACTGAAACAATCTACTCACGGTTTGGGTTTTTTTTTTTAATTTGTGAATGATGTGACATGGTTTGGAACAATAAATGGTTGCGTTGTTTTATGATTTTTGGTTGATCGGATGTCGTTGACATTTTAGAATCATGTGGTTGTTTTCCGGTATGCTTGACTGGAGTGATAATTTATTTGTTACATTATGTTGTTTAATGAATTTTCATAAAATACAAAGGGGCTATGTTTGCCATAAATCCTATTGACATTTACGTTATCATATGTTGCTAGAAAACAAGGTAGATTCAGGAAACAAATAAAGAAAACATGAAAGTCACTTATATTTACATTTTGAAAACATGGTACACTTAAGATTATGGCAGGAAACCATAGCATTCATAAGACCCAATTTTACCATGTTTGATGTGACGTACTTTTTTTTTTTTACCGTTAATTTTGGGTTATGGATCATTTCTGTCGTTTTGTCTATGACTTTGTAAAATATACCATATTTACTGGTAGCACTTTTTTTTTCACCGTAATTAGGGGCAGAAGCAAGATTTATCATTAGGGGGTCAAGAATTTACAATATTTACTCCCTTCGTTTCATTTTGATAGTTCCCTATGAAGTTACATGCAAATTTTCAGATAAAACATTAAAGTATTTTCGTACATAATTTTTTGAGTTTCTTTGTACCAAATTAAAGATCTCTATTAATTTTTTAATTTGGGGAAAAATTAAAAAATTATGAACTGAAATACTTTTATTTTTTGTTTGAAAATTGCACATATTTTCGCTGAGGACTACCAAAATGGAACGGAGGGACTACATTAGACTAATAAACCAAAAGAGTTCTATTCAATGCATAAAAACAAAATATGGTATATCATGTTACTTTGGGCAAAGAGAGAGAGAGAGAGAGAGAGAGAGAGAGCGAGAAAGAGGGGAGTTAAAAAATTATAATGTGGCTATGCTCCGCTTTTTTTTCCTGTGAGGGGGAGTGCGTTAAAATGGTGGGATCACAAAAAAAGGAAAAAATCAGGAGAGATTCGGTGAATCATTTGGGTAATGTTGTAAATATTTCTAGCACATTTGTGGCAAGTGAATTATTTGTGGGGCAAAGATCACAAGATAAAGATAACAAGATATACTTCTAGTGAGACAAAGTAACAAAAATAACCGAAAAGATATGCATATCCAAGATATCATATACTCCCGCATCTACATGGGGCCGCCCCTGGTCCGTAATCACATGGTTATGATTCACGCGTCATATTTACCATAGTTATTCACAAAATGTACCATTTTGACTGGTATGCACTGCTTTTTTACCATAATCTCCAAGTGATTGTATCAAATGTATCATATTTACAACTAAGAGAATATGGAGCTGGAGCAGTACTTTCACAACCACTCCAGAGTATGGTAGAAACTGCCGTAAGCTTTAAGTTTTACTCCACAAGGTAAAAACTACTTAAACTCGTGTTTGTTTGGCCGGCTGAGTTTTTTTATCAAATGAGGTGGAGGGTTGATAAAATCTCAGCTTTTTTGCATTAAAAAAGGCTAAGATTTTATCAACCCTCCTCCTCATTTGATAAAATCAAGGGGTGATTTTATCAAATTTTGATAATTTTTTTTGGGAAACTCAGCGGTGCAACAGGATAGGGACATCGAAACGAAAAGCAAAAATAAGTTTGCTCGGTGTTATCTTTTTCTTTGGACACATGAGATTTGCTGCTTACTGCTTAATTACATGAGATTTGCTTCTCCCCCTTTAACGAGATAAACTCTCTCAACCAACATGACATACTCGGACATTACTAGTAAAATAAAACAATACAATGAAATTTAAGCGTTACCCGAAAATGGTATGCCAATCCTCAAACTGGAAAAAGGCCAGTAGATACCTTGGTCAAGGACTTAACCAATTTATTTTTGACAGACAACACTTCTCAACATCATGCTTCAAATCAAGGGCTTAAATCCAATACCAAATTCAACGCAGAACTACGGGAGGTACAGATTTTCATGGAACATATTTTGAAATTATGTTAAAGAGATCATGCCCTATGATCTGCCTCTGCCTTGTCTGGATGTCGGTCCGTAGAGCAGTCACATCCTTGAGAGTTTTTAGTTACTGAAATATTGCTCACACCCCACTAGGTTTTTCCTGCATAACCGTTGAGGAATTTTTAAATTTGAGTTGAAGAAAAATCAACCTAACTCCCAATATCGCTCCCATTATCATATCCAAGGAATAAAACTGAAATGCAAAATACCTGCATGCTTCCAAAATGGAAAACTGAAGTTTCCATTTCAATACGAACTCAGCTAATACTTTCCCACTTTAACTACCTGCCGCTTCCACTTTAACTACCTGCCGCTTTCTTCTCCCTCTAGAACCTGCTTACCCCCTCCCATGGGATCAAGTGATTCGGATTCTAAATTGCCACTCTCCATATCCTTGACGAATCTGTCACAAACATCGGTTGGTGCACAACCCTTTACCTTCAATAATTCAATCAACTCTACCGCCACTTCTATGCTTCCTTTCTTTTTCAAATATTCTAGACAAGCAGCCACAGTGGCAAGGTTTGGCTTCCATCCCGGATGACTCGCAAGGATGGCTTTCCTCATTGTCTCCACAGCCTCTTCACTCTGACCATATTCATGATATCCTGCTGCCAAGTGCTGCCATATGCCCGCGCTTGGCTCCACACCACTCTCTATGATCCTGTTTACAATCGATTGAGCATTTCCTAATAGTCCCTTTTTGCAATAAGCACTGATAATCAAGTTTGGAATTCGAGAATCGTAATACTCCTTCACAACTTCCCACTCCTCCCATATCTTTTCTGCACCTTCAAGGTCGTCTAACTTAACTAGTGAGCTAATCATACTAAGATAGCTCATATTGTAGATTCTTCCTGAATTCTTGTACAGTCCCCATATCCGGTACACTTCGTTCTTTTTCCCAATGCTAGCGTACAATGTGAGCAGAACTTCATAAGCAAGCCTTCTAACCTTACCCCTAACGAGTTGCTCTGACTTTTTGAGCATTGATGAAGCCTTTTCTACTGCACCAGCTCTCAAGTAACCATTTGCTACCACAACATACGCATGCCAGTCCATAGTGACCTCAGGGTCGGCTTCCATCTTCATCAAAAGCTTCTCCATTCCATCTAAGTCAGAAGCATTTGCATATGCATTTAGCCGGGTATTATATGTGAATTTGTCACAAGTTACCCCCTTCTCTTCCATCTCTTGCATCAGGGAATCTAATTTTTCATGATTTCCCATGTCTGAGTAGAGCTTCAGCATGACATTATAAGGAAGCGCTGTTTTAGCCAAGCCCAGCTCCCTTATCCTCTGCATGATGGCTTCTGTTTTCTCTATGTTTCTTGCATGGGCACAGCAGTTTAACAGAGCACCATAGACATGTACGCCTATCGAAGTGATAGGAATGTTACTGAAATACTTCTCTGCTTGCTCTAGGCCATGAACCTTCGATATCAAATCCAATCTAACTGCAACATCTCCTGGTAACGGATCAAGATATGTTTTATCGCTCATCCATTCAGATACCTGACAAATGATAATAAGAAACATGAAATAATACAGAAAACTGGAAAAACCAAAAAACACTATGAGAAATGAACTTTGAAATTTTGAATCAACATTAGAGGGTCTAATACTACGCTTTTCACAATCTGTAAGAAGATATGGTAAGATTGACGAAATGGAGAACAAAATTAAGTTCAAAAGATCTTATAGACATAAAGTTAGGGCAACCATTGGATTGCTGCATAATGGGACATATCAATTAATGGTCAATTGAGGCCAAACTTAATTTATTTGACAAATCTTGAATGGCTATCCTGTTGTTGCAGGTCGTTCTTTAGAATTCCTAGTTCATAACCACACAACAATCTCAGGCCATGACACTTTGCTGTTATATATATTCCACTATGTTTACCTCTGGCCCAAAAGTGTCTCAAGAGTTAAGAAGAGTCCATATGGGTGCATTTTCGGATCAGCTGCATTGATCTTTTCCTACTAATCTAATGTTCTATGGATGATTGTTTCCATAATATCAGCAATTCACAAACGTTAGTTGCAAGATTCTTTTGTCAGGCAAACAAATTTAACCGAGAACCTCGGGCCCGAAGGACAGATGGAGGGATGGATGACCCTGGCGACCGCCGTACCCATGTTCCAGACTTCTACTAAAATTATTGTACTTTTTTCCCAAAAACCCGCCCAACATCCTTTTGAACATTCCAACACCCTGCCAACTTGGACCAATAGTTTTTGGGAAAATACCATTGTAACAAAAAAAAACTGGATACAGATTCTTATAGATGACAGATGTCTTAAGATTGATCGAGAATATATAAGATAATCGTTTTGGTAGTTTTCCATAGTTTAAATTGATAAAATTAATATCGTCTTTCATATGTTTGAAGAAAAATCTAATGTTCGCCACCCCAACCTTGAAATCTTGCATCATTTGTGCCATCCTGCACTTCCAAGTATGAACCTCAAAGGAACTCACTCTTATCGACCATCAAGAAAGGAACAAGGTCCAATTAGGATAAAATATGAATCCAAAAAGAAATAAGAGAATAGCTACTAAGCAAGAGAAAAAGTATGAAGTAACGTTAAGATAATTGAAGAAAACATTTAACCCAGAGTTAGTCAAGTAATTAGCATAAACAAATAATTTACTTATTTTGGGGAAAAAAAAAATGCAGGGATGGCCTAAACAAGGATTTTGTATGATTGGTAAATAATTAATTGGGAGGATTTTGTTGAGCTTGGGCTCTGCTCTATGAAAGATAAATAAATTAGTTTAGATTTACAAGAACTACTCTTAAATTGGACCTCCCAAACGAGGAGCTTCTATGATCCTCCGACCCCCACCCCCACTTCCTCCCCCGCTTCATGCAGCTTGTAGGTGGTTGAACCGATGGCACATACCTGGTCTATCAACATAGGCCCATTCTGATGAAGAGGCCTGACAATCCACCAGTTGAGCCAAATCGCCGTTGGGCCTATAGCACTGTAGGCCGGGCAAAGTGTTGGGTCAAGACATTGCAAATTGTACACAATGTGACCTGGAGCCACATCTGTGCCACCCACCTACACGGTGCTCGGCAATCATCAAGCATGATGTCAAATTGCGAAGCAATCATTCGTGACATCATGCAAAGCACGAGCTCGGCATGACCTAAATTGGAGGCCAACACAAGTCTTTCCCTAAATAAAGTACAATCTAAAATCCTAGCAAAGTACAACCTTGCTATTCATTCACAGCTCTCTACTTTCTTCTCCTCCATTTAAGACTTACTTAGCCAGCAGAGTGCCGTCCGGCCATCGGCGGACGACTAGGCACTAACGGTGGTTCTGTATTGCAGATCTAAGTGAGAGGTGCTGCTATTCTCCAAATCCGGATAAACATCACCCCACACAACTAAGTGACATAAACTGCTACACTTTTCACACGAGGAGTGAATGATTCATTAACCTTTCATTACAAATTTATGTTGGATTAGTTGGTTCATACCTTCAACATCCTCAACAACTGCAAAATCTCCAACGAGTTTATAGCACAATGCACCATACTATTTTCAATTGTTAGGAATTAGTATTCCCGCAATACACGGTTCCATTAAGAGGAAATGACTAACATCATCTTGCATCTAGTAATGGTCACACTAATCAACCACCGACACATTATCTAGACGTCTAAATATCATTTTGCTCGAACAAATGTTTACTCTGATTTTGCAAGCCTATTTTTCCCTCTCAAATTTACAACTACGTGATAATGAAACTTCACTCAAATTCATGCCTAGATTTTTATTAAGGCATTGAAGTGTTACATATCAAAGGAAGCTTTTACCCCAATTTGAGTGAAGTATGGCTACACGGGAGATACTCTAGGCCAATTTTCACTCAAATCAAGTAAAACACCGAGTAAAAGGGCTACAAATATCTTTAGTTCCCAATTAAGGGCTGAAAACAAGCCGAAGTGTTTCAGCTTGGCTCCCTCAAAACTAGCCGAGCCTAAAAAAACTGAGCTCGAGCTTGGCTCGGCTCTTTTAGTATTGAGGTGTTTGAGCTTGAGCCTCTACAAGCGTGCCGAGCTTTTATAACTAACTCAAGCTTGACTCATTTACTAAACGAGTTTCAAAGTTGAGTTCGACTCATTAAGCCGAGCTTTTGTAATTAACTCAAGCTCGACTGATTTACTAAACGAGTTTTAAAGTCGAGCCTTGAGCTGTTCGCGAACAGCTTGGTATTAAATCGTTTGCAGCTCTCACTTCCCAACTAAACACGTTTCCACCAAATCAACTTGTAGGTAAGAATGCTAACGCAAATATATATTGCCGATCTGAAAAAGAAAAGAACTTGTACGCAAGAGAGACAGAGAAATGGATACCTGCAAGGCTTGTTTGAAGCGTTTGAATTTCCTGAGTTGCTTGATGGTAATCCTAAGTTCTTCACGCTCTACGGCTCTTCCTTCTCCCACCCATTGGTCGAGCACTGATTCAACTGAAAACCTAGGCGGAGGGTTTCCAAATGGTGTAAGCCTACGATACAGAGTGTCTTCTGAAGAGGAGGAAGCCACGGTATCAGTTGAGTAAAATAGAACCCTGAAAACCCTAGAAATGCCAACTTGATTGCTGCATGAAATTGATTTAATCGATTGGGGAACCTTCATCATCATCATCATACCAGAATTGAGAGAGAGAGAGAGAGAGAGAGAGAGGGGTTTTTAGTGGTTGGTTCGTTTTTTTTGGCAGACGAGGGTTTAGCGGTTCCTCTCCAGTTTAAGTTGTTGGGCCTTTCGGTGGACTGTAGAGTTCTCTATTCGGTCCATGTATTCTCGGCCCAGTCTGATCCATGTATTCTCGGCCCAGTCTTCAGGATAGAAAGTTCAAGAAAATGGAATTGGTAATCAAAGATTTATCCAAGAAAAAAAAAAAACACATTCCTTGAGGACTTCACTAAATTTTTCCTTCTAGTTATTATCGTGTACGGAGTATTAAAATCTAAACCTCTATGCGGGGGCGGGGAGTGTGCTATGTAGGAGGTGCTGCACACACGTGTTGTGCATAGCTACACGTGTTTTGCATAGCTATGGGGCCTGTTTTGGGTCTCGTTAATTGATCTGAATTGTTCATTTTGTTCGTTTCGTCGAGTATATATGCTGAATAAGTTTTCTTTTACCCAAAGTCATTTTTTGCAAAATAAGAAATAAATAAATAAACATAAAGATTAGTTCAAACTCACCCTAAGTGTGGGGCCAAAACATAGAGGGAAGACTAAAACCTTGATGGCCTTGTTCTTTTTCCAGTTTAGTTTTAGTTATGATGACATCATCATTTCCCTCATTTCTCTCTCTATCTCTCTCCACTCATTACACCTGCTGACATCATCAAAACTAAACTAAACTATCTAACCAAACACGGCCGATATATTTTCCAAAATAAATTTTCCAATTAGAGGACAAATTCCAACTTTAGATAGAGGGAAGACTAAAACCTTGATATATTTTCCAAAATAAATTATTAAAATGGAAAAGTACCCTCTGAATATTGAATGTGTATATGTGTTGCCACAATGACTCGCATAGGTTTGGCCTAATAAGCCAACTTAACTTATTTTTTTGTCTTTATTTGATTTTTTTTTTTGCGTTTGTTAGTTTTGCATCGATTTTTTTAGTATTATTGGTTCGTCTCGGCAAGAGGAATCCAAAAAGGTAAAAGATTATGATTAGAACTCTCAATTTTTTGAATAAGATCGAAAAAAGTGCAAAAAATTGTTTTTTTACTTATTTTTGTCTTTATTAAAAAAAATTATGATTCAATAATAATTTTTTACTTTTTTGATTTCTCTCACTGAGACGAACCAATAATACACAAAAAGTTGATGCAAAACTAAAAAACACGAAAAAAAGAATCAAATAAATACGAAAAAATATGCCAGCTGGCTTTTTAGGCTAAAACACAACAAAATAGGTATTGGTTGGACAAATGCACAAAGACTAAATGACTAACAGAGAAGGGAAAAAATGTAAAAAGGGAGGTCATGTATGGCACGACAGAGATTAATGGCCTATGTATTGATTTTTCCGCTTTTATATATACATGCATGCCTCTATTTTTGGGGAGCGGGGGCTGTAGTGACAACAGGTGTAGTGAGTGAATCTCGGCCGTTAAAAGTGTTTTGAACGGTCCGAATCTAAAATAGTGAATAATGTAATTGTTCGCACAAACAATTAGATTAAGATCTGGACTGTCCAAAACAAGAATTGACGGCTGAGATTCTCACTACACAGCCTGTAGTGAGTTGCTCACTACAGGCTCTCCGGTTCCCTATTTGGTGTGTGCTTGTAGTTTGAGTTTGATTTGATTTCTTGGCAAAATTATTTATTTCTACAACGTTATTTGGATTGAAAAATATGTTTACGTGATGTTAAGTCCAAACAAACAAGGACTGACCTGATGACCACGTTTCATGCCGAAACGGCAGCGTCCAAACTCGCAGCACATCTTGCTGTCTGTAAAGGGCAGCAGGGTCCCCGTGTCCCCATAACTCACTTATCAAACACAGCCTCATATGTGGAATGGCATCATTCTTAAAGCTTAACAATGTGATCATTGAATCGGACGGGCAATTAGGCATAAAATTTTAGTGTTTCGGAGTTGGTTGATCCGAACTCCAACTAACTTCTCCGACGACGAGTGTTAGACCATTGACATCGCCTCGACGAGGCTTTCAACCTTCTAGTATCAAATTGATTTTACGATCACTCCTCCATTGATTCGTTTTATCCGGCGCGAGAGAGAGAGAGACCGTGGCAAGCTCGCTTTCCCTCACCAAACCTCGCCTCCTGTGGCGAGGTACTGTAGCTGCGAAATGGCGAGATGAAAGGCGAGGCTGCTGGGAGTTCGTTTTGGAGGTTTGCCTCAGCAGTTTGCCGGAAATCCCCAGCTGCCGAGGCTGCTGGAGATGGTCTTATAGTAGGAATGAAAAAAGTTTTTTTGGGTATCAGGAATGAAAAAAGTTTGCAGCTAATAAAGCCACACTGTGAGAGTAAAGACAGCTTTCTTTAAACGCTGGGAATTGAGTAATTCCGAAGCTAACACCAACAGTAAAATGGAGCAAACTTATACCTTTCATGATCACTGGCCAACCCATGAGTTAATCATTAATGCGATCCATAATCATTTAAAGAGATCGTCAATCCAATTTCTCTAATCCCTAAGAATTAGATCCCAAATTTCCACAGAACTATTCCCAATCTCATCCCTTCACCTCAATTGTGAAAAAAATAATACGAGTTGAGTGGAGTTGGGTTGGATCTGAATAGATACAAATTCGACCCACTCATATTCAACCCGCGTATTATCAAACCCATATTCAACCCATACCCATATCAATCAGGCCAAACCCAACTCAGCCCACCCATTTGCCAGATCGATATCTTCAACCGAATACCCAATTAATGGTATCCTTCCATACAGAACTCTAGAATTTCTATCCAATATTTACATATATCCAGCCAAACAAAAGACGAAGGGTAACGTTTCAAGGAAAGTGAACAAAATTGCATTCATACGAAACAGAGCGGAAACAAAACATGGTAAAAACCCACAAGACGTCTAATTAATTAAGACTTGATTTTACAACAATCAAGCCCAATAAAATCCATTACAACCAATAAGAAAAAACAAGAATCAAACAAAAACTACCCACAAAATACTACTCTACATAAAAAAGGAAAAAAACCAAACACCTTGAAAGCATTCATCATAGTACATGACCTTAATTAACAAAAATACTATTAACGAACCCCCTAATTTATCATCAAATATCTTAATGAAACAGAAGAAGAATCCACACATATATATTATATGTATAAATCAACGTCGGATGTGCTTGACCTTGTACCAGCCTTTTTTGCAGGAGTCACCCACAACCTTGAAACCCTTCTTGAAGAAGAACTTCATCTCCCTGGCTCTGTCCTTCACCTGCTGCTCGAATTTCACCATTTTTCCTTTCCTCCCCAAGTACACAACAGAGACAACCTAGAGAGAGAGAGAGGAGTTATGGAAGTGTTACTGGTAGAGTGGTAGTTGCGGGGATTTTAAGGCTGGATAGCTGGTGGGATCCAACGCATCGTTGGACACGTGGAGGGATGGAGTGGAGGCTTCGTTATACCATTCTTGTCGTTGCTTACGTTGATTACGGGGATAAGCATCAAGTTTAACGGCTGGATGGGGGGTAATGGAGGAGAAAATTTTGAGTACAAAATTCTGTTGGATGGCTCAGATTTCTTTCTTTCTTTCTCTTTTCTCTCTCTCTTCTCTTTCTTTCTCTCAAATTCGGACCATTCAAAATATTTTTAGAATTTGGACAGCTAAGATACCTATTGGGTACCGCCAAGTGTTACCTAACCGACATCCAAATTTTTTTTTTTCATTCTATAAGATTGTAGTGAGCAGTCAAAGCTATTAAAGAGTGCGTCAAAGTTATTCAAAAGTGTTTTTAACGTTCAAAATTTTGATAAAACTATCCAACATGTTAAATACATATCTTACATGTAAGATTCTATTTAAAACCAGGACTATAGATCATAGAATTGAAAGACTCGAATGCGTACTTACACCCCTATACTATAGCATCCCAGGGTCCACCTACTCTAAAGTATGTGGACCTCATACATTTGTTTGAGAGGGAAGAGCATTACTCTAGGAGCACATAATGACGGCCTTGTTCGTTCCATAGTTTTAGTTTAGTTTTGTAATCATTACACTTATTTCTCTCTCTATCTCTCTCCACTCATTACACGTTTCCAAAACTAAACTAAAACTACTAAACAAACAAGGCCAAAATAATCTATCATGGTTGTTACTCCAATTTGTAGTGTTAGCCCGGTTGTTAGTGGATTAGTTCACCAAACAATTGGTTAGGGTTTGATTCTTGGAGTGAGACTGTAATAAAGAAATTTATTATGAATTACTTGTTATCAGTGTGGGCGATCTATACTTGATCAAACAGGGGAGAGAAATAGTGAATGTGCGCCTAACCTAGCCCTGCCATCCTTGGAGGAAAATAAAATAAAATAAAGGGATCTTGAACGTTACCTATTGGGACCACTTGATAGGGCTTTACAAGCTGGGTGATTCTGGGTTTTCTCGAGGTCGGTCCATAGAGCATCTTTATTTTATAAAAAAAAAAAAAAAAGACTGGTCATCGATTATAGGAAAAAAAATAAAATATAATTGAACCGTTGTAAAGTCCAAAAAAAATGATAATAAAAAAACGGTTTTTCTGCCCTCAGCCCATTGGGCGTACATTTAAAATGGAATAAAATACCGCTTTCTCTCCAAATGATGGTGATAGTGACGCTCCTGTTGTTTATTGTCCTGTTGGTAGACTGTCCCCAACAGTCATTAATGTTTCTTGTCTACAAATGACAACTCTGCCCTTCAATTTCATTTCTTTAGAAATAAATAACAATTTTTCGTCTGCATTGTGAATTACTACTACTTTTTGCTCTAATACGACTACATTGTGACATTAATTGTTTGGTTTCCTATTTTACGGTGCTAAAAGTTGTTTTTTATCATCTTTATTTAAACAAAATTCACATTTGTAAGTTTTGCATCAAACTTTTATGACTTACCAAAAAATGTTAAAAGTTGGTCATTTTTCAGGAAAAAAAAAAGGGGGTAAAAGTTGTATTTACTACTTTCCCAATTCCTTTAGTCGAAACGAACCGACAAGTCATAAAAATTTGACAAAAAACCAGCAAATGCAAAAAAGAAATAAAAAAAATAAGGGCAATAAAAAAAAAAAAAATTCACATTTGTAAGTTTTGCATCAAACTCAGCCACTTCGTTTTTTTTTTTTTTTTTATCTATTCCATTTGATCCTGCATTTGTTAGTTTCTGACACTAAACACGAATAACGATAACACGAAAAACTGAACAAGTCAGGTTAGGGTTGAGAGAATCCGACACGAATACGAGATAACACGACACATCACGATGTGGAGTGGAAATTTATAAAAGGATTTTTTTTTAGATCCTTACAGCACGTGCTCTAAAACCTTAAGATCTAAAAAACGTGCAAATCGGATCACAACTTTTAAAAATTTTCACATCGAATTAAACACCTCTATTAGTAGTTTAATTTGGTGCAAAAAAATTAAATAATTATGCGCAAAAGCACTTTATTATTTGATGCAAATGATATTGCAAAATAACTCAACAAGCTAATAAGCCAAAATTATAAAATACTAAAGTATATAATTTTTCAAATTTTTTTTGTATCGAATTAAAGATTTTTATTAGTAGTTTAATTAGGTTCAAAATAAATAAATAAAAATGTGCATGAAAGTACTTTATTTTTTTACCTGAGAAAAATTACAAAAAGGTAGAAGCGTAACAAAAAATACGCAGAGTATAAAACTTCTTTGGTTTGGAATAAGGAGGGAGCTGAGAGTCCACTTCAGATCGGGGGAAACTGGTGAAATGGGGGTTAATTTTGTCAATTCATCTAAGAAATTACATCACACCAGCTTAGTGGAGAGAGAGGCTATCATTGCATTGAAACTGCCACCAAAAGGACAGTCTGGTAGGCGCGTGGAAGGCACTATTCTATACCTATTGGGCGGATTCTATAATTTGCCATAAAAAAAACATAAAAAAACTCCAGTATTACATATTCCTAGGATCGTTTGTATGTTGGGAGAAAGTAAAAAGTAATCTTGCTAACCTCCGTCTATTATTAGAGCATCCTTATCAGGCTCAACAAAAAAAAAACCAAATTTAACCTCAAGAACACCTTTTATAAATTAGCAAGTCACTTATCCAAAAATTTACAAAATCAGACTCTCTATCCTAACTTTACTATTCCCCTCAAGTCTCATAAAAAAAAAAACCCTTTTGCTTAAAATATTGCTCTCCCCGATTGGGAGTTTTGCAAGTTTACTTTAATGAATAAAAAATTATTAGAGAGAGAGAGAGAGATGGAGAGAAAGAAAAGTGAGTGGGGCCGCATGGGGTATTCACGGGCAGAGAGGAAACAAGAGTGAGGGATGAGAAACTATTAAACTATTTGGTAGCCCGTGAACAGTAACCTTACCCAAATACCGAGTTACTGTAGCAAAACTATAAATTTTGCAAATTAGCCAAATGTTTGTTGAGGCTAATTTTGGGGTGTTTTTTTCACTTTGACTCAACAAAATACCCATTTGGCCAAAATAGCAATCCTGATGAGGATGCTCTTAGGTGGGGAATAATACGCATATAATGACAAAAAATTTCGGATATCAACATATTTTATGGTTATCAATGTACTTTCACGGGTACCAATACATTTTTCTCGAATATCGATGCACTTTTTACATATTATCCTCGGTCCTAATAGCTAACTTAGCATTTTCCAAAATAAAATTCATAAGATACGTATGAGATTGGGATACGGATACAACACATCAAATGGATGATGAATTCAGTTTTTATCTTGGTTGAAATCGTGACATGCATCCCAGATAACAGTATTCAGGTCACTCCTTAGATCAATCCTATTTAGGGGTGTTCCACTAACTCAGTTTTTTGAAAAAAATTGATTTTTCACGATTTTTTACGATTTTTTATGTGATGTGTTGTGAGAGAATGACTTGTCTCGGTGTTTGAAAAAAACAGTTTTTTGTTAGTGGAACACCCCCTTAGTGCTATCTTAATGGAAGTGGCACTTAAAAATCTCACCTTGTAATTCTTATCTAGTCTAGTATAAAGGTGAAATTACGCAAAATTCCTGGAACCCAAGCGATTGTATCTCCAATCTCAACTCGAAATGCTCCAGAACAAATGACCCTAATTCCCAACCTAAAACTTACAAATACATATAAGGACATTTATATGGGAAATTCTACAATACATACCCTCCATTTGAGTGTATATTATACGCACCCCTATAAAATTTACGAATTGATTACCTCTTATTAATAAAAGTTGTGTTTTTTTTTTATATATAAAAGTGACAAGATGCACCAAAATGTTATGAATCATAGAAAATTTACGAATCGTATTGCTGAAAAGTTATGCATTAAAAAATGTTACGATTCCCAATAAGGTAATAGAATATGAATTATGGATTATAATTTATACAATAGGTGCATATGGTACACACTTTTAATAAGTGTGTATTGTAGCCATTTTCCATTTATAATCACATCTTTTGTTCGGGAGCAATCGACTCCTAGCCTCTCACCTTCAATTTTTGGATGGAATGAGACTCGTCTCTTCAAACTTGCATGCAGCTGAGGACCTTTGCAACTACAAGAAGAAGCATACCAAAATTTTTAAATTTCCATTTTTGTTTGTCTTTTCAAATTACTAAGTTGGTAAAATTTGTTTATGCTGAAGGCAAACCCTGATTTAAGCAGGGGCCATGAGAGTGGATTGCTATGCTAGTCTCCTCTGAGAATGCGCGTAAGCTGACCTGGATACTTGATCATAAAAAAAATTAATAAAATTCCCTACACAGGCAAACCATGCATTTTTTAATCATTCCAGAAAGAGCAAGGGCTCCACCACAGGAATTGCAAGAGCCAAACCATTTGAAATTGCCAGCTTTAATGCTGCCCTAACTATCATTTTGCACATTAAATGCCAAGCAAATGATTCATATACTTGATGGTGTGGACGATCCCTAAAAAAGTGGTGTATAAAGTAGTAATTCCCCAGCTTGCTAAACTCAAATACATACCTTTTTTTGAACATCTAATGTGTATCCAAAAGATACCAAATTTTTGATATCTCAAGCTGTCAAGGTCTTACTTGCACTTCGACTAATTCTTAGATGATCAATCACCATCCATTAACGGAGTCCATTTTAAAGTCAAAACAAAGTTCCTTATAAAACCAAGAGAAATACTTATTCACGGATGAGCCGTGAATAAGATGTTTGCGCCGAACAAATTCAGGCTGTGGATTCCGAGATCCAACGGCTCGGATCAATGCACTCTCTCTCTCTTCTCATTATAAGCATGTCGAATTAAATTAAAAAACAAAATCCATGCATTAGCCAAGCCGTTGGATCTCGGAATCCATGATCCGGATTGTTCGGCGCAAACACTCTATTCACGGCTCTTCCGTAAATAAGTATTTCTCATAAACTAATCCATAAGAGTTATTAGCACCTTGGAGGAAAATAACAAGCTACCATATGCTAAACATTAATTCGAAAATATAAAATCAAATGATTGTGAATCATGCCAACATGGTTTCCATTGGGCCACTTGCTAAAAACCAGAGTTGCAAGAAGCCTACTTTTCAAACACCTAATTAATAATCCAACCTTTTGTATGATTAATTAAAAGTTGGGGGAGATTTGAAACAGCTAAACGTGGCTGTCTAACTGGCTTTTCAGATTTTTCTAGACATTTTTTTATGGTTCTTTCAAACGAAGATGTGAAGGATGAAAAGGAGATGAAGTGGAAACTATCACAAAAGTGAAAAGACTTGCCACAAAAAAAATAGAATCACAACCACAAAAGACTAAAAAGTAAAGGATGAGGCCGGAAAATTGGGTCTTGTTCATATGCATGTCAGTTTACTTCTCTTTTTGACAAATCCAAAAGTTAAATAGCATAGAGGATTCAGCAACATTCTACAAAGCTATAGCACCCGGATCTGGGGTTGCTGCTATGCACATTTGGGCCGTCCGTTACTCGGATGGACGGTCCAAATTTTATTTTACACGCACGACAACAAACGGTTCGGATGCAAAGGTGCCGAGGTGAAATTTGAGCCGTTCATCTGAGCAACGGACGGCCCGGATGTGCACAGCAGGTGTTGTGCACGGGACTGCACAGCAGCAACCCCAGGTCCATAGCACCCTTCCTCCGTTTGGAAAAGATTTTCCGGTCCGCAAAAGTATTTTAAAACAATGCAGTTTTTGTCAAAACAATTCAATTTTTTTTGCCACTGGTTACTAGATATCAATGAGTTTTTTTTTAGTTTATTAAATAATCTAGGTTTTTGTTGATAAAATGTACATATTTTGTAAGTTTTGCGGACGGAACAATATTTGTGGGACGTAGGGAGAATTTTTTAATATAATATTGAGCCGTATTAATTTGTCTTTAACCTTAGGAAACCACTTGTAGGGATCTCCAACATCAAAAGTTGGTTCGGTGGTGGATGAGATGTTTTCACACCAGGCATAACGTCTCTAAGTTTATGAGCATCCACACTGCTTGGGTAAACTGCCAAGATTTCTTGCCATTGCCAAAAAAATGGCACAATATAGGGCGAAATGTGTGCCATATCCACAAACTTAACTTCCTCTCAACTTTGGCAAATACCATATTTTCTGTCATATATGGCAACATTTTTGGCAAAATGACATTGAGAAACAGAAACCACAGCAGTTGAATTCCTCCAATATCGGATTGAGCTAAATTTTTATTTATTTATGAAGATTCTTAAAGCATACGAATTTCGCCAAGAAAATTGCAAAACATGGGTGCTAAGACCCTTGTCATTTTTTTTTTTGTGGCAATGACAAAATGCCATTCATAGGTGTCGGTGGCTCGATGCTCTAAGCTTCATTGTTATGAGGTGTAACTTGTCTTTCCATCTTCAATTTAACTAATCATAGTACTATTTATAGTTAAAGTGTATTGCAGGAGGTAAAGTGAAATTTGTCCAATATTAACTTTGATCACTAAAGACCTAGATGGATTGAATCTTGTAGATTGCCAAGCCTTTATTCGCTATGCAGAAAATTCCATCATAGGCTAAGCAACATGGGTTATTGCTAAGCCTTTATTCCCTATGCAGAAAATTCCATCATAGGCTAAGCAACATGGGTTATCAATAGTAAAACAATGGGTACTGGTTGTCGCCTAGGCGGTCGGCACCCTTCTTCCACCCGACTAGAGCATAACAATTTTTAAAACATTCGCAGCCAAAAGACAACAACATAAACAAGAACCAATATCAAAAAACTTGAGTTTGGGTCTTTTGACCTATGTCAATGAACTGTTTTATTCTCATGCCAAAGACACTAGAGCACTACACAATCATAATATTACCTTTGCTAATTTCTCGTATTTCTTTAACAAAAATTGTGTTTATAATGCGGCCCCAAGACAAGCATACGTCCCATGGAACTTTATGTTGGAAGATCCGTAATAACCTTCCACCTTAACAATTTGTGGTCCAATAAAAGCCAGGCAAAGACGTCCAAATTCCAAACAAACTCAGATTTCACAAATTTTGAGTGTTAATTAATAGGAGGAGGTGCAAGACCATCGTCATCCAATTTATCATTAGAATCATGCCGCATCCCCTGTAAAGTAATTCGAGTCGAAGGTTAATTATAATGACTTTAAGTACCTATAAGAGCAGAAGAAAAGCGATCGAAAGAATCCACGAAGTATTGACTACTGATTCATAATAACCGAATCTTCATGATTATATCCAGAATACCAAGCAATGGCAACAATGGCATTCTAGAGCAGATTAAATACATAAAATTGTGAGAAGTGAGAAGAACCACAGAAATGAGGTAGAAAGAAAGTAATGTATAATCAGGTACTTACAATGCCGGCAGGAAGCTGCCTGAAGTGAAGGTGCTCCATGGTTTGAGTAGTAACAAGAGGCCAACGTAGGCCAACGTATCCTGAAAAAAGTAGGTAACTATAAACATCATGAATCCAAAAAAGACAGTAAAGATATATTTGACTAAACAATAGAAGGGGGAAGGGATTGAATTCTATACCATCCGAAACTGGTAGTTGGTGACATAAATACCCATGGTGCTTACCGTTGCCGACTGATATGATTACGAGGGGACTGATTGAGCAAACAACAAATGAGTGAGATAGTATATCAAAACCTATAGATGGAAATAGTCCCTGCCACCAGCTTGGTAAACTTTAGTTGGTTATGGTCTGGAAATGGTATAATTGAAGCACAAACACCAAAAATCAGCGACTGGCGAATTTCACAGTGCGTATAAGTGTCAGAATAGGCCTCCTCTGGATTGAGGATAGCAGAAATGAGATCCTAAGACAATAAAAAATTAAGACTCGAATACTTCATAGAAACTTCGGGCACAACTCAAGGAACAAAAATTCATTTCTTTTCCATCGAACCAACCGAAATGTTTATGTTCCTAGGAGGCCTGAAGGAAACATTGGAATCCCACAAGCCCAATATTTCCACGGACACATGTCAACACGCTCAAAATCATGTCGTGTACATGTTCTTTGAGGGATATTGAAACAATGACCTGCTTCGACACTTGTTGGAAATATCTAACAATAAAATTTCACGAGCTCCCAAATTCTTTTGATACCTCCAGCAACGTTCTGAAATGTTTCCGAAGCATTCCAAAAATGCTGTCTGAAAGGTATCCTTTTTCCTAGCTAATTGAAACAAAATGAAATTCTGATCCTTGGGTAGCTTTCGTCCAACTGAAATGATTCTTTGGATACTCACATTAATGGTCATTGAGATCATAGTAGTCTCCTCTTCTTCTGTATCAATGTACTCTATGAATCCCTTTGCTACTAGATTAAGCCAGCCACAATCTTCTGGGGTTTCGTGGAGGAAGTGCAATTTGAATCATAATCAACATTAAAGTAATCAGGGGGACAGTGAAAGTGTAAAAATATGTGGAAAAATTCAACTACCATACCCTCCGCGCAATGGTTGAATATCCTTCTTTTTTTATAAGAAGCCTTTGTTCCTCCACAATGAACAAGGGACGACTACAATGGCCATAATTGGTATATATCCGCAGTTCTTTTAAGCAAATATATCCCTTACTACCCCAACTTCAGTATTGACATCAACCTGTGCAATTTAAAGCATCAATTGAAATGAGGTTGCAGAAGCTGAACCATAAAGCAACTGTATGGATCACTAGCAGGATATAACTTCTACTGCTATAGCTTCACTTGAATCAGAAGAATATTTAGCTAAGGTTGCAGAGTCACTACTTGAAGCTGACCAATCATCATATATAATTTGATGTATGCTTACCTATCTTCTCAGCCGTCTAAGTGTCCTCACTCCTCACCAGCATATTCGGATCGCGATGAATACCAACCCAGCAACCATTGACAAAGATTTTTGTAGCTTGGGGAATCACCGCTGGAGATATTTCCTATGGTCAGGCCAAAAGGTAAAGTGCATATGAGACACTTTAACGTAGCAAATGAATATCACAAATGGATGGCAAAGAGGCAAAATCCACGCAAAAGTGCTAGCCCTTTCAATTCTTCAAATCTAGGTCCTCCAATATTGCGGACAAAACCCAACATAAACAATGGAACAAGAATGCTTTTAGTATTCAGACACTGTGTTTAGTTTATCGGGAAAGTGACCTACCTGTCCTGTGCTCCTAAGTGCCCCTTGTAAACACGTCCAAACCCACCTTCACCTAAAAGACATTCTGGCCTAAAGTTCTTTGTGGCTGGAGCAAGCTCACGAAATGTAAACGTCTGTGCTGCGACGAGTGTTGTCGGTCCATCTTTTTGAACTGCTGGTTCTTTCTTAGGATCCTTCTTACTTCGGGACTCTCATTTGTCTAAAACGTAAGAGAATTAGATACAACACTTTGGGATGGAAACGAGGAATGCAGATAATATAGCCATATAGTTGACGTTTCTTGCATGAACATTACTAGACTTGATGTTTTTATGTCACAGTATGTTATAAGCCTACGTCCGATTTCAGTTTATTAGTTGATTGGAAAGTTTAGATAACTTGGCAACTTGCACTTGAGCAAAATAAGAGGAAGAAAGAACAATTTACAATTCCACAAGGAAGATATCTTGACATCCAAAAACTTAAGCAATAAAAATAAAGCTCCAAATAAATCCACAAAGATCACCACATTCCAGATAATCTTGGGAGGCTGTGGGCTCACTAAAGGATGCCTCACGACAGTGCACCACAGATAACCATGACCAAAGCCCACATACTCAAGTCACTCATGGTATCATGTGAATAGGCAATGCAACAAATTGACAGAAATCCTCAATCAAAAATTTACAAACAAAAAATTATACAAATAAAAAAAAAATGCCCATCGCATGAAGCATTCTAGAAGATTAAGACGATGTACTGAAAACAAGAATTGCTCATAACCGCGACACACGGAGTGTATTTTTATGCTATTATTTCTTTTTCTTTTTTATTAAAAATTCCATTCAGCTTCTTATCTGGATCGACCCAAAGCTCCGATATATTATCGAAATGAAAACTGATAACTTGACTAAAGAAAATCCAAAAACCTCTATGCTTGATTTCGTGTTGATTCCATGTTTAAGGGTTGTTGAGATTTAAGCGGCTGAAAGGAGAAAATGAAGGAGAGGTGCAAAAGATCATAGCTCTTGGGATTTTGATTATCTACTTCGTAAATTCCCACTAAGTGCATAATCTTCCTAAATCCTAAACTGACTATCACATGCTAAAAAATGAAGATTAAAACCATACCTTTATATTTGGACTCCCCGAACAATGAAACTATGCATCAACCGGTGCAAAGGTCCCAATATGGTTTTGATTCTTCCCTGAATACAGTATGAGGGAGTAGAAAAACACGAAAGATAAGAAATCAGTAGAGAACAAAGGCTAATCGATCAGTTAGTGGGCAAAATAGAGAATAAGGAACAAACCTGCTACTCGTGGTTAAAACCCTAGAAATCTCGCACCAATTCGCACAACTTAAGAAAAAATTAGAATGGTCTGCTGAAGAGATAATGCAGCTAAAAAACGAACTTGGGGAACTTGAGGCCCTGTTTGATAAGAGAGATGGAGCATGAGATTGGATTACCAATCCTGTGGGCCCATTAATTTTCATGTTTGGTGTGCAATTTGAGGGCAGGACTAGTAGTCCCATGGGACTACGAAACCCCCATTTTCATGGGATTGGCCAACCCAAGGGGGGTTGGGTATTATGAAACCTATCCCATGGGATTGAGTCTAGAAAGACAACATTGTCGTCCTCTTCCTTTTCGTTTATTTCCTTAATACGCACCTTTGGTGCTGCTCTTGCTTTTCGTTCATTTGTTTTCACTTTTTTTTTTTATAATTATTTTGTTGCTTTTCGTTCATTTGTTTTCGCTTTTTTTTTTTGCTTGTGATTTTAAAATTGTTTCTACATCAAGTATCGGGGTAAGAATCAAGGATTAAGCTGTTCCCGGCTTTCGTTTTTTTTTTTCCTTGGATGATATGAAGTTCACATAAATCACAACTCATTACTATCGTCGTTCAATCTGTTGTAATCAAGTTACTCGTTGATTCATTTTATCCATTGGAAATCTAGACAAAAATATATATTATTCTTCATTTGAAATCTGGAAAAAAAAAAAAAAGGAGGAAAATTTGCCATTGAAATCTGGAAAAAAAAAAAAAAAACTTCCAAATAAATATGTTATGTGGTCAAATGGTTCTTGAATTTGGTCAAAGGGAAATTCATGGTTTGCCTCCCTATAACCTGGTGATGAAAAATGGTGTTTCCATGTAAGGGTAGAAGTGAAACAAATTATTTTAACTCAATCATATTCTATGCAAAACAAACATGTTATTAGTAATCCCATGATCTAATCCCGTGCAAAACAAACATGAGGGAAGGATTCATCTCTTCATTAATAATCCCACCTCATTACCAATCCCAATCCCAATCCCACCTCATTACCAATCCCTTTGAAACGAAACCTCGTATCAAACGAGGCCTGAAGGTCGATTGGCCGAGGAAGTATCAGACAAAAAAATGGAATGATCTGATATGTGATTCATCTGTGTTGAAGAAGCGTGTTCGGTAGTCCTACGTTCTGCAAATCTGAAAGAATATACTTGATGGTATTTACGCTTATCTGATATGTGATTCATCCGTGTTGAAGAAGTTGGATGAGGATATTGGGTTTACAAACCGGATTGGTATACTTAATACAAAAGAGGTCGAAAGAAGTGTGTTTGGTAGTTCTACGTTCTGCAAATCTGAAAGAATATACTTGATGGAAAGGTCAAGCCTCTCGGTCGAAGATTCTCGATTCCTGAATGAAGAATCAATTTCTTTCATCTTCCATATGCTTGAACATATAGATCCATTGGTTAGTGTTCCAACCTATTGAAGTGAGACTAATTCTTGTACCGAAAAAGAAAGACTAATTCAATCCCAAGTCTTAACCATGTGGCCAACCCCTTGGATTATCATCCTGTGAATATTATGATCATCTATTTATGGTTGTCCTATCTAAAAATGTAGTTTTTTTTCCCTTCAGATCTTTGTTGCCATTAGACGTGAGATTATCACGGACATCTATCTCATGTCTAATGGAAACAAAGATCTGAAGGGAAAAAAAAAACTACATTTTTAGATAGGACAACCATAAATAGATGATCATAATATTCACAGGATGATAATCCAAGGGGTTGGCCTTGTGGTTAAGACTTGAGATTGAATTAGTCTTTCTTTTTCGGTACAAGAATTAGTCTATCACTTCAATAGGTTGGAACACTAACCAATGGATCTATATCTTCAAGCATATGGAAGATGAAAGAAATTGATTCTTCATTCAGGAATCGAGAATCTTCGACCGAGAGGCTTGACCTTTCCATCAAGTATATTCTTTCAGATTTGCAGAACGTAGAACTACCAAACACGCTTCTTTCGACCTCTTTTGTATTAAGTATACCGATCCGGTTTATAAACCCAATATCCTCATCCAACTTCTTCAACACGGATGAATCACATATCAGATAAGCGTAAATACTATCTAAATTAATTCTGACCCCTGTAATCACATTAAAAAGAAAGAATAAGTATCTCAAAAGGGTAAACCATCAAATAAATGACATAAATAATCATGCATAATTCTTTAAATGAGAAAAATTATCATTTGTTTCATTCGAAATGGCGACCCCTGTAATCACATTAAAGAGGTTACTCCCCCTGTTGAAGAGAGTGGTAATTCCTGTTGGTATTGTCATAAATCCAAGCTACCCCCCCCCCCCCCCCCCCCCCTCTTCGCGTTGACTGTCCTTATTGCTTGTGTTCCCCTCTCCTCGAAGCCCTTCACATCCTCTATAACCCAACCATCATCGTTTTTCAGTGATGAAGGTTCAGATCCATTACCAGCTCCAATCGAAACCTCAAAAGGGCAATATCTACTGCGAAAGCAAAGTTTCACGGGGTGTGCCGCTTCCTTTGGCGAATAATGGCCAGTTCCGCGATTGCTACTCAGGCTACATCTCGGGTGCCCGAAGGTTTATTTTTCTGTTTATCTTATCATTTTGTTTTTAGTTCTTTTCCTATTATAGAGTTTTTAGGTCCCGTGGAACCTTCTCTATCCTTTGTGTGTATTGTTTTCTAGTGCATTCTCCCCAATCCATGTGTAATTGCCTCGAAAAGTTGTGGACTGATTCCCAACCAAGGGCTTTGGATTGGCATTTGTATCATTTAGGGCAGAATTTGAGTAATAAAAAAACAAAAGAAGAAAAAATAACTTGACGAGCCGGTCAAAATGAACAATTCAGGAGATTTTTCTAGATCCAAGATGGGCCATTAATTGAGGCGCAGCTGGGCCGCATGTTATGCCCTCAAAGCCCACTTTAGCCCAATAGACAACACAGGGGATCAATGGATCAAAATGTAAAACACAAGAAGAAAGGCTTTGAATCCCCTTCCTGTACTAGCCAGTACATACCGACTTGCCGTATAAATAGTACTATCCACCTCTAATTCCATCCCAGCCTCAATACTGGCCCTCAACGGACAGTACCGGTTGATCCGAAAAATATCGGCCGAGATGCCAGAGCCACTTTCTGTCCGAGATTATGCTGAATGGCAATTTTGTAAATAATTTCAATGCCTACCCCTTTTATTGTTTCCCCTCTTTCATCGTCTAACCCCCTGGTCTGCGCCTCCATCCCTCCTCTCACAGTCGATGTCTGCCGATCTACCACCATCGCCGTCGTGATCAATCTCTCTTTCCGGCGACCGGCCACCTGCTACCCTACAAGTAAGTTGTCCACTACTTCATTCAAGTCTCTTTCGTCTCTGGAGTCTGGAGTCAGGAACCCCTAATTTGTTCACTACTTCACTCATCGATTTGAACTAATTGTTCTGATTTGGGTTAGTGCATGCCTTTTCAAACTAGCAATTTGAACTAAAATGTTTTGCACTTATCATAATTTTGTTAATGAGTAGTAAAAATTGTTCTGATTTGGGTTTTTGTGATTTCCCCCATTGAATGGCGATGTTGCACAGTTCTATATATGTCTCATATACTGCAATTGGATGGGCCTATAGGATGTTAAATTGTTCCATTTTTCTGAAGGGAAGTGATTTTGGTACTGGGTATGGAGGAAATTATGGGGTTGTTTTTCCTGTTTTTTATTTATTTATTGGTTAGATATTTCCCTCAATATATATACAGATAGTGCCGCTAAATCCGAAACGGTACCTGGTACCTATACCGTACCGTACCAATAGGAAAACCGGTACCCTAGCTGGTAAGGGATTCAGAACCTCGGATGGAGAGCTGCATAGTAGTAGAGCTACAGAGGAACGCGCCCAAATGGAGCAAAGTGATCAACGAGATAGTAAGGATAGAAAGAAAGATCTTCCCAAAGCACGAATCACTAGCTAGATACTTCGACGAAGAACTGAACAAGAGGAACAACGGATTGCTTTACTCAGATGTCGACGGAGATGTTGCCGGCTATGTCATGTATTCATGGCCTTCTTCACTCTGTGCTTCCATTACCAAATTAGCAGGTTCAGACCCAACTCTCCCTAACCCTTTTCTTCCTAATCTTAATGTCTACTTTATTTGTGTGTTCATATTTTTATGCAGAAAATTGGCCTAAAGGCCAAGTTTGGGGCTTTAAAGGGTGTTTAGTCCTACCTAACTTATTTTAATGCTTCCAATTCATCGATGTGAATTTTTTGAGGGATCAAGGACAATACTAGACAAAAATACCCTTAATGATAAAAAAAAATTACAAAAAAAAGGCCGGTACAAGCCGTACAAGCCGTCACTTCCATTTGCTAACCCTTTAAAGTGACAGGTCATGGGGGATTTTTGACCCATCACTCTCTCTCTCTCTCTCTCTCTCTCTCTCTCTCTCATACGGGGGTCAGGAACTTTAATTAACTTTTTGTCTCTTTAAGTTTGGGATTAGATTCAATTTTGGGGTTCAATTTTAGGGGGGTTAGGCTCTTTGGGGTAGGTTATAGTGGGTTTAGACATTTTGGGTTTAGGAACTTAGGGTGCGCTTTCCAATTATAGAGTTTTAGTTGTTTAGGCACTTTCATAGGGTAACTTATGTTTTAGGCACTTTCATAGGGTACCCTAGGGTTTAGGTTTAGGGTGCACTTTCCAATTATAGGGCTTTAGTGGTTTAGACACTTTCATAGGGTACCCTAGGGTTTGGGGGCTTTAGGCACTTTCATGGGCTAGCGGGGGCATTTTTTGAATTTGTAGGTGATTTGTCCTCTTGGCATTAAAGAATTAGTTTGTGTCCTATTTCCATGATTAACTCTTATATCATGTCCTTGTCGAAGAAAGACTCTTTTTTATGATGCTATTGAATTTGGCGGATATGATGTTCCCTAATGGAAATGGGGAGTTTTTCGATTTGGGTGACGTATGTCCCATGTCAGTTTGGATGAATGGCCCGCTCTCAAATTCTTCTCTACGCTAGCAATCGTGACTCTAAAATTTTTACTAGGTGTTCAAAGATTACATTTAACTCTACTAGTTCTATTAACTTTCATATATATACAAATTCTAAAAATATTAGTGTGAATAATGCAACCAAATAATGCGAAAATACATAAGAAGTCGTCGTAATTGTACGTTCTCGGCAGTGTTTCCAAATTGGGATATGTACCATGTATAATTTTTTTTCATTGTATAAATCGTATCGGGATCAGTGTTCTAAAAGTCGCTAGTCGCTCCCAGGTCGGATGGCTGCCGACTAGTGACTAGAGGACTAGTCGGCTAGATATATTTTTTTTTAAATATTTATTCTCCTTCAGCCTTCATAAGTTTTGAATAAGTAGAATAACATAAGTAGCACATCATCAAATAAAAACATACAAACTAAGTAAAACAAGGATTAATGGTGTAGAAAATCTACAGTATGTGGACCCAATTTACAGTACGTGGTGTAGAAAATTTACAGTACCCAATTTACTAATTAATCCTTAGTGGTGTAGAAAATCTACAGTGGAAACTGTTTTTTTAATGTGGAAGATCAAGACCCACTACCACCGATCCAATTTTTGACATTGTGCAAAAATACTACATACAAACTGTTTTTTTAATGTAGAACCACTGCCACTGACCCAATTTTTAATGTGAAAATCTGGACCCAATTTTTAATGTGAAAATCTACAGCACGTGGTGTAAACTCGGGTGGTGTGGAAACTCTGGACCCACTGCCACAGAACCACTGCCACCGACCCAATTTAATGTGGAAAGTCTGGACCCAATTTTTAGTGTGGAAACTCTACAGTAAACGGAGAGAGAGAGAGAGGGAGAGAGAGAGAGAGAGAGAGAGAGAGAGAGAGAGAGAGAGAGAGAGAGAGAGAGAGAGAGAGAGAGAGAGAGAGAGAGAGAAGAAGAGAAGAGAAGAGAGAGAGCTAACCGATCGGGAGGAAGAAGAAGCTGTCACTGTTCACTGTCGTCGTTCTCCAGCAGCAGCAGCAACAATTGGGTTTGAACTTTGAAGAGGTGAGTGAACAATTTGGGAATTTAGGGTAAAAAGTTAAAAGCAGTAAAAAAATTACACTTGCCCCGACTTGTTCCGTTTTTTTCGATTTTCTGACTTTGCGACTTTTGCCGATTAGCCGACTTGTCCGATTAGTCGCCGACTTGAGCCCGACTAAGTCGGCCGGCGACTAATTTAATCGACTAGGCCCTAGTCGACTCGGAGAGCCCCCGACCTAGTCGCCGACTAGCCCGACTTTTAGAACACTGATCGGGATACGTATCGCATGTCTTGAGATACGTTTGTTGGAAAAGTAGGAGTTTATAATGTTTAGTTAGACAAGATTTTGGGGGTGGGAGAAATAATTAAGGCAAGGGTGGGGAAGGAGGGTATTTATATTACACTTAAACTCAAAACTCTTTTTTTTGGTTTGGTACAAAATGGTTAGGATCCATCCATATTTATACTACTCAATGGAAGGGTCTAGTACAAAGATATTTTCATATAAGATAAACTTTAAGGTAGATTCTAGAATTACAGATGTAACTAATTCACACAAAAAAATCTAGATATTTCACAAGGATATTGTAGAATTTCTAGAAGATAGATATTATAGAACTTCAAGAAACTAAATATTTATATCTACTTCAATAATATCTTTCATCTTTGAACTTTGTCAATTAGACTTATTTGGACTTTATTTTTCTTGTGCCAAAATACTAAATCTAGTTTATTCTTCAACAACAATAATAATTAATATACAATTAAAAGTAGTTATACCTAATGACATCAACAAACTATACTTACATTTACTAAAATAAAATGTTATTAAGATGCAAAATTTCAAGTCTCTCAATTGGGGTCTATCACATTAAGGCTTTTTGCTGCCTTAGCTATGGAAAGAAAAGAAGAGTTTCTTTAAACTTTTGGCACATGCTATTGTATGATGCACTCTCTTAAATATACTATTGGTGATGCTTTTTGGAAAAAAAAAAAATCTATTTCTTTTGGTTGATTGATGGCTAACACAAATATATTCGTTCACCAAAACAAATCTTCTTTTTTTCCCTAGTATTTTTCTTTTTGTCAGCTGACAAAACTATTTATTTTTTGACATTGTAGCAAACTAAAAAAAAAGGGCAATATTATTTCAATTACAATGGGTGAGCTTGCTCTAATCTCCTAATGATGCGTAACATTGCCCTTGTATGATTCAGGCAAAACACAATCGAATTATGGTTCTTTCCCCTATTCAAGCTAGCCCTACATTGAGGTTGAATTTCTATCAAGTGTTTGAATATCGCCATAATTAGATCAAATGGTAATTAATACGTTTGGGGTTCCGCTTCTTAAAATAAGGTCAGACTTTTTTCCTACAAGTAATCGTAGGATACGTACCAAATCATGATACGCGTATAAATCGTAGGATACGTGATCGTATCGTAGGATTTCTATACAAAAAGGATACAGGGTGCGATACGTATCGTGTATCGTAGGTTTTCAACAACTATGATTTTGGGCGAAGCAAAATTGAACCGGCGCATAGACACTAGTTTTTATTTTAGGAAATTGTGCGCCGAATAGTTTCACCAAGATTTTTTTGACATGTACTCTTATTTTTGGAGATATAGAGTTGATTGTTGTTTAGAGAGAAGCCAGAGCACGATATCGATACCAATAGATACTTTTTTCTCCCTATTTTTAAAAATTTTGCTATTAAAAGTGTGTACTTTGTTTTGAGCTAAGATATTAGGAGTTCAATTGTGAATTCCTGGATTTATGGATGTTCATAATATATGACTAAATGTTCATACAAACCCAAGATAAAACTATTACACGTAATATAAAATATAAAACAGTTTAGAGTGTTCAATTAACCATCTCTAGGAAGCTATGGAGTCGCCGATGGTGTTTTATTAGGTTGTTTGCATTTGATTGATTGGTGGGCTAGGTGTTCAAATTTTTTTGGTTCAGTGTTCAAACAACGTAGGGTGTTCAAATATTTTTAGGTTGGGTGTTCAAGAAGGGCTAACTAAGATAAAATTGAAAAATATTAAATTTATTCTAATTTTTTTAGGTTGGGTGTTCAACACAGATGGATCACACTTCAGAGATGCATAAATACTATCTTGTTCTAGATAGTGTTCAAGAGTGTGTGGTCTGAGGGTTGCAGAAGATGCTTAATCTCAGAGCCTACTATGTCTTGGCTATTGGCCCATGTAGCTAGATGTTGTTTTTGCTCTTCCTAGAGTTGTGGGGCGTGTTGTATCCTTATGAGTTTGTTTCGCAATAAATCAATTATTCACCAAAAAAAAAAAAATTACAATTTGTATGGTCAAACTATAAGCAAACTTACCAATCTGGAGCTCACATCCAAGAATTTAAAAGCCTGGCTTTCTATGGTCATTTGTGTTCAAAAGCTCAAGAAAGCAAAATTCTCCATTGTCCAAAGGATTGTCTCGCCTTACAAATTAAGTCCAAAACTATCTTCCAATTCTTCTCTTCGCATAAAAAAGGTTTCCTTCAAAATTGTGACCTTCGCTAGAAATTTAATGCTGCCCCCTTCAAGAAACCCACGATTGGGATTAAGAAGCGTATCGAACAACATAAACAAAGCTGAGCCGAGTTCCATATTTTGACATGTATTGCTTTTAACCACCGAGTTCTGGACTTTGGATCTATTAATCACGCACAAGCAACAAAAAAAAAAAAAAAAAAGATGGGTTGACGTGTTCTTCTGCTTCGAGAAAAAACCCGAGGTGAGTGTTGTTAGATTTACCTTGAAGACAAACATAAATATTTATCAGGATTTCAACTAAAAGTATATATTAAAGATTGATTTTAAAAATTTATTACCTCTTGGATAAACGAACAAATGACATTCTTGACTTAAGATGTGAAACTTTGTGCTCTTGACAACCAAATCGATGATCTTCCTCTCTTTCGCCCCATCTCTAAAGTTTTTGAAATTATCAATAGCCCACCCATAAGTGGTATGAGACCCATCATCATCATTGCACCTTAGATGTGCTACTCGACTAGGACGATTCTCATGAAATAAACCACCCTGTTCCTTCAAGAACATGATATCGGTAGTGAATAGTGATTGTCACACAATCGTGAATCGTCTAATAAAAACCCTAAAGTTTCATCACTAAGGATTTGTGATTCTGCAAAATCTGGAATACGGTGTAAACTCGCACCAGCAGTGAATCTATCGGACCAATCTCTACTCAAACATTTAGATTTGTCACTGTGGTTGCTTATGGAGAATCTTATATGGATAAAACGATCAAATTCCTTACCCGCCCGATGAAAAAGTTTGATGTTAAGGGAGAATGATGTCCATCTGCACACGCAATTGTTGTCTGTTAGCAGGTCAACCATGACATCCATTTTATCTTTGGGGGTTTCTCTCTGACGTGCAAGGAAAAGGCGGTGACACGGGACAATATTCAATCTTCGTGATTATCCATCTTGACTACTTCATTATCAATCTTAATTATTTTTATGGGTTGCTTTATGCCTCTTTTTTAGATCCAATAATGTTAGCAGAATTTAATATTGTACTGCTTCCGTCCCAAGAAGTTAGACATTCTCACTGTTCCGGCCCTATGAAAAAATCGTGTCTTTTAATTTGTAATGTTTTTTTATAAGCATTATCGATCTCGTGATAGATTTTAATTAGTTCTATTAAACAAAGTTTTAAAATCACATAAAATATGAACTAAAAGATATATAGACAATTTAAAAATGACTCGCAATCCCGAAAGTGTATAACATTATGCGACAGAGGGAGTACTATATACCAATGTTGTTGGTCCTACAAAGCTTTGATATTTATGTGATAACTATATGAGGTGGATCCCAGTATTGTTATACAAATTTAATTTTAAACTAGTGGAAAGTCATGTGCATTGCACGTGGTATATTTTCCGATTATTTTCTCCGATAACCTTGAGCTTTTGCTTGAATGATAATTAGTGGTGGAAAGTGTGAGGCTGCCAAATTGCTACCAGGGAATCACAAGTTTATAACTTCCACCACATTATTTTCCCATGGGAACTTCCACCACAGTATTAGACTGGTGGATATTTTTTGTTCATTTCTAGTAGAATTGAGATTGATCGTTATGCAAAACATCATCTGAGTATTTCATTAGTTTATCGTGTCTCTTTTGCCCATTTAGTGGCTGTTTGTTTACCTATTTCACTTCCTAGCAATGGGGTAGATCCAGGGTTAGGTTGTGATGCTTTGCCAGCTTAAAGCTTTGTACCAGTAGGGTGAAGGTGGTTTTTGAATCTTTCGGCCCCTGCAAGCACCATGAATTAACAGATATGCGAGAAGAGTCTGGTAGTTTCGGTTTAAGTGGAGGTTATCCAATAAAAGAAGTTAATTAATAGCACAATAAGGTATTTGAAGCGTATCTCAGAATAGAGCAATGGATTTCATCAACTGCTTATTTAACTGAATATGTCTGAAATGTTATTTCGCTTTGTGAACCCAATGTGAAACCAATTTGATTCTTATACCCTGTTTTCCTTTTATTGATGGGGACAAAATTCAGTGAAGGAGGGCTATAGGAGGCAAGGCCATGGAGAGGCTCTGCTTGAAGAAGCAATTAAGAAGTGCAGAGCTAGAAGTGTCCACCGCATATCACTCCATGTTGATCCCTCAAGAACTCCAGCCATGACTCTCTACAAGAAATTTGGTTTTCGAATCGATGACCTGATAGAAGGTTACTACTCTCCAGATCGAAATGCTTATAGAATGTACTTGGATTTTGATGGTAACTAGCAGAATGGAGGTTGATACATATAGTTTCATCTCCTTTTGAAAATGAGAACAGCAGTTTTGTGTTTGTTTCTGATCCAATGCTCCAGAAAAGCCTTTTGTTCCACTTCAAATCGATGAAGCATTTGATCAATATTTTCTATTGTGTCATTCATTCCGGCTATGTTTAGATGACCGGATACTCTGGAAATTTATCAATGTTTTCTTTTTTAATGTTTGAGCTAGGAATCTCAGATTACTATGGGGTAAGGGAGGGATCAAATTCTCACTTAGTTTGTGAATGTTTTTCTTGGTTGAATATGTTATCAGGAATCGCATTCATATCCCTTGTCTCTTCTAAACATTGGAATCATAAAAATATGGAATCACATTCTCATTCTCGTCTCTTTCAAATGTTGGAATCATCAAATAAGGCATCACATTCCCTTCCTCCTCAAGAGTCCCGCCATCCAAACTGGCCTCTATTTATGATGTGATTTTGAGATATTGGTTTCACCTACCTCTTTTACTTTATACTTCTAGCTGGTCGAATGAAGATACTGTTGAATAAAACCGTAACTTAAAGAGTTAAGACCCTTTTGAAGAGGGCATTCGACAGCGTAGTTGGATTTGAATACCTACTGTTATCGGATGCCACCGAAATGGAAACCTGAATCTCAGAGACAATTTTTTTTGCTTGTTACCTTTTTCTTCTCATCTCTTGCTCATACAGATCCAAGTACACAAGTAGGGAGATTGGTAGCTATCCTTTGAAAATTATCCAACAGAAGTTTTCTCATCAAATTGCTACTAATCTGATTACTCAAACAAATAGCAGGACAAGTCACCTATGTAGGTATTCGAGACTCTGTAAGAATTTATGAAATGGGACAATAGCAAGCTACATAAAAACAAGGCTGGAAACAATTTCCTGAGTTGTCATAGGCCAATAATAGCAGTAAAAAATTACACAGTAAAAGTTAAATCGTGCAACGTGGTTAAAAAATACTCACTATTCAAAACTTTCATAAAATTATTTATATTTTTTACTGATAATATTTTTCTTATTTGATATCAATCTTGTGTTAATAAATTTTTCTTATTGAATGATGTTTTTAAAATCATACGAGAATTATAAATTATAGATATAAATAATTTTTAAAAAAGTGTGTAGTGGCCGGAAATTACCTCTTGGCCCAAATCACATTCGAACCCCAAGGCCCATATTGATGGTCAAGTTGCCCGGCCCACAGGCCGTTAGCCCATAGGCCGTTAGCCCATAGCCAGGGCTTGGGTCGAGTCTTGACCAAACCCTTAGATGCTCTGAAGCGCTAGTGCAACTCAAATCTTGTTTGCCCACGTTGCACTAATGGTAGTCCGCCTGAGGGATGCAAGCGCGGGGTGCACTGTGCATCGTCGCACAATGACTGTACGGTCCGATCTGATGGCTCCTATTTGATCTCGCCACGTGGCACGGCCGTGCATGGTACTGAGTGTGTGATCTACAACTTCTGTATGGTCCGGCCACGGGTCACCATTCCAATTTTGCTGTGTGGCGCTCGCCATTTCGGCCACTTGACTTTGCTTGCAGAACGTCATGCATGACATTGGTCAGAAGGTGGATGTCTAGCTCTAGTTGTCAATGACGTCGGCCGATCATGGGGATGGCACACCATGCCCTAGGCTCCAAGTTTGGGCACTCCTATAAACACCTTTTGCGATAAACCCAAACAAGTATGCTTTCTTCTCCTTGCTTAAACTTGGTTCTTCCCTTATTAGGTGAATTCTAACGTAAGCTTTGAAGTGCCCTCTGGCCACATTTAGTTGGACGGTACTAACTGGTTGTTGCTCTTTTAGGAATCAGGAGGAAGGAAGAGATGATAAGTAATACCCTAGCCCATTCGAAAAAGGTCCAAAGAAAATGGAGTTCAGGCCCAAAGTGTGAATAATGAAAATAGACAACTTGGGAGAAGGCGGGAGTAAATTTCTTGAATTAATATCAGATTTGTCAATTCAAGGAAAAAAAAAGGGTCTTGCTAACGTGTGCATAATAGACACACAATAAGCACATAAACAAACAAAAACAACTCCAATACACCTTTTACACTTTTCAATACACTTTTCACACATTCCTATACACTTTTCACGCATTCCAATACACTTAACGTGTGCCTATTGGGCACATGTTAGTATTTTCCAAAAAAAATGCCAAAAAAAGGAAAGAAAGGAAAAAGGAATAAAAGAAAAGAAAAGAAAAGAAAAACTTTTGAACATTCAGAAAACGTGTGGTATTCATGTTGAGAAAGCGTAAGAAACAAGCGAAATGATCGGCTAGAGCCAGACACAGACAACGTTCTTATCATTCGACGCTCCGTTTCCGCACGATTGTTTCTAACCCTAAAATTCTCACATAAGATTTGGGGGTTTTTCGAATTCATTTATAATTCAACCCACAATTGTCAACTGGGCAATCCATACGGTGCGGCAATGGGGAGAATGTTGAGGAGTTACATGCAATCGTTGCTGAAGCTGGTGAATTCGGTTGTTGGGATGATTGGAATTGCAATGATACTCTACGCTTTGTGGATGATTAGGGATTGGCAAAGGCATGTGGACGACGGCCCTTCCCCCTTCGTTGGTCCCTACACTCCTGCCCCATGGTACCCTTTCCTTTCTCACATATTTCCCCCCTTTTGTCTGCGTACATATTTACATTTGTGAAAAGTATATTAACACAACATTATTCGCAACAATAAGCACAACATGCTCACGTGACATGTTTCATTGGCAATTGATTGAAATGCAAAAGATGGAAAGAGGAAAACCTCGAATTGAGATTAATTGGGGTGGCAGATTTTTTTTTCTTAGCAGTTTCTTTGGGTTGTTAAGGGAGGAGTTTGGGAAACCAAAATGTGAGCCAGCTTCAAAACTGACTGTCATGCCAAAATCAGTGTTCTCCTTATAATAAGCATGGATCATGGGTATATATAGATGTGTGTTGCTATGTGCGTGTAGATTTATGTACGCAAATGCTTTTCGTATCCCTTAGAAAATCTCCAACTGTTTTCAAGTTAGGAAAGTTATTTGCTTTGGCTTGTCATTGTATTTGAATATCATTATTTCACAATGTTGCTTCGATGTATAAAGGGAGATTACGAGAAAACAGTTTAGCGTCACATGTTTTTGTGGAGGGCCCCTAGGAGTGGATTGAGCCAAATCCTTTGGCAAATTTGGCACATAATTTGGAAAAGCTAGGGATATGGGGTTGTAGATGGGTTTTTTGAAATTGGTGCCAAATTATGGGTTTGTTAGAGGCAATGACTTTGTTTTGGATATGCTCTTTTGCATGAAGAATTCATCATTTTGTTTGTTACAAGAGTGGGCAATCTTTCTTTTGGGTGGAAAAGGTGTTAATTTGGATTGCTTTCCTTTAATCTTCTCTTTCTTTTACTTGTTTCTCTGATTACTCATGCTTGGTTGCTGAGAAATGGAGGGAAGCAGAGGATGTTTCGTTGAGAGGAATTAACGATATATATTTTTTGGTACTTGTATCTTTTATCTAAAGCTGATAAAGATGAATTTAACTCTCTTAATGACTACCTTGAAAAAATAAATGATGGAGCACCAGTAAGTTTATAAATTTGTTGCTCTACTAATTCAGAAAAGTGAAATAATTGAGTCACCTCTATTAGGTCTGTGCAGAAACTTCATGGACTCACCAAGTAAAATAATCCCAGTCACTTTTTGCCTGAGTAATTTGGAAATTGTCCATGCATCTAGAATGGAGCAATGTGAATAACTAAAACAGTGGCAGCCATATTCAAACACAGTGTGAAGACAGATGGTCAGTTTTTCATTTTAGGAATGATTAAAAGTTTTCGTCTACAATATGCGTGTTAAGAAACCGTTCATATCTAAAGTGGCAAATGTCTTCCAAGTTCTAGGCAACTTAAGCAGCAGTCTTTTGTTTTTGTGAAATGGAAGTTATCAAATAAAATGTGAAAGAAAATTGGCTGATGTCTGAGTCTACTTTAGGGTTGATGAGTTATTATAGAATTGATTCGGGTGGCAATTGATCAAGGAAGTTGCCTCATGCTGAAATGTACATAACCATAAGAATTAGAATTTATGTGTCCTGTCGGGTTATAGAATGGATGCTGATGTAACTATCAATCAAATGCAGAAATGCTACCCATTGGGTTGCACAATTGATGCTCATATCGCTGTAGCTGACTCTTTTTTTTTTTTTTTTTTTTTGAGTTACCTAACTCAAGTTTCGAAGTGGCTGCAGAATGTCTAGTTGCTAAGTGGGGAAAATCCTTTACCGAGATAAAATATATTTGCAGATCTGAGAATTTGAAAAGTATTATTGTCTCAAATGCTTAGTCTGTGCCTGTTACATTTTTATCTTCACGAAACGTTTATATTTAAATCCGCTTGAACTGCAGGTTCATGTACACCTTTCTTGCCCTTGGTGTCACTTTGTGTGTGATCACATGCTCCGGCCATATTGCTGCAGATAATCGAATTGTCTTTCTTGCGTACACCTTTCTTGCCCTTGGTGTCAATGGTTGCTGCCTTTCTTGCGTATCCTTTTAGCGAATTGTCTCATTAGTTCCTTCATTGTTTCTTAATCAAGCTTTACTTCGGATGTTTGGGAATATTCAATGAAGTAATTTGTCCTCGTAAATCTCAAGGGCTAAGATAATCGATCTGGTTTCTCTGGAATCATTAGACTTGCCGGCTTACTGTCCGAAATTTCCCCCAAAGGGGTCTCTTCCTTCAATCCCCCCGAGGTCTCCCCTTAGAAAGTACGTAAAGAAATGGCTGACAATAGACCAATAGGGAGAATTATTGCTTTTCGTTCTCTCTCCCCAGCCATGCCATACCTCTTTTTTAAAAGCAATGAATTCCTCCCCTGACTTGGATAACTGACCAATAAATAATCAATCCACTGACATTGATTGAATGATCAATGGAATTGATCAGCAACATTCGGGCGGTGGGGCGGTGGTGTGGACTGGAAAAATGATCCAGTGCTGCATGCTCACGTGACACCCAATTCTCTGAATTTACAGCAAAAATTGGTACCCTGCTCTTAGAACCTAAAATCACAAAAATACACAAAAAGACATTAGGAAAGTAGAACGAAGAAACATAACAAATGTAAATTAAGCGGCTTAAATGTGTACATTTCGGCACTTATCAGCTTACATGCGGCACAAGTCTTGAAGCAGAAATTTGGGGAATTTATAAAGACCTAACAATCATATTGGAGAAAGGCTTATCCAGTGTGAAGTTAGAATCTGATGCACTTGTTGCGGTGAATCTCAACGATGGTCCTAACATAAACCATCCTTTGAGCACGATAATCAATGATGCAAAAACTATCATAATGGGAATGGCATCTACTCTAAACCACATCTCTAGAGCAGCAAATGAATGCGCCGACCATCTCGCTCGTGTCGATGTGGAGCAAGGGGAAGAGTTCAAGCAACTCTCTGATTACCCCCTCAATTTGGCCTGTCAATGGGTCGGATCCGATCCGGATCCGAGAGGATCCGATAAGATGGGATCCGAATCCGGATCCGATATTCACAAATCCGAAAATGTTAATCCGGATCCGAATTTTGGATATCCGATCCGGTAATTTAATTTTTTTTATCATTTCCAGCTAGCTTGCTTGCTTACGGTTAAGCTTGGATCCGATCCGGATTTTATTACAATTTTCGGTTCCGGATTATCGGATCTGAAATATCGGATTCGGATTTTTCGGATCGGATCCGGATCAAATCCGATCCGTTGACAGGCCTACCCTCAATCTTAGGCAATTTCTGGATTATATGCTATCTTATTGTGTAATATGACTTTTATGCACTCGTGGCAAGACTCTTTTAATCTATATATATCCGAAGCACCAAAGAAAAAAGAAGATACAAGTATAAATATATATAGCAGGTGATGTGCACTGTTAGTCCTTAAACTTGAATGCAAGCATGGGTGCTTACTTTTGGCATCTAAGAATGACTTGAATTGCTTGTGTCAATGGTGATGAGAGCAGCAGATTTAAAGCTTCCATTTCATGGAAACATAAGCTCTCAGAACTTAACATTTGTATTATGGGGAAGCTGTGTTGCATCTCGGCTTATCTACCCGTATATACAATATTTTATTAGCCAAAATAAGTTAAGCCTCCAATTTTTCAAAGGAAAAGATTTGATGTATGAGGAAAACGAAGAACTCAGTTTATTCTCCACTTACTATGAATTCTTATTGATTTTTCCTCTGATATTCAAAGAGATTTGGATGCCATTAATCTTTACCTGGTTTTACACCTATAGCATTTTTACTACATTCTCACCAAATCTGTTCTTTGCGATTTCTATCCTTCCTAATTAAGTAAAAGCTCAAAGGTTTCAATTTGTGAAAGCATAATCTCTAAGAGATCAACATTTATTCAGACTTCCATCTTGTAATCATATTTTGAATAGATTTGCCTTTGCAATTTATTTGCTCTCAGATGTGAAGCATTTACTCTCTAATTCAGCTCTTGACACTAATCAAACTAAATAAGTATTTTGAATGAATAAATAGTGAATTTGGAGTCTAAAACTTCGTACATAAACCTATGAACATTCAATTAAGTTTTGCATTCAAAACAGTCTGTAAATGTATGGTGTTGTAGTGGCTTTTGCTTCATTGATTGTTATAGTGCCATTAGTAAACAATGGTTGAGGGATTGCTGAGATGCTTGCTATGAGCCAGCAGATTGATGAGAGAACTGATACCCTTGATTTTGATGAAATGAATTCCATGTTTTATAGTACATTATAAAAGTGCTCTAGGTATGAGAGGGATTACAATGGGATTACACTTTTTTAGGACTGAGGAGTGTACTGTCTACTACTACTGTTGCTGCTGCTCTGTACGTTTTCTCTGTTTTTAGTCGATTGCTTGGGATTTGCCTAGGGAGTGAGAAAGACAGAGAGTAGTAGTGGTCCTAGTGGAGTACACTTATGTGTAGAGAAATACACTGGGAGAAGTTTGTGGGGACCAATCTCTAACAATTTTACAGAACAGACAAAAGCATACGACTGCCAACAATATCCAAAATATGTCCGCTCACATCCATTCTTTGTAAATATCATAATCTTGAACTCAAATTTCATGACAAAGATGAAAGAAGAGGAAATCGCCAGATTTTACAATGTGGTGAGCAACAAAAGCATTCTAAGCCTAGCCTTAAAGAAATCCATTACTTACTACATTGAACAGTCAATTTTTTGCTTCATTATGAAAACAAAGCGCTGAATCCCATCGTCCTTGCAGACTTGCTTGATCTTACATTCTTACCAGGCAATTCCTTGAAAACATGGGAAACAATTCGAAGAACATATAGTATACAAAGTTCCACTATAGGGATTAAGTTTTACTATCTCAAAAGATGATTATAGGTATATACAGGGGCGGAGCCACGATTTCCAATTCAGGAGAGCCATTAGTCATAGGCATTTGATAGCTCAGTCGATGCCTACAATGAGGCTAGAATTACACTTTCATGGGTGGCATTATAGAGAGATGACTAACATTCATCCTTGGTCCTTAAAAATCAACTATAACAGTTGCCAAATTAGCTTTGCAATTGCAAGCTTGATGGCTATGTAAACATTGATAATTTGAGACACTGAAAATCAGGGATACAGTCCAGATTCGGCCACGGGGGTGACACCAGTCAATGAAAAACTAATTACATATTGTACAGAAAAATATGAAGAAAAAAATTACTAGGAAGTCATATAATTACATATAAAAGATGAGTAATCCCTAATTTATTCATATAATTATGTAAATCGACATGTTTGTGATTTTATTTTCATTGTACATTAATTCCTACCATAGCCCGTAAAGAAACATAGAGTACGAATGCTAAACTTTGAGAAAAATTTAATGTCCAAAGGTGTCATGTTTCTCTTCATTTAATAATTTTTTTTTACAAACCTAGAGAGAGAGAGAGAGAGAGAGAGAGAGATGAGTATTATAGTTGCAATTAAAAAAAGGGACCTGTGCACCTTGGGAGATTGATCCTAGGATGGACGTGTAGAGCAAGGCACTCTAACCATTGAGCCAAAGCTCACGGCTAGTTGAATTTTTCCCTGCTTTAACAATTTATATTGTTCGTTGCAATTTTTTTTTTTGGTTAAGAGGGATTAAGAGATATTGTGGATTGCATGCAGAACCTTTGCTTTCCATATGTTGTCACATGGAAATTTTCAGCTCACTTATCAAATGCATGTGTCCGTGCATTTATGAGTGCTTAGGCCTGATATCGCTCAACTTTAAAATGTTCTTGAGTTGCAATTAATGGTTTGTGTCAAATGTAGGTGCAGTGTGCTACAAAGATGTGTTTCTAATATGTTTTGTCCAAACAATCAATCAAACTTCAAACTACATGTACTCCATTGATATATAACTCAAAATACAAGCTTTGAACACAAAGAAATGCTATATTGCTTACAAACTCAAGTCATTTTCCTATCATTGTAACGTTCGCAACAAGGAAAATATCTATATTTCTACCCAGCTTCAGCTGCCATACTTGGCGTTTGCAAACGATGGAATTATAGAGCACAAGTATTAACAAAGAACGGCAAAATGGACAGATGAAGTAAAAGTTCCAAAACAAGAGTTAAGAAAAATGGACTTTCATTCGATCCATGTACCAATTAGTGGCAAAGAAAGTCAAAGCCATTCATTTTACAAAATACAAAAAACAAATTCCCCACATTACACATACCATTAGTCATCAGAAAACATTTCGTTTTGAATAAACAACATGCTTTCCTCTCTCCTATATTCTAGATGCATAGGACAAAGAAAAGCCTACTTCGTATTGGTGCCTTCTGTTTTCTTCTAGACACTAGTTTGCCCCTCCATGCACGCACGGAGTCTCGTGCTCGTGAATATTTTTTGGTTTTAATTCTGATTATACCTTATATTTGACGGTCTAATATTCTTTTTTGGGTATAAGTGTTTTTATTGTTTTTTTTTTCTGGTACGTTCACTGTATGGATTGTTATGTGACACCTGCAAAGTTGTTGGCTTGTTGTGTAATTGCCAAACTGTTTGTGGTACACGTAGATATATAAAATGTTATCGTTTTTTTTTAAGGCTAAGAGACACAATAATGTTTCCACATTTGAAAGCTTCTTCTATGAACGCTTCAGATGATAGGTCTGATGCATCGCCTTTAATATTTGGTGGGATTTGATTGTATCCTGGATCACCAAGAATGCATATAAACACAAATCTAAACGTTGATTTATATAAACCAATGCAAGATCAGAGAAAGTGTATTACTTACTAATCATAGGTTCGTCTACATATAAAGAAATAATAAAACTTTATTATTGCCTATGAACGTAAAGCAAATTCATGCTATGGACGGTGTTTGACATCGCAACAATATTCTAATCAAGGAAACCTGTGACGTAACAAAAACTTGAATCAACACTTCACGCTTGTGTAGCCAATATTTGTTGTGAGAAACAAAGCCGCCAAAACTGACAAAACCAATAGACATCCAAAAAATATTTCATAAACTCAAATTTTAGTTAAATTCGTGTGGAACGAACTTGGTCGATCAACCTACTTTTTTTTGGTCGATCATCTAAGACGAGCAGTAGGGGAAATCAAAACAAAAACAAATAAAACCAGATTAGAACAGCTTACATAGTTGAATAGTCAACAAGACTTACCTCTATGGTGGACAAGGTCAAATTCATCAGAAGCGTAGGCAATTTCTGGGAAAAAAAAACAACATTTATAAATGCAAATCTTTTTTATTTTTGACGAAAAATGTAACAAATTTGAAGATAATTAGAGAACAGTTCTAGGAGTACCTTTGTAAAACGCAGGCGAAGGGCTTCCATCTGTAACTGAGGTAGTTATAATCGGAGCAGCCATTTGTCTGCAATCGGACTCCTTCATGAATGGGCTCCCCTTTGAAGAGTTTCCCGTACCGGAAATCAGGCTGCACAGATCGGTGATGAATCTGAATTTCGAAGGAAGAGGACCCAATTCAGAACCACAAACCCTAACACTGTAAGAATTGCAATGAAACGAAACACAAACTCTAGAATTCAAGCTCAACAGACAAACTCAACCAACCAAATGAATAGAAACGAACAATCAAAGTAAGAGAGAAATTTGAGAGATCCATAGAGAAATCAGAGTAAATCAAAGTTAGTTTGTTCCATCACCTGAGCTGTTGAACAGATCGACGACGACACTCTCAACCGCAATCATGCAAATTTCAAAGCAGAAGCACCTTCACAGATCGGAAGCGCAGATATAGATGGATAGATGGTTTCAACGAGGGAGGTGAGAGATATTTTTGGAATGCTCCGTTTATTTCCATCTTCATAAATGGCGACATCATACAACCATCTTGGTGGGTGGGTGGGTGACAGAGAGAGAGAGAGAGAGAGAGAGAGAGAGGGTAAAGGTTTGGTAATCGTCACAACCCGACTACTAGCGATTTGTGCGAGGGCAGTTTCGTAAAATTGCCTAAAAAACTGAAGAAGAAACAGTGACGACATATTCATATATATATATATAGGATGTTTCATTAGCATAGAGGGTTTGCGATTTCCAGCCTCGAAGAGGTTCTTACTTGAAAGTTGAAACCTTTAATTTATTCCGGCTGGGGTTGGGCAAAGAGCGCTTCAAATTGGCGATCGGGATGGAAGACAATAATAACCAGCAGCATATAGCAGCAGCAGCAGAGGAAAAAGGAAAAGCTTTGGAAGAGGAGGAGGATAACAGAATAACAGGTGGCGGTGGCGGATCAGCTTCAATGGCGGCGGTGGTGGTTCTCCCTCCTGACATAGTGATGGTGGAAGTGCTGACAAGGCTTCCGGTCAAGTCTCTGATGCGATTCAAGTGCGTTTCAAAACTCTGGTGCTCTACAATCTCCAATCCTTCTTTCTCCAAGTCTCGTTATACCCCTGCCTCCGGCCTCTTCATCATCGCATATCCTCCTGACAACAACAACCGCTGCCGTGACTCCTCCTCCTCCTTACGCTGCTTCTACGCTACTCTCCCCCGCCCTCCTCCTATTATTGGTGGAGAAGGAGAAAAAGTAGCAGTAGTAGCAGAAGAAGAAGAACACCACCAATTTACTAATTTACCCATGTGCAAATACAAGTACGAATTCAGCGGAGCAACTCAAGTCATCAATGGTCTCTTTTGTTTGTTCGCAGATCATCACGCTTGGGTTTGCAGCATCTCCACCGGTGAAATCAGGAAGCTTACTGACTTATGTCGTGATCAACTTCTTGCCGAAATAGCCTGCAACTATTATTTCGGCTTCGTTGCTACGTCTAACGAATACAAGTTGCTTAAACTATGCACGCGGGACCTTTTTAATGAACGAGATTGCGCGGTTCTTACTCTGGGCAAGGACACCCTGTGGAGAACAAGGCTGCGAAACTATTCTGATTACCCTCCCGAGCCGGAAATTTACGTGGCTGGAGATTCAATTTACATTGATGGAACTCTGTATTGCTGGAGTGGTATGGACTTCTGCAGCGGCGAGCTAATCGCTTTCAGTTTCCAAGATGAGAGCTTTCAAGTGATTGGCCCACCGCCACGCGCCTCAACCACCCTGGTAGACCCAAGTGATTTAGTACTGCTGCAATTTAGAGGCCATTTCGCTGTGGCAAAAGAGAAGAATTTTGGTGGCTTAGTTGATCGTGAATTAGAGCTCTGGGTACTAGAACAATCAACACCTTCATCGTATAAATGGTTTTATGAGGTCATCAACATTCCTCAAGATTTCCCTTATCTCGGATTTAGTTTCCTTGGTAACCTCCCTCCCACAGGCGAGATGTTATTGACCAGCTTTGCTACTGATCATGAGTCAGCTGTGCCTGTTTATTCCTATGATCACACTAAAGGCAAGTTTGAAAAGTTTATAATTGGCAAGTTCCCATCGTCCCCGTACCCAGCTGCTGCTGCTTCAATCCCTAAGGACACAAACAAGTTGCGTATTTGGTATTATGAGGAAGATATCACCCCATTGAAAGATTTGATACCAATTGTTAAAAGAAACAAGAAGAAGAAGAAACAGAAGGCTAGCAGGCCCCCTTCGCTCTTGTATAATCGTTTCCCGTTTCTCTTTGACCACTTAACTGCTTTCCTTGCAAGTTTTGATAAGTAATTTATTTGTATTCTATTCAGTGTGTGCTGTTTTGTTCATGAGACATTCAGTTAGTACCATTTTGTAGAATGGCTTCTAACTGTGTTCTTTGGGCTATGGATATTTTTTTTTGGGTAAATTTGGGGCTATGGATATTGTTATTTATGTAATGTGTTTTTGTACTGCCCAGCCTGTTGCGCTCTTGTTTGAGGGCTTCAATTTTTTATTTATTTTTTGTTGGCAATTTGGGTCTTTAATAATGTATCCAATGGTGGTGTAGAATGAGTCAGGATGGCGGACTGATGCACTGGTGGTGCCACGTCTGCCAGAGTCAGTTGCATAGTTACTTCACTTGGCCTCTGATGGTGGATGAGCAGTCGGTGCATATTGGATACACTTGGGCGACGTTTGGCCATTGAAAGGTTGAGCTCATGCAGCACCGTTAGGCCCTCTATCTATTTGTTTGCTAGAAGTTTTCTAGGTAACGGGTGCAATGCCTGCATGAGCCACAACAATGATGCAGTTCACTTGTATATTTCCAACTTCTACTTCTCTCTTTGATCTTGTAGTTCTAATCATCTTTGTGCTGTTGAAATTTTTAAAATTTAACTACTTATGGTTCTCTTACAACACTTGGCTTCTGTTGACGAAGATATGTCCCTAATTTAGCATTATTACATTTTTTTATGGAGTCTTAACTACTAGGAAAAAAATGTCTTTGTTTGTGTAGCTCTGTTTTTATTTTTACCTAAAGTAGTACCCATATATTAATGGTGATTCAGGTGAACCTGGAACGAATTTGGTTATATATTCTACTTCATGGACTTTCTAGATAAAAGGTTATTAGTATTGTTGCAGTTCACAACCACATGAATAGCAATTATGCTAAGTGCAGCACTCTTATATGTTACTAGATGTGAACATTTGAAGAAAGACAAGTGGGATTACAGAAATTATGTTTGTTTGTCTTTTTGCTGCAACTCGCATCTGTCTCTTCATTGTTTTAAGATTCACTCAGGTATTTGATGAAAGCAACTGTGATTGGGGGAGACGAAGGACGATTTGCAACCCCCTCATTATTATTTTTTTGATTATTCTCATATTGATAGAGAGCAATTTAGATTTGGTAGGGTTGTAGGAAAGAATAGTTGAATATATTATTCTTGGGCCCTTAGGAAACCAGGGTTGGATTTCTTCTTCTCTTAAATTTTTTCATCGGTGCACTTAGCCAAGGCGTTATGTTTTGGCTTCAGCTATCTAAGCTCCTCCAGGGTCATGTCCTTCTTTTTCAGATGTAAGTGATTAGCCGTGTAATTTTTGTGTGTGTGTGTGTGTCTGTTTAGGACGGCAATAAAGATGCCTTGGCTCTTAACGGTATGGATTTCTCTAGTCAGAATCCTCACCCTGTTGTTGTTAGTGTATTAGATCATATATTATACTATAATTCTTTTTTGTGTATAAATGAAGACAATGTTGGGTTTTATTCTGTTAAGTATGATAATCAATTTACATAAACCTAAGTGTTATCTTTTGAATCACTTTATTTTCCATGATATGATATTTTGCTACTCCAGAGTCATATCCTTTTCCCCATTTGATGTGATTAACAATGTAAATATTGTTTTTAGGCTGCGCAATAAAGATGTTTTGGTGACGCAAAGTGAGTACTTCTCGTTTCTGCACTCCCACACATTTTTTTGCGAGTATGACTAATTAACCCTACATTATATTGGTGAGGTCGTTCGTACATGCAACTAAACTATTACTGCAGGTGGATTTGTATCCATGTGACAAAGAATGGTGATGGATTCTTTCAATACAATTGAGATTCCTTTGACTGAAGTTTATTTGCATTTTTCTTCACTTGTTAGACTTTCTTTATGTTTTCCCCATAGGTGCATTCTTGGGCAAGGTTGACAATTTGAAAAAGATTAGCATTCTAATATGTACAGGTAGTGCTGACGTACTGTGCCTGATTGGAATTAGCTTATTTCAAGTCCTCAGTAATGATCAAGCATTGTGTTGGTCCATGCGACTGGCGTGTACATGCATAAAATAGAAGGCATTTTCTGTTGCTTAGGTAGATTCAAACTTTGCCAGCAGATATATGAATCGAAGGATGTAACACAGCATAATATTGTTGACACTAGTTTTTTTTAGGTTTTTATGCTTTGGTACTTTTATATTTCTCTCATGTTGGTCTCATAAAATCCGACTTCATATGTATTTTTGTGCAAGTTCCTATGCTTATTGGATATTTTTAGCTTTTGTGGCTGATCTAGGTGGTTGAGGAAATGACACTTTCTTGCATGCATGTTTTTTGAATGATGGGTGAATGTTCTCAAGGTTTGGCCAGTTTTTCTGGATTAGCTGCTTACTAGGTTTACGAGGAGCTGCAACCCTCAATCAAGGACTTTGACCGACTTCTACTTTTGAAGAAGCCAATATACTCCTAGGTGTTATAATAAGCACAGTAGTGCGTTCTGGCTGTTAGTCGTTCTTTGGTGGACTCAACTCAAAAGCTAGCTATTGAAGTGACCCAAGTGAGGATGTCCTCATGCTTGTACGTTGCATATTAATTATGCATCTAGGCAATTTGGTACTTCGCTTCACACCGGCAAGTGAGATTATTAAATTATATTTCGGAATAAAATTTGTCTGCATTTAACCATAGTTAAGTTTACTATTTCTGTTCCTTCTTTCCCATTTTGTTTTGTCTCCTTCTTGAGTTTTTGATATCCCAAATTGTTTGTCCTTTGGAGAAAATCAAAGTACAAAGTTCTACGAGCTTCCTTTCCCCCCTTCTTTCAAGAATTGAAATGACAAATCTAATTTGAATGGAAGGATATTCTCAAAAAATTAATTTATTAAAGTGCAACGGTTGTGGTCTCTTATTAAATTATTAAAGTGAAATGATTGTGGTCTCTTATTAAGTTAGATTCCCCAAAATGGACGAACAAATTGGGATGGAGGGAGTATAGGATAGCTCATATCTGTATGTGGTGCATATGTGTATTGGGATTTTGGATAAAAAAGCCAATTCAGGTTAAGAAGGGGTCATCCCAAGTGGGTGGACTGTGTGACCTTTGACAATCCTCAGCTCTAGCCCTCAAGCCAGAGGTCTTCCTGATGATCCTTGATCGATGTCCCTGGGGCTCCAAACCCTAGCTATATGTGAAACTTCTGTTCGCGCGGGTGAGGGATGACTTGCACAGTTATGAGGTAGTATGATTTGTGTGGATGGTACATTCAATCAGGTGCATGAGTGTCACGAGCGGCGGATATGCCCTGATACAAGCCCCAAGCGCCACTCGTGTATTTTACGTTGCAGGTGTGTCACTGCAGTGGAGATACATGGATGAGCCACCCGCGCTTGTATATGTATGGAAAGGTATTGAGCAAGCCATCCCTGCGAGCTAGGTATACTGTGCATTTGTGCCTGATCATGATTCTTCCCAGGGGAGCAAAAGTGCTTGGGTTGAAGGCTAGTTGTTTGTCCCTGTGTTGTGCTTTGATAATGATGCATGTTAATTCTGTGGTGTCCACGCATCTTCCTTCATTGTTGATGTGTTATCCACCGTACAGAGGTGACGGGGCGGTCCACGTGGCAAGTGGATGTCCGTTCTTTTTACGTACAGATAGAAATCACAAAAAACAGCTGTCATGTTTTTCATCAATTTTTTTTTTTTTTTTTGCATTTTCTTTCTACTATTGCAGTTGCACTAGCAGCTTGCAATTTTTAAGAGTAGGAAAACATGTTAATTCGTAATAGGCTCTGCACTCCTTTTTGATGATTTTTTTGGTGAGAATTTTGGGAACTGATTGCTCTAGACAATGATGCGCTGCTTCAATGTGGTTCTGTGTTTCTGAAAGTATTGTTGCATATTCTATGATTAAAAGGTTGGAACTTGGTCAAATACAATCCTGAATCAATTATTCTGATTATGAATAATAACAATATAATGCTAATAAAAAATGATTACAATATGATTATGTAAAATGTGACTTGATTGTTATGTGCTTCGGATTATTTTTCCGGTTGTTACATTTTCTATTGTTTTTAAGATGTTTATTCCCTGTGCATGTTGCTCGGGTCTACAGCTAGTGTGATTGTGAAGTATATCAGATTTTGTTTTTGATATGGGATACCGCCTTCTAGTTCCACACCATGCTAGGGTCCATAATGTACTCATTACTATGGTGTCTCCTTTGTCTTTTTGGTCTGATAAAATGCAAAAGCACTGGAGATGAAGACCAAGACTAGGGTGACATTATTCTGCGATTGGGCATAAACTGTATGAGCCGCGTACACACTGAAAACATGGTTCATAAAGGCTATAGGAGGACATACCAAGGCCCCCAACCCTCAATGGAGGAGGATTATAGTCCCAAACCACGTACACACTGAAAACATGGGTCATAAAGGCGATAGGAGGACATACCAAGGCACCCAACGCTCAATGGAGGAGGATTTATAGCATGGGACTGGGAAGCCGAGAAGGTAACTTCATGTGGAGGAGGTCTTGAAGTGGTCCAAGTACTTCAACATCCTTTGTCAATGTGTTTGCAGATGCTTCTTATGATCAAAGAGAGCTCTTTTAGCCGATGGCAAAAAAGGGAGATGAATCATGAATCCCAAGGAGTGATAGGAATTTGAAAGCCACATATCTAGTAACTTCTAGTTAAGGTATTTTCATCCCATTTACCAACATTAACATAGAATCACCAATCATCAACTTCATATGGTTCCTAAACCAAACTAAAACAAACCAAACCAAACCAAACCAAGCCTTATGTCCAATAAATTGGGGTCGGCTACATGAATCCTTTTTCTCCATTGAGCTCTGTCAAGTGCTGCTTCATCGCTTAAGCCTAGTATACTCAAATCTTTGCGTACTACCGCATCTAATGTCTGTTTGGGTCTTCCCCTCCCTTGTGTGTTTCTACCCAAAGCTATCCTATGCACTCTCTTAACTACTGCATCCGTTGGCCTACGGTAGACATACCCAAACCACCTTAGCCTATTTTCCCTTAACTTCTCCTCTATAGGCACACCTACCATCTCGCAAACTGTTTCATTTCTAATCCTATCTTGTCTAGTCTTATCACACATCCACCTTAACATTTTCATTTCCGCTACACTTATCTTGTTCACTTGTTGTTTCTTAATAGGCCAGCAAAAGTATCGCTGGTCTTATGGCAGTTCTATAAAATTTTCCCTTCAATTTTGTGGGTACCCTCTTGTCACACAGTACACCAATAGGGCTTCTCCACTTGAGCCACCCCACTTGGATCATCTGCAATCTCTCCATCTTGACTAACAATAGAGCCTAAATACCTAAAATGATCACTCTTTGGTATCTCCTGATCTTGGATCATCACTCTTTCCTCATATGCACTTCTGGTATCACTAAACTTGCAGACCATATACTCAGTTTTACTCTTACTTATCCGAAAGACCTTGGACTCTAATGCTTCCCGCCAATTTTCTACCTTAGTATTGACACCACTAGCCGTTTCATCTACAAGGACAATATCATCCGCAAACAACATACACCATGGGATATCCTCCTGAATCTGCCTAGTCAATTCATCCATAACTAACGCGAAAAGGTACGGGCTCAAGGCTGACCCTTGGTGCAATCCTATTGTAATGGGAAATTCACTCGTTTCCCCTACTGGTGATCTAATGGCGGTGACCTAATGGCAGTGACGGCACCTTCATACATGTCTTTGACCATATCAATATAGCCTCTGGTCATTCCCTTTCTTAGAACCCACCATATAATGCGTCTAGGCACCCTATCATAAGCCTTTTCTAGGTCTATGAAAATCATATGGAGATCTTTCTTCATTGACCTGTGTCTTTCTACCAATCTCTTTAGTAGGTAAATAGCTTCCATAGTCGATCTCTCTGGCATGAACCCAAACTGTTTCTCCGACACCATAGTCACCATCCTCAATCGATGCTCAATAACTCTTTCCCACAACTTCATCGTATGGCTCATCAATTTCATATGTTTCCTAGCATTGAAAAATATGTCTTGGGTGTTAATGATTTTATACTGCAACGAAGTTTTCAAATGCTTTTCTAGTTCCTCATGAGGTTAAGATTAAAAAAAGTTTGGAATCACCTCGTAGTATTAGTCTTGCTTTCTTGTTCTCTGGTGCCAAGCTGCCCCATATTCTCCAACGAGACCAAAAAGGAAATTAAGAAAGAACAGATAAACAAAGTAGTCAAAAGTTCTCAAATTGTATTGCATGGTTGCCAGATCTGTGAGGTATAACGGCATCCAATGGTGTCCAATGTGAATTTGCCCGCGGCAGAACTTTGCAATTTCAAGATTGTTATGAATCTTTATTTGGCTAAATTCTTGCTGCATTATTTTGGAAACGTTTTTAATAGTTAGAGTGGAAAATTATTTCATTTCTTTTACACAAAAACTACGCATGCAGCAAATATGCTAATGGTGTCTGACTCATCTTAGGTTTGGGAAGAGGGTTATTATTTTAACGTATTTTTAATGAAATCAAATACTTCTATGTTTTGCAGGGTTCTTTCATCCTGTGCCAAGTACTTGTCAAGTCTTCTAATTTCAAACACAGTTTCAGAGTATGTTGTAAGTGCTTGCAGTAAAGAAATCATTGCTGCAGTATGTAATTTTGGGATCGGTGGAGCCATTGTGAAGGTGAGGGTGTCCAGCTTACGTAAAGCATGCAGCGTAATAAGCCCGGTTTTTATCCCAAACACTTCCAAGGTTGGTTTCAACATGACTACTGCTTGCTAGTTGCTGCCATGCTTTATCTAGATTCATAGACTAGAAGAGGCATCACTGCATAAGTTTCGTTTAGGAATAGTGGTCTGTTGGTTTTGTCCTATGAAGCACGCGTACTTCTAAAACCCAAAGTACCGTACCGTACCGGGTACTGGTACTCCATGGGTACTTCAAAAGGGTACTCCAAAAATGTACCGAGTACTTTTGAGTTTATGGGTACTTCGTTGGGTACTTTTATGGGTACTTTTGGGCCTATTCATAAAGTTTTCAAAACTTTAGGGGTTCTGTAAGGGAAAAAAATTCAAAGTGCTAGTCTTAATATGCAAGAATTCAATGCGATAAAGTCATAAACTCAAGACCACAACTCAGATCTAGAACTTGATTTTGGAAAAACAAGGGCAGGATTGACTAATCTTTTTTTGTCAATCTTCCCAGCGACTGCAACTACTCTTTCTCTCTCTCTCTTTCTCTCATATTATTTTTGCTACCCCTTCTCTCTCGTTATTACGTCAAAATCTATTCATTTTTGGATTTTTTAGATGGGCCTTGAAATATTTTTTGCTCTCCATCTTGAAACCTATGATAGTTGCATGCACGAAAATTAGGCTATTTCATGTTATTTCATAGGAAAATGAGTCCATCAAGCAATATTGGTTCAAGTTCAATCATATTAGCTTTTGTTATCTTGCTTCAATCTACAAAATATGTTATACTTGTCATATCTAATGAAGCATGCCAAAATTTTAAAAATATATACATAAAAAAATCACCTTACCCGTACCCTACTTTTTGGGTTGTTGCCGAGTATCTGTACCCGTGCTTCCTAAGTTTTGTCGCATTGAGGTTTTCTTGGACTCTTGATTTTACTGAACATGGACTGAACATGGGCTTCTACTGAAGTGCCTTTACAATTCGGAATTTTTGTTTTCTCTCCTTTTTGTGAGGTCGGTTTGGAGAAGACGGTTATAGAGGGCAGCGCATGTTTCACATGTGTTCCTTAAATAGATACGCAAGTTTGTTTCTTGTTTCTTTTCATCACAAATAAGGTTCACGTGGTTACTTAACACCGTGGGCTTAGCAAGGCACAAGTCAATGTCAAAATGGATTATGGGGAAATGGAGCCTAAATTGACCTACCAACTTTTATAGATATATAAGCAGTTATCAGTGCCAAAATCTTCAGCCACTATGGGACGAAGCAGAAAGTTGTTCTAACTTATAAGTGAGATATTGCGAAAGATTTCTACAGTTATTGCTAGAAGAAATTGTCACCTGAGATATTGATTATTTCTTCAAAGTGTTCTAATCAATTTAGTCAGTAGTAGTTTACTAGTTTGTATTTTGTAAGTATTAGAAACTATTGCTTGTGATTTATTGGTTGCTTGCTAACTCCACTACTGCTCCCATATGGGAAAAGGAAAAAGAAGGAAACAAAGAAGTTAGATGTTTTCTTGGTTATTAATTACAAATCTCCAATGGCTTATCAGACAAATGATGAAACTTACGAGTTATGTTCATTCAGTTTTATTTGGGGTTTACATGTAATTGTCGGAGTTGCAAACTTGTAGATTGGTGCTTCATATATTTTTTGTGACAGGTTAAAAATATTGCAGTTGCACACTACAAAGTGCTGAAAGCAGATAATATTGGGATAAAAATGAGTCAATCTCTTACAGCAGCAGTGGCAAACAAATCCTATGTATCAGGTAGAGGCCGTAAGTAAGCTAAGAAGATACACTTCAGTGGACACAAGCACTTGTTTACTTTTAAAGCATGTCCAGTACTTCTTCAGCACGTCTTAACCTAAGGTTGCATAATGGTAACGGATAAGTGATTACATACTGGGGCTTGGTGGGCATTTCAATGACACTTCTTGAACTCTCTTAAGTCTTAAGCATGTCCGACGTGATGAATCTATTTTAGTGACAATGTTCTGCATTCTTCAAGTTGTGTTATGAATAGAATACATAATGCAAAAAACAGCTTCTGGTAAGTCTTTTCATCATGTAGACTGGAACTCTTATGTGAGTAACAAGTTCATGTTTGAGTTATTATCTGATTTAGTATTTGGTCAGTGTCACGTTACCATTGATCAAATATAAGAGTTATGTACTTGTGTTACATTTTTGTTCTTGTTCTTGAATAAAATTTCCCCGGCTTGTGACAAATTGGCTGTAAGCATGTTCGTGTAGCCCTGTATTCTTTTTGCATTGTCTCATGAGGTCAAATTAGCCCTAGCTATAGCTAGAATTCGATTCTCTTAGTAATGCCAGTAATTCATAAAGCAAAGTTATTGGTAGACCCATACTATCTACCTTCAACTACCAGAGCATTATAAAGCTTAGGCATCTTGCCCGTCGGAAAGGCTACATCTAGGAACCCTCCGCAACAATTTGTTAAAGAGAAAGCTAAATGTTGAGACCAAACATTGTACTGCAGGTGGATACCAAGAATGCCAAAGTTATGGACAGAAAACATGGGTCCTAATGGTGAAGTTAAGTCTTACATGTTTACTACTCTACCCTTGTACAAATACAAGTACAAATTCAGCGGAGCAACTCAAGTCATCAATGGTCCCTTGTGTTTGTTCGCAGATGATCCCATTTGGGTTTGCAGCATCTCCACCAGTGAAATCAGAGAGCTTACTGCCTTATCTCCTGAACTTCTTGCAGAAATACTCTTTAACTATTATTTCAGCTTCGCTGCTACGTCTAACGAATACAAGTTGCTTACACTGTGCACGTGGGACTGTTATAATGAACGAGATTGTGCGATTCTTACTCTGGGCAAGGACACCTCGTGGAGAACAAGGCTGCTAAACTATTCTGATGACCCTCCTGAGCCGCAAATTACGTGGCTGGAGATTCAATGTATATTGATGGAACTCTGTATTGCTGGAGTGGTATGGAATTCTGCAGCTGCGAGCTAATCGCTTTCAGTTTCCAAGATGGGAGCTTTCTAGTGATTGGCTGACCGCCACGCGCCTCGACCACCCTAGTAGACCCAAGTGGTTTAGTACTGCTGCAATTTAGAGGCCATTTCACTGTGGGCCTGTGGCACGAGAGAAGAGGTCCTCCAACCAAATAGCAAGAGAGATTATTAGAGGTGGCTTAGTTGATCGTGAATTAGAGCTCTGGGTACTAGAACAATCAACACCTTCGTTGTATGAATGGTTTTCGAGGTCATCGACATTCCTCATAATTTCCCTGATCGCGGATTTAGTATTCTTGGTAACCTCCCTCCCACAGGTGAGATGTTATTGACCAGCTTGGCTACTGATCATGAATCAGCCGTGCCTTTTTATTCCAATGATCACACTAAAGGCAAGTTTGAAAAGTTTTTAATTGGCAATTTCCCGTCGTCCCCATGCCCAACTTCTGCTTCAATCCCTAAGGACACAAACAAGTTGCGTGTTTGGTATTATGAGGAAGATATCACCTCATTGAAAGATCTGATACCAATTATTGAAAGAAACAAGAAGAAGAAAAAGAAGAGTAGCTGGCCAACCGCTTCCCTTACATATAATCGTTTCCTGTTTCTCTTCGACCCCTCTTTTTTATCTGGTGTCCTTGCATGTTTTGATAAGTGATCTATTTGTATTCTATTCAGTGTGTGCCATTTTCTTCATGGGACATTCCTTTTTTCTTTTTCTTTTTTCAGTTAGTGCCATATCGTAGAATGGCTTCTAACATTAGTACCATATCATAGAATGGCTTCTAACTGTGTTCTGTGGGTTATGGATATTGTTATTTATGTAATGTGTTTTTGTTCTGCCCAGCCTGTTGCTCTCTTGTTTGCAGACTTCAATTCTTTTTTTCTTTTTTTTGTGGCAATTTGAGTTTTTAATAATGTATCCAATGGTGGTGTAGAATGAGCCAGGATGGCAAGACTGATGCCACGGTGGTGCCGGGTCTGCCACAGTCAGTTGCATAGTTACTTCACTTGGCCTCCAATGGTGGATGTGCACTCGGTGCATATTGGAGATACTTGGGGGAGGTTTGGCCATTGAAAGGTTGAGCTCACGCAACACCGTTAGTCCCTCTATCTATTTGTTTGCTAGAAGCTTTCTAGGTAATCGGTGCAATGTCTGCTGGAGCCACAACAATGATGCAGTTCACTTGTATATTTCCAACTTCTACTTCTCTCTTTATTCTTGTAGTTCTAATCATCTTTGTGCTTTTGAACTTTTTAAGATTTAACTACCTATGGTTATCTTACTAGACTTGGCTTCTGTTGTCGAAGAATATGTCACTAATTTAGCTTATATAATATATACTATTACATTTTTTTTAGGAGTCTTAACTACTAGGAAAAAATGTCTTTGTTTCTGAAGCTCTGTTTTTATTTTTACCTAGAGTAGTACCCATAAATTAGTGGTGATACAGGTGAACCTGGAACGAATTTGGTTCATATATTCTACTTCATGGACTTTCAAGATAAAATTTCTTAGTGTTGTTGCAGTTCACAACCACTTGAATAGCAATTATGCTAAGCGTAACACTTTAATATGTTACTAGTTGTGAACATTTGAAGAAAGACATGTGGAATTACCGAAATTATGTTTATTTGCTCTTTCCCCTGTCTTTGTGCTGCAGCTCGCGTGCTACGTTTTTATTGTTTTAGCATTTAGTCAGGTATTGATGGGAGCAACTGTGATTGGGGGAGACAAAGGACGTTTTGCAACCTCTTTATTATTTTTTGATTATTCTCGTATTGATAGAGAGCAATTACCATTTGGTGGGGTTGTGAAAAAGTGCGCTTGAATATGTAATCGTTGGGCCATTGAGAAACTAGGGTTTGGTTTCTTCTCTCAAATTTGTACATCAGTGCACTTAGCCAAGGCATTATGTTTTGGCTTCAGCTATCTAAGCTCCTCCAGAGTCCTGTCCTTCGTTTTCAGATATATGTGATTGACCATGTAATTTTTTTTTTTATTGTATCTGTTTAGGAAGGCAATAAAGATGCTTTGGCTCTCAACAGTATGGATTTCGCTAGTCAGAATGCTCTAACTGCTGTTGTTAGTGTATTTGATCATATATTATAATTCTCTTTATTTTTATTTTTATTTTTTTATTGTGGTTCTATTGGCTTCATGAGAGACAATGTTGGGTTTTATTCTGTTAAGTGTGATAATCAATTTACATAATCCAAAGTGTTATCTTTTGAATCACTTTAATGTCCATGCTATGATATTTTGCTACTCCAGAGTCGTATCCTTTTCCCCATTTGATGTGATTAACGAATGTAAATATTGCTTTTACAGTGTCTAACTGGCTGGGCAATAAAGATGTTTTAGCACCGCAAGGTGAGTACTTCTTGATTCTGCACTCCCACCCATTTTTTTGCGAGTATGACTAATTAACCCAACATTATATTGGTGAGGTAGTTTGTACGTCAGTAAAATTTTACTGCAGGTGGATTTGTAAATTCAGCCATGTGACAGAATGGTGATGGATTCTTTCAATGAAATTGAGATTCCTTTGACTGATGTTTCTTTGCATTTTTCTTCACTTGTTAGACTCTCTTTATGTTTCTTCTCATATGTGCATCCTTGGGCAAGGTTGACACTTTGAAAAAAATAAGGATTCTAATATGTACCAGTAGTGCTGATGTATTGTGCATAATTGGAATTAGCTTATTTCAAGTCCTCGGTAATGATCAAGCTTTGTGTTGGTCCATGGGACTGGTATGCACATGCGTAAAATAGAAGGCATTTTCTGTTGCCAAGGTAGGTTCAAACTTTGCCAGCAGATACATGAATCGAAGGATGTAACACAACCTAAAATTGTTGACGCTAGTTTTTTAGGTTTTTATGCTTTGGTAACACAGCCTAAAATTGTTGACAATAGTTTTTTAGGTTTTTATGCTTTGGTACTTTTGTCTTTCTCTCATGTTGGTCTTATAAGATCTGACTAAATATGTATTTTTGTGCAAGTTCCTATGCTTATTGGATATTGTTAGCTTTTGTGGCTGATCTAGGTGGTTGAGAAAATGACACTTTCTTGCATGCATGTTTTTTGAATAATGGGTGAATCTTCTCAATGTTTGGCCAGTTTGTCTGGATTAGCTGCTTACTAGGTTTACGAGGAGGTTCAAACCTCAATCAAGGACTTTGACTCCTACTTTTGAAGAAGCCAATATATACGTAGTTGTTATAATAAGCAGTCATGCCTTCTGGCTGTTAGTCGTTCTTTGGTGGACTCAACTGCAAAAGCTACCTATTGAAGTGACCCAAGTGAGGAAGCCCTCGTGCTTGTACGCTGCATATTAGTTATGCATCTAGGCAATTTGGGACTTCACTTCACACCGGCAAGTGAGATTAATAAGTTATATTTCGGAAAAATAAATTTTCTGCGTTTAACCGTAGTTAAGTTTACTATTTCTGTTCCTTCCTTCCCATTTTGTTTTCTCCTTCTTGAGTTTTTGGTGTCCCAAATTGTTTGTCCCACAGTTCTATATATGTCTTGTATACTGCAATTGGATGGGCCTATAGGATGTGAAATTGTTCCATTTTTCTGAAGGGCAGTGATTTTGGTACTGGATATGGAGGAAATTATGGGTTTTTTCCCTTAAATTATTTATTGGTTAGATATTTCCCTCAATATATACGGATAGTACCGCTAAATCCTAAACGGTACCGGTCGGTACCAATACAGATATTGTACCGTACCAATAGGAAAACCAGTACCCTAGCTGGTACGGGATTCAGAACCTTGGATGGGGAGCTGCGTTGTAGTGGAGCTGCAGAGGAACGCGCTCAAATGGAGCAAAGTAATCGACGAGATAGTAAGGATAGAAAGAAAGATCTTCCCAAAGAACGAATCACTAGCTAGATCCTTCGATGAAGAACTGAACAAGAGGAACAACGGATTGCTTTACTCGGATGTCGATGGAGATGTTGCCGGCTATGTCATGTATTCATGGCCTTCTTCACTCTGTGCTTCCATTACCAAATTAGCAGGTTCAGACCCAACTCTTCCGAACCCTATTCTTCCTAATCTTAATGTCTGCTATATTTGTGTGTATTCATATGTTTATGATACTATTGAATTTGGTGGAGATGATGTTGTTCCCTAATAGAAATGGGGAGTTTTTCGATTTGGGTGAAGTATGTCCCACGTCAGTTTGGATGAATGGCCTGCTCTCAAATTCTTGCTCTACGCTGGCAATCACGACTCTAAAATTTTTACTAGGTGTTCAAAACTTACATTTTAACTTTACTAGTTCTATTAACTTGTCATATATATACAAATTCTAAAAATATTATTGTGAATAATGCGACCAAATAATGCGAAAAATCATAAGAATTCATATTGTACGTTCTCGGCGAATCCTATATTTTGGGCGAAGCTTAATTGAACCGGCGCATAAACACACTAGTTTTTATTGTAGGAAATTGTGTGCCGAATAGTTTCACCTAGATTTTTTTGACATATACTTTTATTTTTGGAGATATAGAGTTGATTGTTGTCTAGACTCTAGAGAGAAGCCAAAGCACGATATCGATACCAATAGATACTTTTTTCTCCCTATTTTTTAAATTTTTGTTATTAAAAGTGTGTACTTTGTTTTGAGCTAAGATATTAGGTGTTCAATTGTGAATTCCTGGATTGATGGATGTACGTAGTATATGACTAAATGTTCAAACAAACCCAAGATAAAACTATTACACGTAACATAAAATATAAAGCAGTTTAGATTTAGAGTGTTCAATTAACCAACTCTAGGAAGCTATGGAGTCGCCTATGTCGTTTTATTGGGTTGTTTGCATTTGATTGATTTGTGGGCTAGGTGTTCAAAAAAATTTGGTTGGGTGTTCAAACATTTATGCGTAGGGTGTTCAAATATTTTTAGGTTGAGTGTTCAAGAAGGGCTAACGAAGATAAAATTAAAAAATATTGCAATTATTCTAATTTTTTTAGGTTGGGTGTTCAACACGGATGGATCACACTTCAGAAATGCATAAATACTATCTTGTTCAAGGTAGTGTTCAGGAGTGTGTGGTCTGAGGGTTGCGGAAGATGCTTAATCTTAGAGCCTACTGTGTCTTGGCTATTGGCCTATGTAGCTAGGTGTTGGTTTTGCTCTTCCTAGAGCTGTGGTGTGTGTTATATCCTTGTGAGTTTGTTTCGCAATAAATCAATTATTCACACACAAAAAAAAAAAAATTACAATTTGTATGGTCAAACTATAAGCAAACTTACCAATGTGGAACTCACATACAAGAATTTAAAAGCCTGGCTTTCTATGGTCATTTGTGTTAAAAAGCTCAAGAAAGCGAATTCTCCATTGTCCAAAGGATTGTCTCGCCTTGCAAATTAAGTCCAAAACTATCTTCCAACTCTTCTCTTCCCATAACTAAGATATCCTTCAAAATTGTGACCTTCGCTAGAAATTTAATGCTGCCCCCTTCGAGAAACCTACGATTGGGATTGAGAAGCGTATCGAACAACATAAACAAAGCTGAGCCGAGTTCCATATTTTGATGTGTAAAGCTTTTAACTACTGAGCTTTGGATGTTGGTTCTATTAATCACACACAAGCAACAAACCCAAAAAAAAGATGGGCTGATGTGTTCTTCTGCCTCGAGAAAAAACCCGAGGTGAGTGTTGTTAGATTTACCTGGAGGACAAACATAAATATTTAACAGGATTTTAACTAGAAGTATATATTAAAGATTGATTTTAAAAATTTATTACCACTTGGATAAACTACCAAAATGCATTCTTGACTTAAGATGTGAAACTTTGTGCTCTTGACAACCGGATCGATGATCTTCCTCTCTTTCGCCCCATCTCTAAAGTTTTTGAAATTATCAATAGCCCACCCATAAGTGGTATGAGATCCCCCATCATCATCATCACACCTTAGATGTGCTACTCGACTAGGACGATTCTCATGAAAAGAAACCACCTGCATGCTCCTTCAGGAAATGATATCGCCATATCGGTAGTGATTGTCACACAATCATGAATCGTCTAATAAAACCCCCCCTAAGGTTTCATCACTAAGGATTTGCGATTCTTCAAAATCTGGAATATGGTGTAAACTTGCACCAGCAGTGAATCTATCGTACCAATCTCTACTCAAACATTTAGATTTGTCACTGTGGTTGCCTATGAAGAATTTGATACAGATAAAACGATCAAATTCCTTACCCTCCCGATGAAAAAGTTTGATGTTAATGGAGAATGATGTCCATCTGCACACACAATTGTTGTCTGTCAGCAGGTCAACCATGACAACCATTCTCTTTGGGGGTTTCTCTCTGATGTGCAAGAAAAAGGCGGTGACAGAGGACAATAGTCAATCTCCGTGATAATCAATCTTGACTACTTCATTATCAATCTTGATTATTTTGTAGATCCAGTAATGTTATGCAGAATTTAATATTGTACTGCTTCCGTCCCAAAAAGTTAGACATTTTCACTGTTCCGTTCCTATGAAAAAATTGTCGTCTTTTAATTTGTAATGTGTTTTATAAGCATTATTGATCTCGTGATAGATTTCAATTAGTTCTATTAAAAAAAAATTTAGAAATCACATAAAATATGAACTGAAAGATATATAGACAATTTAAAAATCACACGCAGTCCCGAAAGTGTATAACATTATGGGACAGAGGGAGTACTACATAACAATGTTGTCGGTCCTACAAAGCTTTGATATTTATGCTATAACTATATGAGGTGGATCCCAGTATTGTTATACAAATTTAATTTTAAACTAGTAGAAAGTCATGTGCGTTGCACGTGGTATTTTTTCCCAATATTTTCTCCGATAACCTTGAGCTTTTGCTTGAATGATAATTAGTGGTGGAAAGTGTGAGGCTGCCAAATTGCTACCAGGGAATCACAAGTTTATAACTTCCACCACATTATTAGACTGGTGGATATTTTTTGTTCATTTCTTGTAGAATTGAGCAATGGATAGAGCAATGGATTTCATCAACTGCTTATTTAACTGAATATGTCTGAAATGTTATTTCGCTCTGTGAACCCAATGTGAAACCAATTTGATTCTTATATCCTGTTTTCCTTTTATTGATGGGGACAAAATTCAGTGAAGGAGGGCTATAGGAGGCAAGGCCATGGAGAGGCTCTGCTTGAAGAAGCAATTAAGAAGTGCAGAGGTAGAAGTGTCCACCGCATATCACTCCATGTTGATCCCTCAAGAACTCCAGCCGTGACTCTCTACAAGAAATTTGGTTTTCGAATCGATGACCTGATAGAAGGTTACTACTCTCCAGATCGAAATGCTTATAGAATGTACTTGGATTTTGATGGTAACTAGCAGAATGGAGGTTGATACATATAGTTTCATCTCCTTTTGAAAATGAGAACAACAGTTTTGTGTTTGTTTCTGATCCAATGCTCCAGAAAAGCCTTTTGTTCCACTTCAAATCGATGAAGCATTTGATCAATATTTTCTACTGTGTCATTCATTCCGGCTATGTTTAGATGACCGGATACTCTGGAAATTTATCAATGTTTTCTTTTTTAATGTTTGAGCTAGGAATCTCAGATTACTATGGGGTAAGGGAGGAATCAAATTCTCACTTAGTTTGGGAATATTATTCCTGATTGAATATGTTATCAGGAATCGCATTCATATCCCTTGTCTCTTCTAAACATTGGAATCATAAAAATATGGAATCACATTCCCATTCTCGTCTCTTTCAAACGTTGGAATCATCAAATAAGGCATCACATTCCCTTCCTCCTCAAGAGTCCCGCCATCCAAACTGGCCTCTATTTATGATATGATTTCGAGATATTGTTTCACCTCCCTCTTTTACTTTATACTTCTAGCTGGTCGAATGAAGATACTGTTGAATAAAACCGTAACTTAAAGAGTTAAGACCCTTTTGAAGAGGGAATTCGACAGCATAGTTGGATTTGAATACCTACTGTTATCGGATGCCACCAAAATGGAAACCTGAATCTCAGAGACTTTTTTTTTTTGCTTGTTACCTTTTTCTTCTCATCTCTTGCTCATACAGATCCAAGTACACAAGTAGGGAGATTGGTAGCTATCCTTTGAAAATTATCCAACAGAAGTTTTCTCATCAAATTGCTACTAATCTGATTACTCAAACAAATAGCAGGATAAGTCACCTATGTAGGTATTCTAGACTCTGTAAGAATGGAATGTAAAAATTTATGAAATGGGACAATAGGAAGCTACATAAAAACAAGGCTAGAAACAATTTCCTGAGTTGTCATAGGCCAATAATAGCAGTAAAAAATTATACAGTAAAAGTTAAATCGTGCAATGTGGTTAAAAAATACTCACTATTCAAAACTTTCATAAAATTATTTATATTTTTGACTGATAATATTTTTCTTATTTGATATCAATCTTGTGTTAATAAGTTTTTCTTATTGAATGAAGTTTTTAAAATCATACGAGAATTATAAATTATAGATATAAATAATTTTTAAAAAAGTGTGTAGTGGCCGGAAATTAACTCTTGGCCCAAATCACATTCGAAACCCAAGGCTCCTATCGATGGTCAAGTTGCCCGGCCCACAGCCCGTTAGCCCATAGCCAGGGCTTGGGTCGAGTCTCGACCAAACCCTTAGATGCTCTGAAGCGCTAGTGCAACTCCAATCTTGTTTGCCCACATTGCACTAATGGTAGTCCGCCTGAGGGATGCAAGCGCGGGGTGCACTGTGCATCGTTGCACAATGATTGTATGTCCGATCTAATGGCTCCTATTTGATCTTGCCACGTGGCACGGTCGTGCATGGTACTGAGTGTGTGATCTACAACTTCTGTATGGTCCGGCCACGTGTTACCATTCCAATTTTACTTTGTGGTGCGGTCGCCATTTCGGCCACTTGACTTTGCTTGCAGAACGTCGTGCATGACATTGGTTCAGAAGGTGGATGTCTAGCTCTAGTTGTCAGAGAAAGGTTGTCAATGACGTCGGCTGATCATGGGGATGGCACACGATGCCCTAGGCTCCAAGTTTGGGCACTCCTATAAACACCTTTGCAATAAACCCAAACAGGTATGCTCTCTTCTCCTTGCTTAAGCTTGGTTCTTTCCTTATTAGGCGAGTTCAAACCTAAGCTTTGAAGTGCCCTCCGACCATATTTAGTTGGATGGTACTAACTGGTTGTTGCTCTTTTAGGAATCAGGAGGAAGAAGGAGATGACAGGTAATACCCAAGCCCATTCGAAAGAGGTCCAAATAAAATGAAGTTTAGGCCCAAAGAATGAGCACCACCCCCACAAAGTGTGAATAATGAAAATACACAAATTGGGAGATGGTGGGAGTAAATTTCTTGAATTAATATCGGAATTGTCAATTCAAGGAAAAAAAAATGCCAAAAAAAGGAAAGAAAGGAAAAAGGAATAAAAGAAAAGAAAAGAAAAACTTTTGAACATTCTGAAAGCGGTAAAAAAATTGTACAGAAAATGTACAAATCGCTCTCGGGGACCCACTTTTGGGTCCCACACGAGCGGTTTCAAACGGTGTGATTTTGGTTCAAGCACTTCTAACCGTCCGATTGAGCTGAAATTTTGTGGAGCCCCTCGGAAAAATGTTCTAAGAATAATGAACGGTTTGGATCACTCGTGTGGATCCCTGAGAGCGATTTGTACATTTTCTGTACAATTTTTTCTGTACCAGTAGCAGGATCCATTATGAAAGCGTGTGGTATTCATGTTGAGAAAGCGTAAGAAACAAGCGAAATGATCGGCTAGAGCCAGACACAATCAACGTTCTTGTCATTCGACGCTCCGTTTCCGCACGATTGTTTCTAACCCTAAAATTCTCACATAAGATTTGGGGGTTTTTCGAATTCATTTGTAATTCAACCCACCATTGTCAACTGGGCAATCCATACGGTGCGGCAATGGGGAGAATGTTGAGGAGTTGCATGCAATCGATGCTGAAGCTGGTGAATTCGGTTGTTGGGATGATTGGAATTGCAATGATACTCTACGCTTTGTGGATGATTAGGGATTGGCAAAGGCATGTGGACGACTGCCCTTCCCCCTTCGTTGGTCCCTACACTCCTGCCCCATGGTACCCTTTCCTTTCTCACATATTTCCCCCCTTTTGTCTGCGTACATATTTACATTTGTGAAAAGTATGTTAACACAACATTATTCGCAACATGCTCACGTGACATGTTTCATTGGCAATTGATTGAAATGCAAAAGATGGAAAGAGGAAAACCTCGAATTGAGATTAATTGGGGTGGCAGAATTTTTTTTCTTAGCAGTTTCTTTGGGTTGTTAAGGGAGGAGTTTGGGAAACCAAAATGTGAGCCAGCTTCAAAACTGACTGTCATGCCAAAATCAGTGCTCCTTAGAATAAGCATGGATCATGGGTATATATAGATGTATGTCGCTCTGTGCTTGTAGATTTATGTATGCAAATGCTTTTCGTATCCCTTAGAAAATCTCTAACTGTTTTCAAGTTAGGAAAGTTATTTTCTTTGGCTTGTCATTCTATTTGAATATCATTATTTCACAATGTTGCTCCAATGTATAAATGGAGATTACGAGAAAACAGTTTAGCTTCATATGTTTTTGTGGAGGGCCCCTAGGGTGGATTGAGCCAAATCCTTCGGCAAATTTGGCACATAATTTGGAAAAGCTAGGGATATGGGGTTGTAGATGGGTTTTTGAAATTGGTGCCAAATTGTGGGTTCGTTAAAGGCAATGACTTTGTGTTGGATATGCTCTTTTGCATGAAGAATTCATCATTTTGTTTGTTACAAGAGTGGGGCAATCTTTCTTTTGGGTGGAAAAGGTGTTAATTTGGATTGCTTTCCTTTTAATCTTCTCTTTCTTCTACCTGTTTCTCTGATTACTCATGCCTGGTTGCTGAGAAATGGAGGGAAGCAGAGGATGTTTCATTGAGAGGAATTAAAGATATATACATATTTTTTGGTACTTGTATCTTTTATCTAAAGTTGATAAAGATGAACTTAACTCTCTTAATGACTACCTTGAAAAAATAAATGCTGGAGCACCAGTAAGTTTATAAATTTGTTGCTCTACTAATTCAGAAAAGCGAAATAATTGAGTCACCTCTATTAGGTCTGAGCAGGAACTTCATGGACTCACCAAGTCAAATAATCCCATTCACTTTTTGCCTGACTTAGTAATTTGGAAATTCTCCATCTTGAATGGAGCAATGTGAATAACTAAAACAGTGGTAGCCATATCAAATACAGTGTGAAGACAGATGGTCAATTTTTCATTTTAGGGATGATTAAAAGTTCTTGTCTACAATATGCGTGTTAAGAAACCGTTCTTATCTAATTCACGATGGTTGGTTTCAAGATTGATAACTTTGTTCAGTGGCAAATGTCTTCCAAGTACTAGGCAACTTAAGCAGCAGTCTTTTGTTTTTGTGAAATGGAAGTTATCAAATAAAATGTGAGAAAATTGGCTGATGTCTGAGTCTACTTTAAGGTTGATGAGTTGTTATAGAATTGATTCGGGTGGCAATTGATCAAGGAAGTTGCCTCAAGCTGAAATGTACATATGGTTTAAGAATTAGAATTTATGTGTCCTGTTGGGTTATAGAATGGATGCTGATGTAACTATCGAATGCAGAAATGCTACCCATTGGGTTGCACAATTGATGCTCATATCGCTGTAGCTGACTCATTTTTTTTTTTTTTTTTTGAGTTACCTAATTCAAGTTTCGAAGTGGCTGCAGAATGTCTTGTTGCTAAGTGGGGAAAATCCTTAACCGTGATAAAATATATTTGCAGATCTGAGAATTTGAAAAGTATTTTTGTCTCAAATGCTTAGTCTGGGCCTGTTACAATTTTATCTTCACGAAACATTTTTATTTAAACCCGCTTAAACTGCAGGTTCATGTACACCTTTCTTGCCCTTGGTGTCACTTTGTGTGTGATCACATGCTCCGGCCATATTGCTGCAGAGACTTCTAATGGTTGCTGCCTTTCTTGCGTATCCTTTTAGCGAATTGTCTCATTAATTCCTTCATTCTTTTTTAATCAAGCTTTACTTCGGACGTTTGGGAATATTCAATGAAGCAATTTGTCCACGTAAATCTCAAGGACGAAGATAATCGATCTCGTTTCTCTGGAATCATTAGACTTGCCGGCTTACTGCCCTTCTTCCATTTTTTTTTCGACTGCATGTAGAAGCTTTTGGTGGAAACTTTACATTAGAGCTGAAATCACTGTTTTTGCTAGATAGTGCAATTGAGGTAATGTGTTTCCCATGTAGGAAACCGTGAACATTTATTTACTTATGCTGCCAGTGCTACCTTGTAGCCAGGCAATGCCTTGAAATGGCTAGACAATCCATAACCGGCTGACATCGAAACTTCATCTGTTTTTCTTTTGAATCAATGCTCTAGCATGCAATTTAGGCATGTAATTGAGTATCACATTGGAATAGTGTTGTGGATCTATTCTTAGTGGGTACTCTTTATGTCAGAGTGGTAGGAAACCCCGTTATTTGGGATTGATCATATCCTTTAGAGTTTTCCTAGTGCTCTTTCATTTTTGTTCGCCTTTGTTTTGTGTACATTCAAGTGAATATGTTGAATTCGGATGATGGAAATTTCTTGGGTTTTAACAAGTGGATCATGATGCCAGTCTGACTTGTTCCAAAATGATTGTTTAATGGAACTATTTGAGATGATAAATAGTTAGCAAGTCCTTTTTCAGAGATCTGGTCCATTGATGACCTTGATGGGTTTTTAGTACATGGTGTTTGTCTTCTTGCTTCTTGTGCTGGAAGCTGCAGTGACTGCTGATGTATTTCTGAACCACAACTGGGAGGAGGTATGTTACAACTAATTTAGTCATTCTTCACCAAAAGACTGTAGGGTTTCTGTGCTGTGGATGCATGCTAATAGTTATATGTTGCTATCATTCTTATGTGTTCTGTTGCCTCGACATCAGGGCTTCCCTGCGGATCCAACTGGGTACTTCAACGACTTTAAAAGTTTTGTCAAGAAGAATTTCGAGATATGCAAATGGATTGGCTTGTCGGTTGTGTCTGTGCAGGTCTCTCTCTCTCTCTCTCTCTCTCTCTCTCACACACACACACACACACACACACACACAGAGACACACAGACACACACGCACATATACACAGACACACACACATTTTGAGCTTGCAAGCATGTAAAAAGACACGCGTAGGGCTATTTGATTCTGTGGTCAGGATTTTTATTCAACTATCTTTCAAATGATATAAACTTATTTCATGACACTAGACAAAACACAAAGAAAAGTAAACATGTCACCGGAAGGTGTTAGTGTGACATTTGACCTTGGAGATTTGATTGGGTAATATTACTTAGGTAACAATCACCCTTCTCACACCTTTTTTGGGTTTTATTCTCCAGATCATATTGTTGAAACAAATTGAACGTTGACAACTAGTTTTGGATTGTCTTGGCCCATGATACATGTTTCTCTTGTAATTTTTTTTTATTGATTGGCTTGTTTGTCTCCTAACTGCACTTCATTGTTGTAATTTTCTTCTCTCCTAAGAGGGAATTTGTGGTAAATAGAAAATGGCTTCTCTCCATCTTTGTGATTTATTACTTATGTTCTGTCTTTTTTCGTGGTAATTACTCTCTTTCTCTTATTTTCCTATTCTTTAACGTTATGTGATGAGTCTTATTTCATTCTATGATGAATCCGTATCACTTCTCTCTGTCTCTGGTTTCATTTGGTTAATTGTAAATGCTGCCCCTTGCAGTGTCTTTGTATGTTACTAGCTATGATTCTGAGAAATTTGGGACCACATCCTGAAAGATGCTATGATAGTGATGATGATTATACTCCAGACCGGGTCCCACTCTTGAAGAATTATGTTAATCCCCGGCACGCTGTTGGTGACCCTATCTACGGATCCAAGAATGATTATTGGAATGTAAGGATCCATGATAAGGTAAAGGTTTGTCAATTTAACTGTCTTAGACCATTTACATAAATCCTCCCTCTCCCCCTGCCCTTCGTTTTTAGTTTATTGTGGCACTATTTTGCCAAGATATTAGCCATGATCCTAAACTTGACCTCTGTTTCTTTCTAAATTTCCTCTCTCCTCCAACTTTCATTGTACTGTCTAATTTTTTTCTCTGAGCTTATCGCTTAAGAATCCTACTTTTAAAACTTTTTACTGTACCGTTTCCTCAGATCTACGTAAAAATTTTAACTGCTGTGGTTGCTGGATTGCTTCAGTAGTCATCCAAATGCCTTTTGCTGATTATAAAACACCTCAACCCTTTTATCCATTCGGCTCTGTTTCTATATTTATTGCCTTCTTTAAACTCCCAGTTTTAGATGAATGAACTAGGAAACTGAAACGAATCCTCCTGGATTATGATTTAATGTACATAGGTTTTTCTTCATTTACTCTACGTGCTGACATCTTTATACATGTATCAGTTCTGCTTTACCTTGAGCATTTTTATTTATATTTTGCTGCATCCCAACTGAAGTATCCTAAGAAGAAGTTACAACCTTGTATCTTGAATGGTGGTACTGAACCCGTGTTATCAAACTTCCATCATAAGCCTAATAACTGCCCAATGGGTTTTTCTGCACTCTTTATGAAAGTGTATCTTAGTAAGAAAATCAGTTTATCGTCCATGTTTATTGTTTACTGGTCCATTATTTCGCTTATTCCCTTGCCTCATTGCATCTTTACCTTTTATCCTCGGATATAAAAAGCCCTACCTTGTCACAGTTGGACCACCACATTAAGAGTATATCTTGTTTCTCCTTTATTTTTCCAGCCAAACAGGTAAAAGAGGATTTGGATTTTGGACGAACTCATTCGGATGATGAAATGAAGATCGAAGGCATGGCGAGGTTAGGTAAATATGAACAAATGTTGAATGTATAAAGAAGAGAGAATCAACAGTTTTATGAACAGTAGAATTCCCTGTTTTCTTATTCTGGGATCCTTCTCTTAAAACCGTTTCCCATAATCAATTGAATGCACCAGATGAAAGATAAAAAGAGAACTAGGGAAAAGGTTAAATCTGCCAAGCTTTTCATTTCTCCTCCAAAGTAGCCTTCTCAAAAAGTGAACTCTCTTGGATTAATAGTCCTTTTGAACGAGATGTCAAATGAGAGAGACTTTCTTCCACTCGCGCCTTGGTGGGGGCAATAAAAGCCTATGGGTGATTGACCCCTTTTGGGACTCGCGGCCACGGTTCTGGAATCCTCGTAGTCGCACCAGGGTCGTAGCTACTCTGGTCGCCTCATCCCCCACTCCTTCGAGGTCTAGCCGTCTAGGGTAGGAAAAAGGTACAGGTGCTTGTGGACACCGATGCTGATTACATTAGCTAAAGTATTCCTGGTACAAGTAGAAAGTAATTTTGCTTTTGGTATAGCAATTGGGACATTTTTTTTAGCGCTATACAGCGAATGAAATCGCGCAGAATCTTCTTCCAACTGTTATGGCTACTTTATAACTACGTGATAATTACTTTAAACATGACCTGATTAATATAAAATCTTACCCATTTTCTTTAAGTGCTCTTTTACCAATCATCGTGATTAAGCATGCTGCTTTGTTTACGGGAAAATATTTTCCAATAAACTTCCGCAGAAAAAACATTTTTTGTCCTGAGGTGCAGAATCTTGGTTCTTCATTTTCAATCTGATTTTGCATGTTTCAATACTTTAGCTTGATTTCAGCACGAGTGTCAAAATCAATTTGCTGGGTGCCAAAATCATTTCCCTTTTTGTTTCTTAAACAGTTTTCCGCTCAACTCTACTATTAAAAACATTTTCCACCCTCCCAGCAAAATTGAGGATAGAGAACTGTGACTCATCGTTTGGACTCTTTGGGGCCGGTCCATACGGAGATTTGTTTCGGGTTTAACTGGGCTTTTCGCAAGTGGGCAATGGGATTTAGCCCCTAAGATTAGTCAAGGTGCGTGTAAACTGACCTGAACATCTGACTTATAAAAAAACTTATCATTCGGATGTGATTGAGCAAATGACTAAAAAGCTGCTTTGCTGAATGTAGTTGGAACTTTTTTGGGGTTTCCAGAGAATGTGACTTACCACTGTCACTTAAAATGTGTTTTTGCTTCATTTTTTAATATGAAATGCAAGGTTATTAGTAGTTGTTCTTTTATTATATTTATTGAGTAAGGAATATAAAAAATTTCGAGGTTGAAATTTTTCTCGATCCCGCTCAAATCCTAGATCCGCCACTAGATAATGGCTTAGAAGAACATATCACAGTGGTTGAGGATCACCAAAAGCTGGATGGTGGAAGAGAAGTAACTGAAAATTCTTTTACATTATCAACTTTCATATCAATCGCAAAATTATATTAATGGTTAGAGATACTAGAGAAAATTTTGGGTGCAAATAGGGTACTGCACATGTGATACGCAGTCGGCACTCCAAATTTTCTTGAGATGGTGACACCATTGTGAGGTGGTTTTAGCCTCTGTACAAAAAAAAAAAAAAAAAACGTCAGTACGGCTGCTTCCCATGCTTCTTATAAACATTAGTTGTTAGTACTTCGTATGAATAGGGAATTTGTTTTTACTTTGAAAAAAGATCAAATCAAAGGAAATTTTTTTAGCGAACCCGATAACTTGTTTGATCACCAACTAGGAGATTAAGATTTTGATCGAGAAACTTGACACCGATGAGTTTTCTTAAAAGAGCCGTTTTTTTTGGAAAAAGCGTAAAAACATGTTCTCATATTCTCGAGAAACTATTTTGTTTAAAACGATCAAGATTTGGAATCGTTTAATTTATTCAAAATTATTTTAGAAGATTAAGATTCACTATAAAAGGTTTTTATCTTACTGACACATTTTATGGAGTAATTTTCTACCAAATCATTGAGTAGAAGATGCTCACGGTAAAGTTGTTTGCTAGCCGGTTGTCACATGGCTTGACAGAGTTGCTGAGGAGCAAGAATGTGACATTTCCTCTAACTTCTTCTTCCTGAGTATTTTTTTGTTTTTTCTTTAACAGTTCAAAACTTGGTGATGACATACTTTTTTTTTTACTTCCAAAATAGTTGGACCTTGGACCACTCACATGGTTCCAGACAGATGAACACACACACACACAGAGAGAAAGAGAGAGAGAGAGAGAGAGAGAGCTATTTTTTTGGATAGCATATATTTATGTCTTTTTTGTTTTTATTATCTTTTCTTATCAACGAAGTTCTTACACTTCTGGAAAAAAAAAAAAAAAAAAAAAAACAAGAGAAGGATAGAGAGTAAATCTAAATTAAATCCATGGGTTCAATTAATGCCATAGGTTAAGTTACCGAAAAATACTTATATACTAGTCGAGGTGAATTTTCGTACGTTCATTTCTTTTAAATTTCCAACGGGGCACTCATTTATCAAAAAGATGTGCAAAATAAGAGCATCTCGTATTTGGGCTTCAAAATTGACAAAATTCAAAATACGAAACTAACTTGAAGACTTATGTGGCAATTTAACATCTCCAACACGTGGAATTATTACTTGTTAACATATTGAATCTTGAAACCAAGGGTCTTCAATTTGTAGTACTACTCTAAAATTTTGTTAAGAATCGTTTGTTTTAAATTGCTATTTGGCATCCCCCTCGTTTGTTTTCATGTTCGACATGTGAAGTTTCATGCCAATTGCGAATTAGGGTTTGACTTTTTTGTTTTGATTGATAATGCAGCGTGTCTCTGGGCCAGCATATGTAATATCCCAAATTTTCAAAAAATAAAATTTGTGATATTTATAAATATTAATTTTCCTAATTTAGTTTTACCCAATTTTGACTTTGGTTGACCATTTGCGGGTCTCTTATTTATTTATTTATTTAGTTATTTATTTTTTTCCCTTTAGACGAGTTAGTGCTCGAGGTGCACATAATGATTTCAACCGACTTGTCACCAGTGGGCCCGGACGAACGGCCAGAATAATGTGCGTAATGCGGAGGATGATTTGGAGCTACACAGATGACACTAGCACGACTACTACAGTTGTGGGACCCGAGTCAACCAGATACGTTCACCTGACGAGCGCATCCTAATGCGTGTTCTACTTTCAAGATTTTTCCAAACGATTCTGAGCACACGGTGACGTTGCCCACTATTTTCCAAGTTTGCACGAATATTTTGGTAATTTTCTGAGACCGAAACCCGGACAGTTCAAACACTGCTCGGAGTAAATTGTACTGCATCGCGTCGCGTCCCATGCTTCCCCCGGCCCCCCAAATTACTCCAACACTCCACCCATCACTTCCACTCACCAACTCACCTTCCACACTCCACCTCCTACCACACTTATCCACCTCTCCCATCACACCAAACCCACACTCCACCACCAACCCCATTTCCCCTACATAAACCCACCACCCCTTTTCCCTCATCATTTTCGGCAGAGGAAGAGGGAGAGATTGAGAAATTCTGGAAAAGAAGAAGAAAGGAGGAGAAAAGAGGAGAGAGATCACCCCCACGTTTTCCTATTCTCGTCCATAACACGCATCCATTTTCATGGCCAATTTCCTCCTAGGTAAAGTCGTTTTTAGGCTTAAGTTTCTAAACAAAAGTTGTAGAGGGCGTCGAGTACTTCGATTTCTACACAAGAATCATCCAAATCGATTGAGTTTTGAGTGAGTTATAGCCATCCAAAGTTCAGTTATTTTCTCGGGTACATTTTCCAGACAGCTCTCTGCCCCTCTGTAAATCTTCATTTTACTTCTTGTTCCAATCGTTTTTGAGTTTACATTTCTTCACCAACATTGTAGAGGGTTTGAAGCTCTTGAATTTAGACACAAGAATCACCCAAATAGGTTGATTTTTGAGTGAGTTATAGCCTTCCAAAGTTCAGTAAAAATCTCGGGTACATTTTCGAGACAGCTCTCTGCTCTTCCGTAAATCTCCATTTTTCTCCTCGTTAAAGTGGATTTCGGGTTTAGATTCCTTCATAAAGATTGTAGATCACTTCAAGTCCTTCGTTTTAGGTTCAAGAATCACTCAAAACGGTTGAGAAATGACCACGTTATTGCGGCCCGAAGTTTCTGGTCTAGTCAAACCGAGCAGCTCACTGAACCTTTCCAAATCTTCATTTTTCTCATTGTTGGAGTGCGTTTTAGGCTTAGACTTCTTCATCAACGTTGTAGAGCACTTCGAGAGCTTCGCTTTAGACACAAGAATCGCTGGAAACGGACGAGGTTTGAACCCGATATCGCAGCCCAAAGATTCTGTTCGCAATGGAGTTCTTCATTGCCACTCGAAATACCACCGGACCTTAACGTCAAGCTTTTCGTCCGGACCAAAGGTAGGGACTCTTACCCAATCATTCCCAAGCATTTGTATGTGTTAGAATAGCCTAGGGGTAGTTTTTAGTCGAAGGGTTAAGGCCCAAGGTGAAGGGTTTCACGAAACCCGAACAAAAACGCAAGTTGCTCTGTTTTTGCTGTGACGATAGTCCGGACCACCCTATCCCCGTCCGGACTACCGATCCAGAATGTTCCCTCCAACTTTGGTTCAAATTCTGTAATTACAGTTTAGCCCCTTGTGTTCTTAGTTTCGACGGTTTTGACCCTAAACCATGTTTTTCATGCATACTAAGCCCTAGATTCATTTTGGTTCATGTGTTTAACTTCTCAAGCATGATTAGGACTTATTCAAAGTGTTTATGTGAGATTTAATGTGTTCATGTTATGTTTAACCTTGTTCTTGTTCTTAGTTTAAACTTAAGGGTTAAAGTGTAGTTTATTAAAGTATGTGACTTTATCTACTAGGATATTTATGTTCCTACTTTTTATCAATTAATTGTCATTAGTGGAAGTTTATGAGCGTAGAAAAATTACTGAAATACCCTTCGTAGTATCAAATGACCATTTTGCCCTTTATTACATTTATTACTCTTATAAAAGTTTTGGGCTTACTAAAATTCAAGAAATTTCTTTTTGAGTCAAGTTATGACATAACTAGCTAAAATAAGGTATTTTACGTGTTTACCCTTCGTTGTGGAAAAATTACAATTTTGCCCTTGTGTGTGTAAACTACATAATGTGTAGTGTTGTACTTAATAAAAAAATCAAGGAATTGCATTTTATGACAAGTTAGGACTTTATTAACCAAAATAAAGTGTTTTTACGTATTTACCCTTGTCGGTGGAAAAATTACATTATTGCCCTTGTATTATGTTTATTTAGAAAAAGGCCCCCAAAGTTTGTAAATTACGCTAAGGACCCTAGAGTCGTGAAATTATGATGGACACCCTTGTACTTATTTAAAAGACGTTGGTGACCCTTACTTTCTTTGACCCCAATAGTTTAGTAAATTACGTTTTGGTCCCTGTAGTTTGAATTTATTACGTTTAGACCCTTGGTTTCCGATTACTTGAATTTCGTGAACTTGTGAATCGAGATATTCGGTTGTGACCCTTGTGATATCGTTATCGCTTTGCTTCTACTGTTAAGTGCACTTTTCATAAACGTGTTGAATGTTAGAATGGACAACTAGGTTCCCGGGTTGGGTGATCGTACGCGGATATCACATAGACGATGAGGTTAATGGAAAAGTGAATTGGAATTGATTGATGGGGAGTTACCCCGAGATTGTTGTTGAATGGCAGTTCCGCCAAGTGATTTGTTTCGGAGGATTGTTTGGCAGTCTGCCTTGATTTCGAAACCCTAGGATATGACACTCTGTGATTTGCTTCATTTGAATTCTGAGGCGTTATAAGGGTGGAAGTATTATAGACCAGTTTCGGCTATATACCTACAGGACCTGGCAGTTGCCATACGTAGCCCAGTGGTACAGTTTCGTCCCTGGGAAATTCATCCTTGCGAGGCGGCTGACGGCTGGATTAAGTACGTAACTTATACCTTCCGTCGGGGCCCCCGAGTGAAGGGCAAGCAAGGGGGGAGTAAATCACAGTTTGGTCATATTCCTTAGTGGTTAACCGGGAGGAAAGTTCTCTAGGTTGAGAACTTAGATGAACATGTAAGTTAATGGCTAGTAATGAAATCAACTATGTGTTTAATTTCGGTTTTACGATTTACTTCCTGATTATTCCTTTAATTACTGCTTTTCCATCATATATGTTGTACTTGTATGTAAGCAAGGGTTGGGAGGGTTAGAGTAGCTATTGAGTGATTTATCGCTCACGGTGTTACACTTCGTGTAACCCTGGTATAATACCATGATGTTATTTTGCGACTCGGACGTATTATGCCAGATTGTGATCAAACAGGAGGTGTAGGTGTCGAGGGCGATGCTTATTTTGGAACAGAAGGTTTTCCAGTGGATCAGGCTCAAGAGGAGCATTGGGATCAAGATCTCAACCTTAATTTGTAGAACCCACCCCTTTATTTTAATGTTGGTCTGTAATATTAATTTCTCAAACCGTACTAAGTATTTTGTAATGGGCTGCACTTCACGTTTTCCAACGTGTACTCTGATGGAAACTCTTTTTATTAAATTAATCCTAATTAATTGTCTTAATTAATGCTTCCGAAAATCGGGGCGTTACAGCATACGCACCCTTGGGACTAATCCCTACAATTCCTCCCACAACTGTTTCACATGTTTACGCGTGGACCGTAGGGTGAGTAGCCCCAAAGATTTAACCTTACTTTTTACATCATGGTTGGAGCACTTTGTATAGGCCATTCACAACAATTAAGATGGTCCATTAGATTTGGCGTCATGTTTGGGGTTGCTCTGAAATAAAACAAATTCTATCTGCAAATTTCAATGAGAGAGACAGACAGAGGAGAAAATTTTGGGTGCTTGTAGGGTATATACACGTGGTGCCCTACACCACATCCGAGCCGTCCATTCACGTTTTCGACGGCTCGGATCTGCGGTGGCAATTTTGTAAATTTTGGGACCAATTTTATACCCCGCAGATCCGAGCCGTCGAAAACGTGAATGGACGGCTCGGATGTGGTGTAGGGCACCACGTGTATATACCCTACAAGCACCCAAAATTTTCTCCAGACAGAGGGGGGGCTACATGTAAAGTAATAACGACCGTTTAGATATGGTACATCCAAATGAATGATTCACTTATTGAATGGAGAAGGCGCACCCACCAGACAGTGAGCTAAACACCCAGTTTGGGTCATTCATCATTTCAATAATGCAGGGCCACATTTTCGGGTCCGGGGCTAGCGCGGATCATGGCCGTACAACTAAACAATCAATGGTCTGGATTTGCCGTTGCTTTCTTATCAATAAGAAAGCAAATCCAAATGCAAATTCAAATCCAAACCATTAAAAATACTTTTGGACAGTCACGATTGGGGGTTACAACACTGTAACGCTGCAGGCTCCCGGATCCCACATTTTCTTAAAAGTCTGTCATAGCTTTGAAGTTTCCTACATGAATTATATGTTGAGGCAATTAGTATTTGCAAACAAATCCTTCACTATTAGGCCCTTTTCAGTTCCGCGGAATGGATGATAAATAATGAGATTTTTTTTTTTTGGTGTTCATTTATTAAGAAAGTTGTGAGATCCATAACTCTTAACTTTATATTAAGAAACACTTTCCGCAAGGAAAAGTCTAGTCACACTCTCATTTTTATAACCAAATTCACAACCGGTTTGCCACGTCCTCTTTGTAGAGTGCGTTGAAAATATAAGTCACTCTAAAATTCATGTTTACTGGATGTCAATAAGTAGATGATCAGAACATATTTATCTTCTGTGTAAGGTATAGTTTTTTTTTCCCTTTCCTGTTCTGATTATGCATTTATCGACATCCTATAAACATGAATTTCTGATTATCAAAATGATGGAGCCTATATGCTAATGTGGCACATCAGTCGGAAGTTTGGTTATAAAGATCGAGTGTGACTCGACTTTTCCTTCCTGCAAAATACATCCGGCTAAAAGGGATCGAAAAATTTTAGTTTTTTTCTGTTAGACTCTTTGTCAATAGAACAAGCGCATGAAACTAAATTTCATTTTCCTTTACTTTACTTCACTTCACTTTTTCTTGAGAATAAATTTCTCACACAGTATTCTCGACAACTGAACGGAGGCTTTAATTAGGGAGAATAAGATCGAACAACTTTTCCTAGTTCATTGTTTTTCATTCGAAACCGTACCATACCCACTAACAAGAATAGGGGGTTAGTAGGGAATTCTAGCGAATAATAAGTAAAGATCATTTAAAATGCAACTTTTATAACCTGCATGCACGCAAAGTTTGGGAGTTCTTATTAGAACTGAGCTTTTCAAAGTCAGTATCAGCAAAATTTTGTTTGCTTAAATGTAAAAACAATTAAAAAAGATCGAAATACAATATTAAGGGTGAGTTTGGGCCGATTAAAATAGAAAAGAAAAGGGTGAGTTTGGATAAATTTTTTGGGGCTTTTTTCACACGGTATTTTTGGTTGTTCTTTCAATTCTTACGAGATGAAGTATAATTTTCATGATCATATTTTTGGTTGTTTTATATGATTTTTTTTTTCAATTTTGGTGCGTGTTATGTTTTTCCACTTTCAGATTCCCATCATCGAGACAAAAAATTATGATGTAAAAATTATACATCAGAAAAAAGAGCTAGCCAAAAAATTCTTAGAAAATTTGTCAAAACTCACGTTAATTAAGTGTAGGTTCACCAGTGAATGATAAGCCACGCGCCCACACCAAGCATAAGTCTAATAATTGAAGGTTCTTTACCACTAGGGGTAGTGTGTGTCTCATGACTCCCTTCCACGAGAAAGTCTAGGGGCACATACTCTCAACGATATACTAGCCAAACCCATTCATGTGAGACCTACTCCGAGGTTCCACATGAGTGATCGGAACTGCTCAATTTGTTTAGAATATTTTTCTAAGGGTCCCTGAAAAAAATCAGTTCAATCGGATACTCGAAAAAGCTCGATTGATTCATTAAAGTTTCAGTTTCTGAATCAAACAGACCAAAACTTTAACAAATTTATCAAGCCTTTCCCGATATCTGATTGAGCTGATTTTTTTAGAAACCCTTAAAAAATATTTTAAACAAATTGAGCGGCTCCGATTATTCGTGTGAGACCTCAAAGTCTCACACGAGTAGGTGTGGTCGGTATGTGACCGGATGGGTGTGCTTGTAAAAGGACTCTCCACTTCCACAGGGTTTGGATTGCCAGGAGGCTAAGGATTCGAGTCTTGATAATTATGCCTTTTCAAACTTGGTTTTCCTACGGAACCCGACCCGGAACGGCGATACATACACTCCCTGGGAGTCACTCCCAACCACACCCTCTCTCACATGGGGTGTGGTCCCCACACCCATGTGAGAGTGGGCCCCACACCCCATGTGAGAGAGGGTGTGGTTGGGAGTGGCTCCCAGGGAGTGTATGTATCATTTTTCACCCGACAATGGTCCATTAATTTTTAATGAGACGCTAGTTGCTATGGCTCTTTAGTCCCTTTCGGAATTGACCGTGAGTTTGAAGACCCTACGATTACTAGGGGTGCTCACGGTTCGGATCGGTCCGGATTGGCATGAATCCAATCCTAATCCGCGAGTCACGATTTTTTGAAAATACAATCCGTGTCCGATCCAAAAGTCTCACGGTTCAGTTCCAATCTGAACCGCGAGTCACGGATCGGTTCCGGATTAATCCGCGGATTTTCAACTTATTCGGAAAAAACAATAAACAAAGGCAGTAAGACACTAGCAAGTAGCAAATGCACTAAATAGAAAGTTCAAAGTTGGAAATCCCAATAAAAAAATAACAAAGACAGTAAGGCAGATATTTATATAGATATTGTTAACTATAATTATATATAATTTTATTACTTTTATAATTATAGTTATATAGATATTATTAATTTAGCAGACTTACGGTTTGGTTGTACTGTTGTAGAAGTTGTGGTGCGACTATTGTTATATAGATATTGTTAATTTAGCAGAGACTTACGGTTTGGTTGTACTGTTGTAGAAGGTACGGTGCGAATACTATTGTAGGAGTTATGGTGCGAATATAATTAACAATATCAATATAACTATATATATATAGAGGAACTCTCTAGTCCGGGACTAGAGAGTCCGGAACTCATAGTTCCGGATCAAATTTTCATGATCCGAACCGTCCAATGTGTTCAAAAGGTGTTTTCCAAGGCCCACGCGGGAAATCTTCAAAAAAAAATACCGGGAAGGGCTTGATCCACGCAATTTTGTAAATATGCAGTTTTTGCGAAAAATTGCGTGGATCAAGCCCTTCCCGGTATTTTTTTTTGATGATTTCCCGTGTGGGCCTTGGAAAACACCTTTTGAACACATTGGACGGCTCGGATCGTCAAAAAAATATCGGGAAGGGCTTCAAAACGCTTCAATCCGGGATTTCCGGGATCCCGGACTGGAGCCTCCCCGTATATATATATATATATGTGTATGTATATTTAAAAAAATATATATAATAAAAATCTCGCGGTCCGGATCGGTTAGTCCATGGTTTCAAAATCAAAATCCGTGTCCGATCCAAAAGTCACGGTTTTTTATTTTTTGAATCCGTGTCCGGACCATTAATCCACGGTTAAAATCCAAAAGGTACGGATCGATTCGGTCCAGACCGAATTCACGGTTCACCGGTTTTTTTGAACAACCCTAAGTCGATTACATCCAGAGAAAGGTTATTATACCTAGTCGGCTAGTCGCCCTCTCCTATAACCTTTTTTAAAAGCAAAGAAAGAAAAATTCATGAAGGTTCTTTTAATGGATTAGATCTCTAAAATTGATGTAGTAATTGATTCAGTTTTCAAGGACGAGATTAAGAATCTCCCAGAGGATTAATTAGTCAACAAAATAAGCTTAAAACCCTTCAGTACCCATGTGCAACTCTAGTAGTCTAGTTTCATAACGGTATCAAATGTCTTCCTTCTTTGTCAGTTTTCACACCTTCCCCACTCACACACACACACACTCTCTCTCTCTCTCTCTCTTTTTTTTTTTTTTTTTGATCTGGTCTCTCTCTCTCTCTCTCTCTCTTGTTTATGGATTGGGTGTTCGGACCAGTTTACACACTTTGAATATTCAATTTCCCAGTTTGATTAAAGACAGACTATTCACACAGAGATTTGAGGTTTACAAAAAATTTCTCTATTGCAACCTGACCTTAAGAAATTGCTAAGTTTTGAAGATGTCTGCATATACAGAGAAAAACTTGGGTGCTGGCTAGGTGTCACATGACAATACCCAGTGCGCATCTTGGCAGTCTGAAAGTGTTTTAGACTGTCCGGATTGTAGAGAGAAAAAAAACACAGAGAGGGAAAATTTTGGGCCATCCAAAAATGTAATGGACAGCCGAAATACGGGATCGGTTACCACGTTGGCTGCACCCTATTGGCCTATTGTTCCCAAGTTTTCCTCTTGTTCACACTGTTTGAACTATCCATCAGGTTTTCTCCCCACCAATCATTAAAGAACAAGAATACAAGATTAACGGTAGAATGATCCATCGCATTAATCTGACTAAAATACCCTTTGCAGCAATAAGTGTCTCACGTTACACGTACGCTCCAGCTGAATTAACGCTTCAACTGTCGGTGGGGGCCCAATAGTACAGTTGCAAGATTATAAAAGAAGCGACCTCTACTACTCACTCGGCAACGGAGGCCTAGTTTTCCAAAAAAATTTAGTAATTCAGTTGCGAAAATCATGCTGATTTTAGCAAATGAGTTCACCAGGTGCTAAAATCATGGTATTTCAAATAAAAAAAATTAAGTGTTTCCATGTATTATTTTTTGAAATTTTCACACCGAATTAAATACACGAGGAGTACTTTAATTCAGTGCGAAAAAAATCAAAAAATAATACACGGAACCAATTCATTTTTTGATTTGAAATATCATGATTTTAGTACCTGGTGAACTTATTTTCTAAAATCAACATGATTTTAGCAACTGGTTTGCTAAATTTTTTTGAAAAACTAAACCTGAGAATGTTTATAAAATTCAAGCTATCCGAGAATGGTTTGGTTATAGAATAGTCATACGAGATCGGCTTGTTTTGTTTTGTAATCAGATCAAACTTGAATTTACTTTTAAGCTTGGTGAAATATCATAAATAAATTAAACAATTAATTGTTCGGCTCGGCTTGATTTGATTGTTTATGAGTATCAGATAGAATTTTTTTGTGAAAATTGGATGTTTGGGTCAGTTTGTGCGTATCTCGACTAACTTCAAGTTCTCGATGTAGGTATCGATCGGACATAAGTCCCAGTGACTCCAAAAGATTGCTGGTAATTGAAATCGAACTTGAAACCTTAAATTAGAGCAAACTCCTAAGTCCAAAGATAAGACCACTTTGCCAACTTGTATAAGATAGAGTTAACTAATCTATAGATACATGAGGGATCCCGTTCTACTAAGGACTCCCTCAAACTCGTAATTTGCGGACCTCATGGATCGGGGTCGAATCTCGACGATCTGAACCGCTCAATGTGTTTAAAACGTGATTTTTAGGGTCACCGCGAGGATTCGTCCAAAAAAATACTCGGAAGGGCTTCATTCGAGCATTTTTCGATAAATTATATATGTACGGTTATTATGAAAAATAGCTCGGATGAAGCCCTTTCGGGTATTTTTTTTTTGTGATTCCTTGCGTTGGCCATGGAAAACATGTTTTAAACACATTGAGCGGTTCGGATCGTCGAAATTTGGTCCAAAAAATCAAAAAAGTGGTGGTCCTCACGGAGGAAATCTTTGAGGGAGTCTTCAATAGAACCTCTTCCGATACATTAGTGTGTATATATGTACACAGTTACACACATAACTGATGTCCCAGCCTATATATCAGTACATGCAACAGACGGGCTAAGTGGAAACCAAAGTCTAAAGCGAAATAAAACTGTCGGCAGATCCTCTGCTCTCTCTCTCTCTGAGTTCCTCGATTTCTCCGCCGGCCGGGAAACAAACGGAGCTGAGAAAACAAAGTAGAGGAGTTGACCAGTCAATGGAGAGTGAAGGCAAGTTTGTCCAGCTTCTTCTCAGCTTGTGCTTGGTGGCGGTTCAGTGTTTGGTGGTCTCGGCGGGGCCTCTCCGCAGCGTTTCTGACCCACATTGGTATCCCGGCGCCGCTACCTGGTACGGCAGTCCCGACGGCGACGGCAGCGACGGTAGGCCCCTCTTCTAACACCCATTTTAACTCACATTGCTGCCACTTCACTTCTAGTTTCCGATTTTGGTTTTGACATGAAACCTCTGTTTCTGGGGCTCTGAACCCCCCACAGAGAACGCAGTTCCATCTGGGAAATTATTCAGTGCTTCTTGCCCTCCAACATCCTACTCTTGACTACTACATTACTGTGGACCCCATGCAATTGGGTCTGTAGTTAAATTTTATTTTTTATTTTTTTAACCAACCTGAGAAACAATAAAAATGTTTCCCACATAATCTTACAGGGATGGAGTGGTCTATTGTGTTATGTGGACTTTAACAAGAACTAGGAAATTACAGCAATGCATCACCTATTTAAATGTCGTATGATATGCACTTTTTAAATTCAATACTTTTTGTTGGAAATTATTATGGGTAAATGACAATAATCTCTCATATTTGTTGTTTATGGAAACTCAAGGGGTTGATCTAGTGGTTAAGACATCATACTCGGGAGTTTCTTTCCCTTTTAAGGTTTCAAGTTGAATATCTGATTGCTATATACTCTCTTGGAACTAGTTCAAACGAAATTTTGCTCTATTTTTAATTGGGCTTCTTGCAAATGAGCGGTAAGATTGAGCCCCAAGATTAATCGAGCTGTCCCGTGCACATATGCTGACTCGGACTCCTGAGTTATCAAAAAATATTTGTAGAAAACATAAATGTTACTGACACGGATAGAAGTACGTAGATCAGGACATATTTGTATTCAGAATTGTTGGATGTATTTTATTTTATTTTATTTTATCAGAAGAATTTGTTCGATGTATGTAAGCTCATTATCTACTGTTTTAGACCAACGTACATCGAACGGTTCCGAAGGCTTTTTAGCATTTTTACCGTAGCTCAAGAAAAGACCACTGGCACCATTAACTTTACTGTTTCAATTGGAACGCTGCTACGGGTACATTAAGAAGGGCTAACAAAGTGGACAACAGCCCCAAAACGACTTCGTTTTGGGGCCTGTTGTAAAAAAAAAAAAAAAAAAAAAAAAAAGACGCGTGAAATTGAAATCGGGTTGCCTCCCCCTTCCCCCCAAATCAACTCCATACACAGAAGAGGAGAGCAACGTGAGAAGAGGAGAAGAGGAGAAGAGGAGAAGAAGGACGCACGACCAACACCGACCTCCGCCACTGTTGACCGTCCCAACCTGCAGCTATCCACCTCCGGCAACTCCCCACCTCCAGCGACCACCACCACCACCGGATTTTTTACAACCACCACCGGATTGAAAATCAGTCCCACATCCGGTAATCCTTGGTCCCTCTCTCACACGCTGGTCTCTCTCTCTCTCTCTCGAGTTTCAATTTGACAAACCCTAACTAAGTTGAAAAACACCCAATTTCATACAGTAGTTTAAATCCTTGTTTCAATTTGGGAAACCCTAACTTTGTAATGGTTATTGTTTGTTTTGAGGAAAAAAATGTTGAATAGCCTTTGTCTGTAATGGTAACGCTGCTGCTGCTCTTATGGGTGGTCTTGCCCCCAAAACTGAAGTACGATTTTCTTTTTCAGGGGAGATGCTTGAACCCACTGCTATTTCACTGTTGATTTGAATGAAGCCTGAGCAGAGTTCAACTGGAATCCAGCAACCGTTGGTTTGATACAATCTTCATTTTTCTGGGGCTACCTTCTCACCCAGGTAACCAAAGATCTTTTCCCGATCTCGTTTTGGATCATCCAACTAGAAGCTTTCTTTTCTTTGAGCATATCATTTTGTGACACTAAGTTTCTCATTTGAGACTTGCTCGTAAATATATATCGTAGAATCATAGAGTTACATCCAAAGTTATTATCCAAATTTTTAGAATTTAGAATGACATTGTTTATCTGTTAAGGCATATTCAGATGTCACTTCCATCGCGTAAGTAATTTGTTCTTTTTGCTTTGACACCCGTTGCTGCGAAGGTTGGTTTGCCCTTCTTACTAGTGGTCCGTGCCTTAATGGGAATTGGTGAGGTTGGTTCTCTAAACTGAATTCTACGTTCATTTGACCAATAGGACTAGAAATCTGGTATGATATTTGTTGATCATGCTTAAACACTACATCAACACCAAAAGAAGAAGAAGTTAATAGTTTGGCAAAACATCCTTAAATAAATCTCAAAGGGATAATGATATGGCAAGAAAGTTAATAGTCCCTTTTTTTTTTCTTCTTTCTTTGGTGCTATTTTTTCACCTCTTCTGATTCTAGGCAAGCTTTGTTGAGAGAACTCTTTGACCTAGGCCTTTGGCACTAACTGCGAAGGCAATTTTGTCATGGGTTTTCCGTTCTGTCCAATTTCCATTATCGTGTGACTTGTAGTTCGATGATATTGCTGCTAAAGCTATAATCTCCTCTTACCCTTTTAGTTTGTAACAATGTTAAGAGTGGACATAGACATTTCATAAAATGTAAAAACTGATGCTGCCATAGGTCTTGACATTTTGGATAAAAGCAATTTTTGAGAAACGGTATTGACCGAAGAGAATTTCCCTTTAATTTGTACCATAGGTCTTGAAGTTCAATCTCACGGAGTCTGGGCTCTTATGCGTTCTTCCCTGGCTTACAATGGCATTCTCTGCAAACCTTGATGCACTTAATGTCATGGCAAACTTTTTCTTTATGGAACGGGGGTCAGTAATAGGCATCTTTTTTCAGGTTTAATTTCATGGCATGGTGCTATGTTGTTGTTTCTAGTACTATTGCATTACTGAAAAGTCTGTCTCATTTGTTTATAGCAGGCAAGTTATCCCTGTGACTCCACTTTGAGCTCAATCTGAAACTGGACAAAAGCTAATATTGGCATTACAAACTGACACAGGAAAGGGATTCTAGCTAGAAATGATTTGGTTGGCAAGAATTATTGAAGATGTTGAAGGGATTTTGGCCAGAGATGATTAAGTCTAATCTAAACCTAGAAGATGGACAATGGAATCCCAAGATGAGAATCAAACTGAGGACCTAATTTTTCTCCGGGCTCGTTGATTTAACTGTACGAAGCAAGTGCAAGTTATTAGAAGAAAAAAAGACAAGGAGAAGGAGATGCAAGGCAGAAAGAGAAGCAAGACAAAAAGAGATCCCGCAAGAGGCGACGCTCCAGTCTTTTCCTTTCCTGTTACTTGTTTTTTTTTTTTTTTACATATGTACGACGCAGCTTAAGGGAGAGAATAAATGTAATAATATTTGGAATGTAGCCCCCTTTTTTGTATTCAAAAGACTATGTATTACTACGCCATGCTAGCGGATAAATGTAATGATGTTTGGTTTTCTTCCTACTCAATTATTATAATGATAATGACCTAGCTTTGAGCTTATATTGACAAATGCTTGCCTTTGGCTTTATGAATGCTAATTACGATGAGAAATGCTTGCCTTTGGCTTTGAGCTTCTATTGTTGCTATTGCTGCTGTTTGTTGAGACGTTTGACGTCGGGCTAGGACCAAAAACAGGGGAGATGCTGCCCAAATTTTTTCAAAAAATAGAAGTCATAAAACAATGTCATGTGCAATATTGTTTCTTGTATTAATGGAGGACACGGACACAGACACGATGGTGGACACGGGTACGGAACTACAACAAGAGACAAAAAAAAATGCATACCCAATTCTAATTGCATTCACAAAAGCCAATCTAATTCCAATCACAAAAGCCAAATCCATAAAAATCATTACAAAACCCATTTCCAACCTTCATAGTCTTAATTAAGAACAGGGGAGATGCTGTTACATAATTAAGAATTATTGAAGTATACTACTCTTCACAAGAATAGGGGAGACGCTGCCCAAATTTTTCCACAAAATAGAATTCATTGTAAATCAAGATGCCTTGGGACACGGACACAGAACACCAACACAATGAGGGACACGGACACAGAACTATAGCAACAATGACTAAAAAAAATCCATACCCAATTCTAATTCAAATCACAAAAGCCAATCTAATTCCAACTCCCTTTAGCCAAATCCATAAAAGACATTACAAAAGCCAATACCAACCATCATAATAGTCTTAATAAAGTATTAATACATATTCATTACATTAAAAAAAGCAAGAAAGTGTACTACTCTTCACAATTATTCGTTGCATTCAACATTTCCAAATAACTTTGTTTTCCTCCGCATTCTTGCCCTTGAGTTTGTAGTAAATTTGGTTGTGGTCCTCCCCAATATTGAACTTGATCTCCCAAAAAGCTTGACTGTCCTCCTCTCCAAACTTGACTACCCGCAATAGTTCCTCTTCCAACTTGACCACTGAAGAAGCTTCCCATGTTGCTTTGTGAACTTGGAAACGAAGGCATAAATTGGTTAAACCTTGTTCCGGGTGGGCATAAACTTGGAGAAAATGGGAACATGTTTGAACCCTGTGCCATAGTTGGTAGCATATTATGGGAGACCATGTTTGGCCACATTGATTGCCCCACATAGCTTGGATGAACCTGCTCAACATAAAAAGAGACTATGAATAACTTTTACATGAAATAAGAATTGAGAATTATGCAATTAAAAAAAAGTTTCTTACATTTACATTTACAACACTCTCTTGTGTCCCGAACTCATGGCCAACCGCAATCTCCTCAACCTCCTGAAATTGAATAATAATACAAGTATTATAACTCCATATTAACTTGCAACCAACAAATCATAAAAGAACTTATACCTTGGCTTTTTCCTTCGACAATGCCTTGTTTTTTGTTACTTTTTTCTTCTTAATAATTTTTTCTAGAACACCTTGCTTCCTTTTGCACGGCGGCCTCCCTTTTCTTTTAACATGTTCCGGGTCAAGTATGTTGGTGCTTTCTTTGGAAAGTAGAACCCCATCTCCAAGTGAAAAGGAATCATTACAAGGAACGGAAACCGCATTATTTTCACAAACAACCACATCATTATCACAGACAACCGCATTACGTTGGTGCTCCTTCAACTCTTCTTTTAACTCGCGTGTCCTTTTGATCACGATTTCATACCTCTCTTGAGAATCTTCCGCTAAATCGGCGGCCTCCTTAAAGTCTTTGCACATTTTGTCATTCCGACGGGCTTCATTTGACTTTGACAACTTATCATAACTGATTTGAACTTTAGTATGGGCCCTTTTCACATTTTTCATCCATCTTCTCAGCACATAATTGTCAGGCACTCTTTTAACTCTCCTTTTATACCACACCGTCAATTGATGTTTACACACCATTCCTTTATACTCAAACAGTCGACAATTACAATGTGTATCATTGGTTTCGGCATTAAAACCGACAGTAAATGGCACTTCCTTTGTCACTTTCACTTCTTCTCCTTCATCATTAAAAACAGTAAATGTGATGGACTCTAGTACCTCATACTCGGATAGAACATCAACTTCTTGTTTCATCTCACACTGACACTGTAGTCTCCCAACAAATTCTTTATTAAACTCTTGAACCTTCGCATGTGTGTACACATCTTGAAATTGCTTTTCCAACTCAGTTTCAGTTATTGATGGGATGAAAGTGTTCCAACTTTTCACATCATCTTGTCTTTCATTTTCCACCTTCTTCGCCAATGCGTTGTCATATTGCTCAACAAATTCTTTCAAAGTCGTCCTCGCGTGGACGAAACCATCGAAATAACTATTCATACTCTCGCTTCTTTGTGTGGAAGCCATTCCCGCCCAAAAGCAATCTTTCAAATAAGCAGGAACCCACCGTTTCCTCTCCTGATACATCCCCGCTAACCATGGATTATCTTGTAGCTCATACTTCTTAATGAATCCATCCCAAGCATTCTCAAAGTTATCTACTGTCAATGAATTATAAACTGCCTTACGCATAGATGAACTCATGTCGTCATAGTCCTTGTACCCACCCAACTTTTCTGGCACCTTTTTCATAATGTGCCATATGCACCACCGATGTCGGGCGTCAGGGAATACAATTGCTATAGCATTCTTCATGGCCATACATTGATCGGTAAGAATTGCTTTCGGAGCACAACCCCCATGCATGTCTTCCAAGTCTGAAATAACCATGAAAATGACTCTGTGTCTTCATGAGATATGAGCCCACAACCCAATAAAATAGATTGACCATGATGATTCACACCTACAAATGGTGCAAAAGGCATGTCAAACTTATTTACCAAGTACGTTGTGTCGAAGGTCACAACATCACCGAACTCCTTACAAGCTTCCCTACTCCTTGCATCAGCCCAGAATACATTCCTTAGTCGACCCTTATCATTCAAATCCATTGCGGAAAAAAAGTCAGAATTGTCGGATTCCATTCTCATGAAATAGCTATGCATCGCTTGAGCATCTCTTTCCTTAAGTTGTAAACGTCGAAGCTTGTCCAAATAATTTCGGCAATCCTTCTCAAGATATGGAACCATATTAGGTCCTCCAGCCTCAATCTGCAGTGAGCCAACAGTCTTGCACGTTCTGATCCCGGCTTGTGAATTCATCTCAAGCCTCCTTTTTACGCTGTCATCGAGTATCCTATTGCACCTGAAATACCTTGCCTTTCCCAGACTCTGTTCATGGTTGTGCTCCAAAACCACCTGATTTAACCTCCACTTTCCATCCGACTGTATTTTCACATAAACATGAGCTGGACAATCAATTCTTGTTTGTGGTCGTGGTTTGACCGGATTGCTTGTTCTTACCCTTGGCTTTCCGGCACGATTGCATGAAAGAGTTACATCCGTCAACGTTCCATCCCTTCCCTTTCTCGATGTTCTTTTACATGCAGCAAACCCTTTTTCTTTAGCATATCCCAAATAATAAAGATAAGCTTCCTCTGATGTGTCAAATGTCATTCCCTCTTTCGGTTCTTCAACTCTATCTTCACAATCTTCTGTTGCCTATTTCCCATCCTCATTAGTATCTATCGCACCGCATTCTTTGTTTGAAGGACAACTCCATACCTCTTGTCCACGCTCTCCGTTTGGAGGCATTGTTGATGGAACAGACTCCGAAGACATCATCTGCTGGTTTAAAAACAAAGGAAACAAATTGTCAATTAAGGGCAATTAGGCACAGATTCTTAGGTACAGATTATAGAGATTATCAATAAAGCTAGACCCAAATTCATAGAGACATATTCAATGTTAAAATGAACCATGAAACATAGAGGTGGTATAATTGTATAAACCTAGAGGAACATACTGGAGCTACAAAAAGATAACAGGTAGCAACACGATTACAACTAATGTATGATAATAATTGACCTCCTACCTTATTACATAAGTGTACTAACAGTAACAACATTTCAGATTTTTGTTACTTTTTTTTTTCTTGAACTGCTCAGATTTTTGTTATTTGGTAGTGCATTTAGCTCCCTCTTTTTTGTTTACAGTGAATAGGTTAAACACAGACGCACATTGACTCCATACAGGCTCTACAAGAGCTAGCAGGTACATGGCCTCTTCTTCTTAACTTTACAACTGGAACAACAAATAGAAAATTACACATTGCACCGAAACGACAATGACCTAGTCCCATGTCAATGCACTGCACATTGCATTGACAATGACCTGGTACAGTGGGTATTGAAACTCAGATACACATTGCACCAAAATATACAACATTACACTGTATGAAATTGGGTTTTTTTTAATTGAGTTAGGGCTTCTCAAATTAAAACAAGGAGAGAGAGAGGGAGGGATGGAGGGAGAGGGCATCGTGAGAGGGAGAGAGAGAGGGGGAGGGAGGGAGAGGGAGAGAGAGATAGACCTTGGTAGTGGTGGTCGTTGTGAGACCAACGATTTTCCGGTGGGGGTTGTTAAAAATCTAGTGATCTTAGTCGCCGGAGTTTGAGAGCTGTAGGTTGAGACGGTCGGCGGCGGTGTTGGTCGTGCCTTCTTCTTCTCGCCGAAATTTGTACAGTCAAAATTTGAGAGCTGTAGTCTCTAGCTTCGTTTCATGATGAAAACTTGTAGCTGTGGTTGAAGCCTTGAAGGATTCTTGCACTTACCCTGGAAATGAACTCAGATTCAAGTTAACTTCAGTTTAATGCCCCTCTGTGTATGGGTTTAATGCCCCTCTGTGTATGGAGTTGATTTGGGGGGAAGAGGGAGACAACCGATTTCAATTTTTTCAGGCGTTTTTTTTTTTTTTTTTTTTTTTTTTAAACAAGCCCCAAAACGACGTCGTTTTGGGGCTGTTGTCCACTTTGTTGGCCCCTTTTGTTGTGTATGTAGCATTCTCGTTTCAATTGTGTTGGGTGCAGGAGGGGCATGTGGGTACGGCTCACTAGTGGACGTGAAGCCGTTACGGGCCAGAGTTGGAGCAGTGACTCCAATTTTGTTCAAAGGAGGGGAAGGCTGTGGGGCCTGCTACAAGGTCAAGTGCCTTGACGAGTCCATTTGCTCCCGGAGGGCCGTCACCGTTATCATAACGGACGAGTGCCCCGGTTGCTCCGCCAGCCGCACCCACTTTGACCTCAGTGGCGCCGCCTTTGGCCACATGGCTGTCGCCGGTGACGGTAACCAGCTCCGGAACCGAGGCGAGATCCCCATCATGTACCGCCGCTACGTATCTAATAACACGTGTGCTTGGGACACCGTCACGTCATTCTTTACCCTCTTTTGTGTCACACATTGTCATGAAGCCTATGCACTTTCGTATGAACCTCATCAAAATGTGCGGTGAAAAAGGCTCGGGGCACTGATGAATATTGAACAATTCACTCTATCCAATGATAAATGCGTAAATATGCGCATATGTGCAGTGTAAAGTTATAAAGTAGTGTTTTTGGTGCTTCTAACGGTCTTTTTCTTTCTGTTCTGTCAGTTAGTGATTATTTTTTTGTGAGAACGTGCTGCCCGGTTACCAACTAACTAGCAACTGGGATGACCAAAATACTTTCTTTTTAAGCAAAAGAAAAGACAAAAATTTTCTTTATCTATTTTGTTTCTTAATTTTACTTTTTTATTGTATAGTGGAAGAAATTTTTTATTTTTGGGAAATATTTTCTGAAATTTGTTCGGGTGATGATGTTAACATATTGTTTCTACAAAACCATTAAGTTTCAAATTCTCAAAAAGCATCCCCTGCTAAAATGAATACCATTTAAAACAGATGAGTTTTTGTATTTTTTTAACAATAGTCTGAAAAAAAAATAAAAATGAAAAGAGCCCGCGGCCAATTTCATGATCAAATTCAATAGTAAACCCACGTGTCTCGGTTTCAAAAGAAAATAAGAGTCGTGAAACCATAATGTATGCATGTGTCTAGAGCTGACCGATGCATGTGAATCCCTAGGTGAAGTCATGGAATTCTCTTGTCTGTCGAAAGGCTTGTGTCCCTAGCACTACTCTCGAAGAAAAGATGCAGACATATAGGTCCCTACTATTCATGCGGGCAAACAGAAATGGGAAACGGGGGTGCTACAGGGTGGCCCTGTAGGGCGGCATGTGAACCGTTGGATGTGTTTTCAATGGTTCTGATTTCATCTCGGCACTTTGCAGATTCGAGCCGTCCAATGCTAAGATGAAATCCGAACCGTTGATTACCAAGATCAACGGCTCCGATGCCTCACTACAGGGGCGCCCTACAACACCCTCGAATCCACAGAAATGTGTCTTCCCTGAAAGTTAAATTGTAAAAGTAACCAAATATCCAAATATCTCCCAAGAATGAAGTCATATGGTGGGAAAATTTAGTCCCATTTTTCTGTTACCATGTGATAAGTTGTGTTATTCTGTGATTGAAGGACACCGTGTAAATATCCTGGGAAAAACATTGCCTTCCACGTAAACGAAGGATCGACGGACTTCTGGCTGTCTATGTTAGTCGAATTCGAGGACGGTGATGGCGATGTTGGATCCATGCATATTAAACAGGTACGTATCTTCTTTCTTTCTTTGTTGTTTTTTTCCTTCTTCTTTTGATTGATTGAGTTCCCTTTAAATCATAAGCAGAACAATATGAGAAAAGAAACAGAACAAGAGCATTGTCATAAGGATCTGTTTGTTTCACAAGTTTTTCTTGATGGGTCCCCTCTGTAGTTTCACGGGCTAAAATGGTAGTATCAGATTCTCAATTCTGTCCCAAATTCTTGATGTCAACTAGAATGTCACATTGTGGCGTGGGGAAAAAATAAGAGCCTTGCTACGAGTGTACACGAAATGCACGTCGCATTGTGTGGAGCCTATCTCGGGGTTCTACTCAAATGATTGATGCCGCTCAATTTGTTTAAAATGTTCTTTAAGGATCCCTGTAAAAAATCAGCTCGTTCGGATATCGGTATAGGCTTGATCTGTTCTTTGCTCAATTTTATGATAGGAAATTGAGGGAATAACCGATCAAGCACTTACCGATATTTGATTGAGCTAATTTTTTTACAGGGATTCTTGAAAACATATGTTGAATAAGTTAAGCGGCTCTGATAATTTTGTGTGGAATCCCAATATGAGTCTCACACAATGCGGTGTGCATTTGGTGTGCACCAAATGATGTAACCATGGCAAGGCTCAAATTAACCGAAAATCCCAACAATGAAAATACAGTGACTAATCAATAATCGCGAAGGGTCACAAAAAGAAAAAACACAACACCACATAGAACGAAAAAACAAAAGTCTCTTGAAGTTAACGACCGGGCAAAACCTCCGGTGGCAGAAACGTGATGCAGGACAAGATATACACCCCTATTATTTATGGAAACATTATTTTAGTAATAATTTTTATTTACGATTAGTATTGGGAGATTTTATTTGTGCTGCCTGTTTTGCACGTTTTTAGTTTAGTTTTGGTTAGATTTTCTTTTATTTCCTTTTAGCAGATAGTCTAGGTTTCCAAGTAATTGTTTGCTTGGTCACCACTCTAAGTAATTTCCTTTTAGCTAGGACTTCTACTAGTATAAATAAAGATGTAGCCTATGGGCATAAGGGATCTTTTACTCAATTATAAACCAGAGTTATTCTCTTCTCTTGTGGATTCAAGAACACTCGTGGATTCGAGACCAATTTTCGTTTGAACTAGTACGCAACTAGTTTCTCGTGAATTCCGCTGCGTCAAGTGTTATCAGAGCGGGTTTTTCCTGGCTGATGGCACCAAACAAAGTAGAAGACACACCCCTCGACGTTCTCAAGGGCTTGCTGATCTAAGGGCAGAGGTTGAAGAACAACAAACGCAGTTCACAGATTTTCAAACAGAAATCCATGAACCGTTGCAGCAGAAGTCTCTACGCCTCGACCAAGGAGCAGTAAGGGTTGAAGAAGATCGCGCGGAGGGAGTTGCCCAACACCGTCCTCTTAACCAGGTTCGGGAACACGCGGTGGGATTTGCCCAACGCCAACCCGGTAACCAGATTGTAGTTGGGAGACGCCCAGCTAATCTTGTGGATAACGAAGAAAAATCAAAACTTGAAGTTGAAGAGGAACTAGAAGAAAAAGGGGAGCGAGTAAATTGTGTCGTGCAAAGGGTTCTATTTGCACCAAAGTCGGAGGATAGCAACCAGTGACACGACGTCTTTCGATCAAGTTGTTCGATCAACAAGAAAGTGTGTGATCTAATTGTGGACAATGGAAGTTGTGAAAATTTTGTGGTGAGGAGGTTGGTGGACCATCTAAAGTTGCCAACAGAATCTCATCCTTCACCTTACAGCATTGGATGGATAAAGAAAGGCCCTATAGCAAAGGTAACTAAAGTCTGTAAAATTCCTCTTTCAATTGGAAAATTTTATAAGGCTGATGTTATATGTGATGTTATCGAGATGGATGCTAGTCATGTATTGTTAGGCAGACCCTGGCAGTTTGATGTTGATGTGGTATATAGGGGTCGTGACAACACCTACTCTTTCATTTGGGAGGGCCGTAAGGTTGTTATGATTTCTTCCAGCCAAAGGGTGCCTGTCAAACCCAAAATAGAGCAGCCATCGTTTCTAACTGATGCTAGTTCAAAAGTTAAGTTTGCGACAGATTTTAAGGAGTTTGAACAAATAAACAAGGCTGTGATTTCAGTGCCTACTGAGATACAACCGTTGTTGAAGGAGTTTGACGAGCTAGTTACTGATGATGTGCCTAACGACCTCCCTCCAATGATGGATATTCAACATCAAATTGATTTGGTGACTGGTGCAATTTTGCCCAATTTACCACCGTATTGTACGAGTCCGAAGGAGAATGAAACTCTGAGGGAGAAGCAGAAAATTGTTATTGTCGTTGGTAATCAAGTTGTTGAGGACCAAGACAAATTTTCTCAAAAGGTGATTGATGCTGCCACCTTATGTGATGGTTGTATGGTCAAGCCGACCTTTCTAAATGGCTCGATCGTTGAGGTGTCAACCAATGCCAAACTGGTACAAAATCAAGAGAATTCACAAAGTCAAGTTGACTTTGTTGATTTTCTTGGAGTGCAACAGTATGATTGGATTCTTAATATTCATATGGTGGATCTTATCAATCAATTGAAGCATGACGAGAAGATATCATTGCAAGTAATTTTTTGTATGAAACTTTTTTGGAAGAAAATCAAGCGATTGAAGTATTCCAAGTATCTATTTATTTGGCAAGGAAGATGGCAGTTTCCCAACGAGAACTCGAGGACGAGTTCTTTTGAAGAAAAGGAGAATGATGCAGGACAAGATATACACCCCTATTATTTATGGAAACATTATTTTAGTAATAATTTTTATTTACGATTAGTATTGGGAGATTTTATTTGTGCTGCCTGTTTTGCACGTTTTTAGTTTAGTTTTGGTTAGATTTTCTTTTATTTCCTTTTAGCAGATAGTCTAGGTTTCCAAGTAATTGTTTGCTTGGTCACCACTCTAAGTAATTTCCTTTTAGCTAGGACTTATACTAGTATAAATAAAGATGTAGCCTATGGGCATAAGGGATCTTTTACTCAATTATAAACCAGAGTTATTCTCTTCTCTTGTGGATTCAAGAACACTCGTGGATTCGAGACCAATTTTCGTTTGAACTAGTACGCAACTAGTTTCTCGTGAATTCCGCTGCGTCAAACGCCCCAAATTACAACTGAAAGACAGTGCTTGAGAAGACTTCTGTAATTACCTGGGAAAAAGAGGGTAATTCAGTAAATCAGAAGGTTTCTATCACAAGAGAGCAAAATAGTGCAAAGGCAATCTCGAATATTGTGGATGCTCCCAAATGGCAAAGGAAAATATTTTTCCATGGTGGTGAAAAAGTACTGTCTGCCCCATTCTATAACTAGAGCCAACGTGCGATCTGCTAAAAAGCCCTATCCCCCATCTCCTCTATCTTTTTCCACTTGAACTCATTATTTTCTAGTCTCCTCAGTGCAAAAGCCACTTCTGTGTCCCACCACAATGATCATACTACCATGTCTTTTTTCAAAAAAGCTCACTTTACTTTATTTTTTGGTATTTGTTAACTTGTCTCGTTTTTAAAAAAAGAAAAAAGAAGATTTAACCCGTCTCTAAAATACAATTGGATGGCCGAGATTACACAGACCGTATTCTCTACACTAGATTGCAGAGAAGCCGGATCCAGTAGCGAGGGGTTTCTCCAATGGATGGTATTTGTGTCACAAACTCGTTTGTTTGGTACACGATATTTTCCCTTCACATGTACATGTATCTATAATTTGCTAAGTTTTTATTTTACGTAGATCAAGTAGAGGCTCGTTTATATATGTTTCGTCATATGAATCTTCTGTCTCCTATTATCGGGGATCCCATTACTGTACCAACTCAAGATATTCTTATAAACTTTATTTTTTTACCATTCCTAATTGGTTGTTTGCTGATTCCATTATCAAGAAGTGTATACTAATCTCTGGAACCAACAAACTGAGTCATAACAAATAGAATACAACATTTTGCACAATTAACCCTACGTTACAACGAAGAATCCAAATTGAAAATGAAACAATTAGATTCAAGCCATTATCAGCCTCATAACACGAACCGAGTTATAGTAAAGCTACGAATTCAATCCGTTTGCTTCCTCCATTCGAGGATTGTATCTTATTTTCTTTCTCTCTTCTTTTTGTCATGATTTTTTATTTTTGGGGGCTTAATTTATTGCAGGCTAGCTCAACAGAGTGGACAGAGATGCAGCACATATGGGGAGCAACTTGGTGCATAACTGCTGGACCCTTGAGAGGACCATTCTCAGTGAAACTCACCACTCTCTCCACTGCTCAAACCCTCTCAGCTCGAGACGTGATTCCGAGCAATTGGTCTCCTAAAGCCACTTACACCTCTCGCCTTAACTTCAATTAATCAAATTGAGGATCTGGTACCAGACCTGCACTTCCATTTTAAACACCCAGAAAGTGGCCGTTTTGGGTGAGATTTTTTTTTTTTTTTGAATGAAAGTAGCGGTTGTTGTGGCGCATAATAGTTGCCAATGGCCTATCTTTCTTTCTTTTTTTCTCTGAGGTGTGATTGAAGTATTGTTGTGAGGGGTGTTCTAGTGTAGGTCTGTAATGGTGCCCTCTCCAAAGGAGAGAGAGCTGCCTTCATTTAATGTGTCTGTTGTGTGGGCCTGAGGGTGTAAATTTGTGGGCCCATGTGGTTTATTTAATGAACTTGGACCAATGAATGCAATTATTGATGATATTTGACATGGTGACATTGTGGGGCAATGGAATTATTAGCTTATTCCTTGCTTTGTGGTGCCAAATTGAATCCATCTGTGTTTTTTTTTTGGGAATCCATCTGTGTTATGTATACTATTGTGAAACGTGTTTAAATGTTTTTGATTATTTTAGATGTTCAAACCAGCTTATGTAACGTTTGCACGTGAAAATTTCTAATTAGCCAAACATATTTTTTGGTTAAAAGAATGGGAGTGTAGAGTTATTAAGAAAAGATAGAGATCTCACAATTTTAAACTAATATGCTTAAGCGCGGTTTCTTGAAAAAAAAAAAAAAAAAAACCTTAAGCGCAATTCCACGAAACTGTTAAAACAAGAAGATTTGTATAGATACACACTTGTATACGGTAAAGTCACCGTGAATAACACGAATATACTTTCATGTTAATGCCTGAAGCCTACCTATTGAACTCTAAACTTACAAAATTCGAAGGCAGTTTGTATGGTACTGTATATTCCACATTTTGAGGGATTGTAAATTAGATGTACGTTTAATCCGGTAACCTAAACTAACGTCGTATTGGATATTTGGTCATCTTAAACATATAATCGAATTCGATGTTCATATCTGGTCAAATAAATCGGCTTACATTTTATATGTATAGGTGGGGTTCCCCATAGCAAAGATGTCAGTGGCCACATGAGTGTACAAAGCTGTGAATCACATTATAGCTCACATGCAAAAGGGTTCTCACACTCTGGAGCTAGTTTTGGTCCATTGGGTGGCAATGGAAAGAAAGAAAAAAGTAGGAGAACTACACGTGAAGGAGGGGAGTCCCCACCAATTTCTGGATATGTTTCACTTATCCCCCCATGTGGATTGGCCATATATTGAATCCTCCCAAATTTAAGGAGCTTTGGTTCTCTCTGTGAGATGCTTTGATTGTTTGTTGATTCTATGATACAAAATCACTTGGATTAATACCTCAACAGAAATCAAACATGGGTTGACGTTTAATTAGAAGGTGAAATCAAATGCAACAAGCCCCGAGAGTTAGTCCAGTTGGTTGGTGTGTTTACTCCCTACACAATTGACTAGGGTTTAGATTCTTGGGGTCAGGCAAGAGAATAATTTCTTGTGAATCCTCTAGTTCTGGCGTTGACGGCATGACTGCCTTTGTGGGGCATGTTCTGGACCACTTCCAAGATTCAAACGTTTTGTCTTGTACATAACCCTAAAGAAGAAAACCTCAGTAAAAAAATTAAAAATTGATCGGACATCGATAGATACGTACCTCTATAGGGGAGCAGGTCTTGATGCGTAAGAGAGTTAGCCCAGCTATTAGGTCTCTAATTCTGTAGTGCATAGCTTCAGTCCCAGCATTCCCTTTCCTCTCTCGTTAGACTAGGTTAGAAATTTAGAACACCATTTTGAGTGTTAAAAACAAAATTAATTTACAAAACTCAGAGCCGCTGCTAGAGCAAGATACTTCTATTGCAGATTTGCAGCAAATCAAGGTGGTTGTCACCTTATTTCTGTAACAGCCACCGGTGAATAGCTCAGTTGACTTGTTAGAGAAATCACCACACACACAATAATGGAATACGAAAAACAGTAAAGAATCAACACAGGAATTTACGTAGTTCCCCAAACCGGGTACCTCCACGGGAGCAAGCGAGTCTGTTTATTATGATCAAAATCGGCTAGGGTTTTTAAAATCCGCTCGGTCGCTTCGCTCCGCTCCGTTCTGCTCGGCATCTGACCTTTCATCAGAACTTCTCAGTACCTTTCCATTGAGCCACAAGTTCCAACATGACTGCCAATGTGGTCATATCTTTCTTTCCATAACCAAAACTCTTGCTATCTAAGCTAATTGACACCGGTAAATAGCCAGTTGACTGCCAATGTGGTCACATCTTTCTTTCCATTACCAAAACTCTTGCTATCTAAGCTAATTGACATCTTCATAACTCAGTGCCAAATATCAATGAGCCTTCAATCTAGACAATTCAGGACAATCGGAAAGCTCTTTCTTCTGCTTACATTTTTTCTTATGCTTACTTCACCCCCCGAGTACTCCTCCATTTCAGCTTATAAAACAGAAGGAAATTAAACAATGGAACCCAATGACCCAAGCTCTTTCTTTTTCGGTACAAGAATTAGTCTTTCACTTCAATAGGTTGGAACACTAACCAGTGGATCTGTATGTTCTGGCATATGGAAGATGAAAGAAATTGATTCGTCATTCAGGAATTGAGAATCTTCGACCGAAAGGCTTGACCTTTCCATCAAGTATATTCTTTCAGATTTGCAGAACATATAACTACCAAACACGCTTCTTTCGACCTCTTTTGTATTAAGTATACCGATCCGGTTTATAAACTCAATATCCTCATCTAACTTCTTCAACACGGATGAATCACATATCAGATAAGCGTAAATACTATCTAAATTAATTCTGACCCCTGCAAGCACATTAAAAAGAAAGAATAAGTATCTCAAAAGGTTAAGCCATCAAATAAATGACACAAATAATCATGCATAATTCTTTAACTGAGAAAAATTATCATTTGTTTCATTCGAAATGGCGACCCCTATAATCACATTAAAGAGGTTGCTCCCCCTGTTGAAGATAGTGGTAATTCGTGTTGGTATTGTCATAAATCCTGACTTGGAGGAAAGAGTTGTTTCTGGTTTTGTTCATACTGCGAATAAGTATGCATCTGGAGCAACTAGTGCGATGAGAACTCATCTGGTAAAGTTGGTGCGGGTGAGGCAAGGAAAGGCCCCTCGAGTGAAATGAATCTAAATTAGTTTGTTGTTTTGACTTATGAGGTTTTTGATCCTGATGGTCAGACCTTAGAAGAATTGGGGTTTTTGGTGTGATGACAATGTGTGCGCATCTTCTTCTGCTCCTCAACAATTTAAAGGGAGAGGTAGGGTTGAAGATCCTCCTTGTAAGGAAGGTGGGAAGGTAAAAAAATCCAAACGATAAGTTCAAGATCGCCTCATGGAATATTAGGGGATTGAATAATCCCCTTATGCAGAAGGAGGTGCATCTTATGGTTACTTCTTAGAAGTTATTGAGTTCGTTTGGTGTTCTAGAGTCTAAAATTCGTTCTGATAATATGGACTCAGGTGTGGCTCATTGTTTCCCTACCCATTGGTCTGTTGCTCACAATCTTGTTCAAGGTAGTGTTGTTAAAGTCATTGTGGGGTGGGATTCTAGTGTTATTGTTGCTACAATTTTCTTTAGTTCTAACCTATGAAGAACGTGTACTTCTAAAACCCCAAAGTACCTGTACTGGGTACCGGTACTTCATGGGTACTTCAAAACACATACCGGGTACTCCCAAAACGTACCGGGTACTTTTGAGTTTATGGGTACTTGGTTGGGTACTTTTATAGGTACTTTTAGGCCTATTCGTAAAGTTCACAAAACTTTAAGGATTGTATGTTAAAATAACTCAAACTACTGGCCTTAATGTGCAATAAGTCAATGCGATAAAGTCATAAACTCAAGACCACAACTCATATCTAGAGCTTGATTCTGAAAAACTAGAGCAGGGTTGACTAATCTTTTCTATCGATCTTCCTACAATGACTGCGACTCTCTCTCTCTCTCTCTCTCTCTCTCTCTCTCTCTCTCTCTCTCTCTCTCTCTCTCTCTCTCTCTCTCTCTCTCTCTCTCTCTCTCTCTCTCTACTGCCCCTTCTCTCTCGTTATTATGTCAAAATCTATTCCTTTTTCAATTTTTTAGATGGGCCTTGAAATATCTTTTGCTCTCCATCTTAAAACTATGATAGTTGCATGCACAAAAATTAGGCTATTGCACTTTATTTCATAGGAAGATGAGTCTATCAAGGAGTATGGTTTCAAGTTCAAGTGCAAATTAGCTTTTGTTATCTTGCTTCTATCTATAAAATATGTTATACTTGTTATATCTAATGAATCATGCCAAAATTGTAAAAAGATACATAAAAAAATCACCGTACCCCGCCGTACCCATACCCTACTTTTTTGGGTCGTTGTCGTATCCGGTACCAGTACCGTACCCGTACCCCGTACCAATATCTGTGCTTCCTAGGTTCTAACCAATTGATTTGTTTGCAAGCTAAGTGTTTGGCTACTAAGAAAATCTTTTTATGTGTCTATAGTAAATGGCCATAGTGGTGTCTGTGATAAGAGGGTGTTGTGGGCTGATATGAGAAGGCTGGCTGCTTCTTTGAAGGATTATCCTTTTGATTCATTTAGGAGATTTTAATGTGGTTAGAAGACAAGCTGAGAGGAGTGGGGATTTTAATATGCTGGCTGCCGATGACTTCAATCAAGTATCTTTTTTGATGCGGAGAATGGAGATGGAGGACCTGTTGACCAAAGGTTTCTGGTTCTCCTAGACTAATCGAAGATATGGTTTGGAAGATTCTACGGGCAAAATTGATATTGCAGCTGTAAATGGGAAATGGTTGGATTGTTTTCTTGAATGTGAACTCTTACCCCCAAGGGTTTCCGACCATTGTTTTCTAATGATTACCGTGCTTAAGGAATGCAAGAGTAAGAAACCCTTCAAGTTTTTCAATTTTTGGATGAAGCATGATTTGTTTAAAGAATGAGTGATGCTATCGTGGGGACAGCCATTGGTAGGGTCTCTGATGATGTGTTTGGCTCGGAAGTTGACAAGATTGAAACCTATTCTTAAAGGCTTAAACACTTGATTCCTTTCAGATATTTCGAAGAGAGTTTTTGAACCAAAAACTTAACTGGAGGGCTTGCAATATAGGTGCTTCTGGAATTCCAATGGTGAAGAGCTGTGTTTAAGTAAACATACCTATCTAGAGCTCACATCCACCAATAATGAAAGCCTGGCTTTGTATGGTCATGTGAGGTAAAATGCCCAAGAAAGACTTGAAATTCGACATCGTCCAAAACAATGTCTCACCTAACAAATTAAGTCCAGATTTTCCTTCCAATTCTTGTCTTCCCATTAATGAGGTTTCCTTCAACACCGTGACCTTCACTAAAAACTGAACGCTTCCCCCTTCAAGAAACCCACAATTGGGTTTAAGAAGCTCCCCCAACAGCATAAACGAAGCAGAGCCAAATTCCATATTTTCAAAACATATATAACATCCAATTACGAATTCATGACGTTGATTCTATTAATGATGCACAAGGAACAATACCAAGAAATAGATGGTTTGACGAGTTCTACTGCGTCGAGAAAAAACCCGAGGCACCCGTCGTTGGATTTACCTAAAGGATACACTGACAAACGACATTCTTGACCCAAAATGCAAAACTTTGGGTTCAACAACCGAATCCACGATCTTCCGCTTTTTCGCCCAATGTTTAAGGCATGAAATTATTAATAGCCCAAGCATAATTGATCCAAGACCCGTCATCATCGCCGCACCTTATTGCTTGCGTTCCCCTCTCCTCGAAGCCCTTCACATCCTCTATAACCCAACCATCATCGTTTTTCAGTGATGAAGGTTCAGATCCACTACCAGCTCCAATCGAAACCTCAAAAGGGCGAGATCTACTACGAAAGCAAAGTTTCACGGGGTGTGCTGCTTCCTTTGGCGAATAATGGCCAGTTCCGCGGTTTCTACTCAGGCTACATCTCGGGTGCCCGAAGGTTTATTTTTCTGTTTATCTTTTCATTTTGTTTTTAGTTCTTTTCCTATTATAGAGTTTTTAGGTCCCGTGGAACCTTCTCTATCCTTTGTGTGTATTGTTTTCTAGTGCATTCTCCCCAATCCATGTGTAATTGCCTCAAAAAGTTGTGGACCGATTCCCAACCAAGGGCTTTGGATTGGCATTTGTATCATTTAGGGCAGAATTTGAGTAATAAAAAAACAAAAGAAGAAAAAATAACTTGACGAGCCGGTCAAAATGAACAATTAAGGAGATTTTTCTAGATCCAAGATGGGCCAATAATTGAGGCGCAGCTGGGCCGCATGTTATGCCCTCAAAGCCCACTTTAGCCCAATAGACAACACAGGGAATCAATGGATCAAAATGTAAAACACAACAAGAAAGGCTTTGAATTGCCGTATAAATGGTACTATCCACCACTAATTCCGTCCCAGCCTTAATACTGGCCCTCACCGGACAGTACCGGGCTACCGGTTGATCCGGAAAATACCGGCCGCGATGCCGGAGCCACTTTCTGTCCGAGATTATGCTGAATGGCAATTTTGTAAATAACTTCAAAGCCTACCCCTTTTATTGTTTCCCCTCTTTCATCGTCTAACCCCCTGGTCTGCGCCTCCATCGCTCCTCTCTCAGTCGATGTCTGCCGATCTACCACCATAGCCGTCGTGATCAGTCTCTCTTTCCGGCGACCGGCCACCTGCTACCCTACAAGTAAGTTGTCCACTACTTCATTCAAGTCTCTTTCGTCTCTGGAGTCTGGAGTCAGGAACCCCTAATTTGTTCACTACTTCACTCATCGATTTGAACTAATTGTTCTGATTTGGGTTAGTGCATGCCTTTTCAAACTAGCAATTTGAACTAAGTGTTTTGCACTTATCATAATTTTGTTAATGAGTAGTAAAAATTGTTCTGATTTGGGTTTTTGTGATTTCCCCCATTGAATGGCGATGTTGCACAGTTCTATATATGTCTCATATACTGCGATTGGATGGGCCTATAGGATGTTAAATTGTTCCATTTTTCTGAAGGGAAGTGATTTGGTACTGGGTATGGAGGAAATTATGGGGTTGTTTTTCCTGTTTTTTATTTATTTATTGGTTAGATATTTCCCTCAATATATATACATATAGTGCTGCAAAATCCGAAACGGTACCTGGTACTTATACCGTACTGTACCAATAGGAAAACCGGTACCCTAGCCGGTAAGGGATTCAGAACCTTGGATGGTGAGCTGCGTAGTAGTGGAGCTACAGAGGAATGCGCCCAAATGGAGCAAAGTGATCAACGAGATAGTAAGGATAGAAAGAAAGATCTTCCCAAAGCACGAATCACTAGCTAGATACTTCGACGAAGAACTGAACAAGAGGAACAACGGATTGCTTTACTCAGATGTCGACGGAGATGTTGCCGGCTATGTCATGTATTCATGGCCTTCTTCACTCTGTGCTTCCATTACCAAATTAGCAGGTTCAGACCCAACTCTCCCTAACCCTTTTCTTCCTAATCTTAATGTCTACTATATTTGTGTGTTCATATTTTTATGCAGAAAATTGGCCTAAAAGCCAAGTTTGGGGCTTTAAAGGGTGTTTAGTCCTGCCTAACTTATTTTAATGCTTCCAATTCATTGATGTGAATTTTTTGAGAGATCAAGGACAATACTAGACAAAAATACCCTTAATGATAAAAAAAATTACAAAAAAAAGGCCGGTACATGCTGTACAGCCCGTCACTACCATTTGCTAACCCTTTAAAGTGACAGGTCATGCCGTCACTTTTCATTTCCTGGGATATTTGACCCATCACTTTCTCTCTCTCTCTCTCTCTCATACGGGGGTCAGGAACTTTAATTAACTTTTTGTCTCTTTAATTTTGGGATTAGATTCAATTTTGGGTTCAATTTTAGGGGGTTTAGGCTCTTTGGGGTAGGTTATAGTGGGTTTAGACATTTTGGGTTTAGGAACTTAGGGTGCACTTTCCAATTATAGGGTTTTAGTTGTTTAGGCACTTTCATAGGGTAACTTAGTGTTTTAGGCACTTTCATAGGGTACCCTAGGGTTTAGGTTTAGGGTGCACTTTCCAAGTATAGGCTTTTAGTGGTTTAGGCACTTTCATAGGGTACCCTTGGGTTTTAGGCACTTTAATGGGCTAGCGGGGGCATTTTTGGAATTTGTAGGTGATTTGTCCTCTTGGCATTAAAGAATTAGTTTGTGTCCTATTTCCATGATTAACTCCTATATCATGTCCTTATCGAAGAAAGACTCTTTTTTATGATGCTATTGAATTTGGCGGATATGATGTTCCCTAATAGAAATGGGGAGTTTTTCGATTTGGGTGAAGTATGTCCCATGTCAGTTTGGATGAACGGCCCGCTCTCAAATTCTTCTCTATGCTAGCAATCGTGACTCTAAAATTTTTACTAGGTGTTCAAAGATTACATTTAACTCTGCTAGTTCTATTAACTTTCATATATATACAAATTCTAAAAATATTAGTGTGAATAATGCAACCAAATAATGCGAAAATACATAAGAAGTCGTCGTAATTGTACGTTCTCGGCAGTATTTTCAAATTGGGATACGTACTGTGTACCGTTTTTTTTCATTGTATAAATCGTATCGGGATCAGTGTTCTAAAAGTCGCTAGTCGTTCCCAAGTCGGATGGCTGCCGACTAGCGACTAGAGGACTAGTCGGGGACTAGTCGGCTAGATTTTTTTTTTTTTTTTAAATATATATTCTCCTTCATCCTTCATAAGTTTTGAGTAAGTAGAATAACATAAGTAGCACATCATCAAATAAAAACATACAAACTAAGTAAAACAAGGATTAATGGTGTAGAAAATCTACAGTACGTGGACCCAATTTACAGTACGTGGTGTAGAAAATTTACAGTACCCAATTTCAGTGTTCTAAAAGTCGGGCTAGTCGGCGACTAGGTCGGGGGCTCTCCGAGTCGACTAGGGCCTAGTCGATTAAATTAGTCGCCGGCCGACTTAGTCGGGCTCAAGTCGGCGACTAATCAGACAAGTCGGCTAATCGGCAAAAGTCGCGAAGTCGGAAAATCGAAAAAAAACGGAACAAGTCGGCGACTAATCGGCAAAATCGAGGAAAAAAACAGAATTTGCTAACTTTTGGGGGCTGTAGTGTAATTTTTATTAATGCTTTTAACTTTTTACCCTAAATTCCCAAATTGTTCACTCACCTCTTCAAAGTTCAAACCCGATTGTTGCTGCTGCTGCTGCTGGAGAACGACGTCAGTGAACAGTGACAGCTTCTTCTTCCTCCCGATCGGTTAGCTCTCTCTCTCTTCTCTTCTCTCTCGGTTAGCTCTCTCTCTCTTCTCTTCTCTCTCGGTTAGCTCTCTCTCTTCTCTTCTTCCCGATTACTGCTGCTGCTTCTTCTCTTCTCTCTCTCTTCTTTTCTTCTCTCTCTCTCTCTCTCTCCCTCTCCCTCTCTCTCTCTCTCTCTCTCCGTTTACTGTAGAGTTTCCACACTAAAAATTGGGTCCAGACTTTCCGTTTACTGTAGAGTTTCCACAGTAAATTGGGCAGTGTTCTAAAAGTCGCTAGTCGTTCCCAATTTACTAATTAATCCTTAGTGGTGTAGAAAATCTACAGTGGAAACTGTTTTTTTAATGTGGAAGATCAAGACCCACTACCACCAACCCAATTTTTGACATTGTGCAAAAATACTACATACAAATTGTTTTTTTAATGCAGAACCATTGCCACCGACCCAATTTTTAATGTGAAAATCTGGACCCAATTTTTAATGTGAAAATCTACAGTACGTGGTGTAAACTCTGGTGGTGTGGAAACTCTGGACCCACTGCCACAGAACCACTGCCACCGACCCAATTTAATGTGGAAAGTCTGGACCCAATTTTTAGTGTGGAAACTCTATAGTAAACGGAGAGAGAGAGAGAGAGAGAGAGAGAGAGGGAGAGAGAGAGAGAGAGAGAGAGAAGAAGAAAAGAAGAGAGAGAGAAGAGAAGAAGCAGCAACAGCAATCGGGAAGAAGAGAAGAGAGAGAGAGAGCTAACCGAGAGAGAAGAGAAGAGAGAGAGCTAACCGATCGGGAGGAAGAAGAAGCTGTCACTGTTCACTATCGTCGTTCTCCAGCAGTAGCAGCAACAATCGGGTTTGAACTTTGAAGAGGTGAGTGAACAATTTGGGAATTTAGGGTAAAAAGTTAAAAGCATTAACAAAAATTACACTACAGCCCCCAAAAGTTAGCAAATTCTGTTTTTTTCCTCGATTAGTCGCCGACTTGTTCCGTTTTTTTCGATTTTCCGACTTTGCGACTTTTGCCGATTAGCCGACTTGTCCGATTAGTCGCCAACTTGAGCCTGACTAAGTTGGCCGGCGACTAATTTAATCAACTAGGCCCTAGTCGACTCGGAGAGCCCCCGACCCCGACCTAGTCGCCGACTAGTCGGCCGACTAGCCCTACTTTTAGAACACTAATCGGGATACATATCGCATGTCTTTAGATACGTTTGTTGGAAAAGTAGGAGTTTATAATGTTTAGTTAGACAAGATTTTGGGGGTGGGAGAAATAATTAAGGCAAGGGTGGGGAAGGAGGGTATTTATATTACACTTAAACTCAAAACTCTTTTTTTTGGTTTGGTACAAAATGGTTAGGATCCATCCATATTTATACTACTCAATGGAAGGGTCTAGTACAAAGATATTTTCATATAAGATAAACTTTGAGGCAGATTCTAGAATTACAGATGTAACTAATTCACACAAAAAAATCTAGATATTTCACAAGGATATTGTAGAATTTCTAGAAGATAGATATTATAGAACTTCTAGAAACTAAATATTTATATCTACTTCAATAATATCTTTCATCTTTGAACTTTGTCAATTAGACTTATTTGCACTTTATTTTTCTTGTGCCAAAATACTAAATCTAGTTTATTCTTCAACAACAATAATAATTAATATACAATTAAAAGTAGTTATACCTAATGACATCAACAAACTATACTTACATTTACTAAAATAAAATGTTATTAAGATGCAAAATTTCAAGTCTCTCAATTGGGGTCTATCACATTAAGGCTTTTTGCTGCCTTAGCTATGGAAAGAAAAGAAGAGTTTCTTTAAACTTTTGGCACATGCTATTGTATGATGCACTCTCTTAAATATACTATTGGTGATGCTTTTTGGAAAAAAAAAAATCTATTTCTTTTGGTTGATTGATGGCTAACACAAATATATTCGTTCACCAAAACAAATCTTCTTTTTTTCCCTAGCATTTTTCTTTTTGTCAGCTGACAAAACTATTTATTTTTTGACATTGTAGCAAACTAAAAAAAAAAGGGCAATACTATTTCAATAACAATGGGTGAACTTGCTCTAATCTCTTAATGATGCGTAACATTGCCCTTGTATGATTCAGGCAAAACACAATCGAATTATGGTTCTTTCCTCTATTCAAGCTAGCCCTACATTGAGGTTGAATTTCTATCAAGTGTTTGAATATCGCCGATCAAATGGCTTATATTAATACGTTTGGGGTTCCGCTTCTTAAAATAAGGTCAGACTTTTTTCCTATAAGTAATCGGAGGATACGTACCAAATCAGGATACGCGTATAAATCGTAGGATACGTGATCGTATCGTAGGATTTCTATACAAAAAGGATACAGGGTGCGATACGTATCGTTTAATGAAAGAGACGATACGAATTGTAGGATACGTATCGTGTATCGTAGGTTTTCAACAACTATGATTTTGGGCGAAGCAAAATTGAACTGGTGCATAGACACTAGTTTTTATTTTAGGAAATTGTGCGCCGAATAGTTTCACCAAGATTTTTTTGACATGTACTCTTATTTTTGGAGATATAGAGTTGATTGTTGTTTAGAGAGAAGCCAGAGCACGATATCGATACCAATAGATACTTTTTTCTCCCTATTTTTAAAAATTTTGCTATTAAAAGTGTGTACTTTGTTTTGAGCCAAGATATTAGGTGTTCAATTGTGAATTCCTGGATTGATGGATGTTCATAATATATGACTAAATGTGCATACAAACCCAAGATAAAACTATTACACGTAATATAAAATATAAAACAGTTTAGAGTGTTCAATTAACCATCTCTAGGAAGCTATGGAGTCGCCGATGGTGTTTTATTAGGTTGTTTGCATTTGATTGATTGGTGGGCTAGGTGTTCAAATTTTTTTGTTTCAGTGTTCAAACAACGTAGGGTGTTCAAATATTTTTAGGTTGGGTGTTCAAGAAGGGCTAACTAAGATAAAATTGAAAAATATTACATTTATTCTAATTTTTTTAGGTTGGGTGTTCAACACAGATGGATCACACTTCAGAGATGCGTAAATACTATCTTGTTCAAGAGTGTGTGGTCTGAGGGTTGTGGAAGATGCTTAATCTCAGAGCCTACTATGTCTTGGCTATTGGCCTATGTAGCTAGATGTTGTTTTTGCTCTTCCTAGAGTTGTGGTGTGTGTTGTATCCTTATGAGTTTGTTTCGCAATAAATCAATTATTCACCAAATTTTTTTTTTACAATTTGTATGGTCAAACTATAAGCAAACTTACCAATCTGGAGCTCACATCCAAGAATTTAAAAGCCTGGCTTTCTATGGTCATTTGTGTTCAAAAGCTCAAGAAAGCAAAATTCTCCATTGTCCAAAGGATTGTCTCGGCTTACAAATTAAGTCCAAAACTATCTTCCAATTCTTCTCTTCGCATAAAAAAGGTTTCCTTCAAAATTGTGACCTTCGTTAGAAATTTAATGCTGCCCCCTTCAAGAAACCCACGATTGGGATTAAGAAGTGTATCGAACAACATAAACAAAGCTGAGCCAAGTTCCATATTTTGACGTGTATTGCTTTTAACCACCGAGTTCTGGACGTTGGATCTATTAATCACGCACAAGCAACAAAAAAAAACAAAAAAAGATGGGTTGACGTGTTCTTCTGCTTCGAGAAAAAACCCGAGGTGAGTGTTGTTAGATTTACCTTGAAGACAAACATAAATATTTATCAGGATTTCAACTAAAAGTATATATTAAAGATTGATTTTAAAATTTATTACCTCTTGGATAAACGAACAAATGACATTCTTGACTTAAGATGTGAAACTTTGTGCTCTTGACAACCAAATCGATGATCTTCCTCTCTTTCGCCCCATCTCTAAAGTTTTTGAAATTATCAATAGCCCACCCATAAGTGGTATGAGACCCATCATCATCATTGCACCTTGATGTGCTACTCGACTAGGACGATTCTCATGAAATAAACCACCCTGTTCCTTCAAGAACATGATATCGGAAGTGAATAGTGATTGTCACACAATCGTGAATCGTCTAATAAAAACCCTAAAGTTTCATCACTAAGGATTTGTGATTCTGCAAAATCTGGAATACGGTGTAAACTCGCACCAGGAGTGAATCTATCGGACCAATCTCTACTCAAACATTTAGATTTGTCACTGTGGTTGCTTATGGAGAATCTTATATGGATAAAACGATCAAATTCCTTACCCGCCCGATGAAAAAGTTTGATGTTAATGGAGAATGATGTCCATCTGCAAACGCAATTGTTGTCTGTTAGCAGGTCAACCATGACATCCATTTTATCTTTGGGGGTTTCTCTCTGATGTGCAAGGAAAAGGCGGTGACACGGGACAATATTCAATCTCCGTGATTATCCATCTTGACTACTTCATTATCAATCTTAATTATTTTTATGGGTTGCTTTATGCCTCTTTTTTAGATCCAATAATGTTAGCAGAATTTAATATTGTACTGCTTCCGTCCCAAGAAGTTAGACATTCTCACTGTTCCGGCCCTATGAAAAAATCGTGTGTCTTTTAATTTGTAATGTTTTTTTATAAGCATTATCGATCTCGTGATAGATTTTAATTAGTTCTATTAAACAAAGTTTTAAAAATCATATAAAATATGAACTAAAAGATATATAGACAATTTAAAAATGACACGCAATCCCGAAAGTGTATAACATTATGCGACAGAGGGAGTACTATATAACAATGTTGTTGGTCCTACAAAGCTTTGATATTTATGTGATAACTATATGAGGTGGATCCCAGTATTGTTATACAAATTTAATTTTAAACTAGTGGAAAGTCATGTGCGTTGCACGTGGTATTTTTTCCGATTATTTTCTCCGATAACCTTGAGCTTTTGCTTGAATGATAATTAGTGGTGGAAAGTGTGAGGCTGCCAAATTGCTACCAGGGAATCACAAGTTTATAACTTCCACCACATTATTTTCCAATGGGAACTTCCACCACAGTATTAGACTGGTGGATATTTTTTGTTCATTTCTAGTAGAATTGAGATTGATCGTTATGCAAAACATCATCTGAGTATTTCATTAGTTTATCATGTCTCTTTTGCCCATTTAGTGGCTGTTTGTTTACCTATTTCACTTCCTAGCAATGGGGTAGATCCAGAGTTAGGTTGTGATGCTTTGCCAGCTTAAAGCTTTGTACCAGTAGGGTGAAGGTGATTTTTGAATCTTTTGGCCCCTGCAAGCACCATGAATTAACAGATATGCGAGAAGAGTCTGGTAGTTTCGGTTTAAGTGGAGGTTGTTAGAGTTTGTCCCACATTGGTTAATTATAACCTCCAAAGCTAGTATATGAGCTTGGGCGGCCTCTCCACTCATTGCCAATTGGTTTTGAGTTGGATGCTTTAACATGGTATCAGAGCTAGGCTTTCGGAGGATTTTGGACACAACTCTCTTGGTTATTACCCCGTTGTTTGTGCCATAAGTGCACCATATTTCGTTATGATCCCAATGTTGTAGATCCGTTGTTTACCTCTCCACGTGCGGGTTAGGGGTCGCACGTGCGGGGGAGTGTTAGAGTTTGTCCCACATTGGTTAATTATAACCTCCAAAGCTAGTATATGAGCCTGGGCGGCCTCTCCACTCATTGCCAATTGGTTTTGAGTTGGATGCTTTAACAGACGTTATCAAATAAAAGAAGTTAATTAATAGCACAAGAAGGTATTTGAAGCCTATCTCAAAATAGAGCAATGGATTTCATCAACTGCTTATTTAACTGAATATGTCTGAAATGTTATTTCGCTCTGTGAACCCAATGTGAAACCAATTTGATTCTTATACCCTGTTTTCCTTTTATTGATGGGGACAAAATTCAGTGAAGGAGGGCTATAGGAGGCAAGGTCATGGAGAGGCTCTGCTTGAAGAAGCAATTAAGAAGTGCAGAGCTAGAAGTGTCCACCGCATATCACTCCATGTTGATCTCTCAAGAACTCCAGCCATGACTCTCTACAAGAAATTTGGTTTTCGAATCGATGACCTGATAGAAGGTTACTACTCTCCAGATCGAAATGCTTATAGAATGTACTTGGATTTTGATGGTAACTAGCAGAATGGAGGTTGATACATATAGTTTCATCTCCTTTTGAAAATGAGAACAACAGTTTTGTGTTTGTTTCTGATCCAATGCTCCAGAAAAGCCTTTTGTTCCACTTCAAATCGATGAAGCATTTGATCAAAATTTTCTACTGTGTCATTCATTCCGGCTATGTTTAGATGACCGGATACTCTGGAAATTTATCAATGTTTTCTTTTTTAATGTTTGAGCTAGAAATCTCAGATTACTATGGGGTAAGGGAGGAATCAAATTCTCACTTAGTTTGGGAATGTTTTTCCTGGTTGAATATGTTATCAGGAATCGCATTCATATCCCTTGTCTCTTCTAAACATTGGAATCATAAAAATATGGAATCACATTCTCATTCTCGTCTCTTTCAAACGTTGGAATCATCAAATAAGGCATCACATTCCCTTCCTCCTCAAGAGTCCCGCCATCCAAATTGGCCTCTATTTATGATGTGATTTCGAGATATTGGTTTCACCTCCCTCTTTTACTTTATACTTCTAGCTGGTCGAATGAAGATACTATTGAATAAAACAGTAACTTAAGAGTTAAGACCCTTTTGAAGAAGGGCATTCGACAGCATAGTTGGATTTGAATACCTACTGTTATCGGATGCCACCGAAATGGAAACCTGAATCTCATAGACATTTTTTTTTGCTTGTTACCTTTTTCTTCTCATCTCTTGCTCATACAGATCCAAGTACACAAGTAGGGAGATTGATAGCTATCCTTTGAAAATTATCCAACAGAAGTTTTCTCATCAAATTGCTACTAATCTGATTACTCAAACAAATAGTAGGATAAGTCACCTATGTAGGTATTCTAGACTCTGTAAGAATGGAATGTAAGAAATATGAAATGGGACAATAGGAAGCTATATAAAAACAAGGCTGGAAACAATTTCCTGAGTTGTCATAGGCCAATAATAGCAGTAAAAAATTATACAGTAAAAGTTAAATCGTGCAATGTGGTTAAAAAATACTCACTATTCAAAACTTTCATAAAATTATTTATATTTTTAACTGATAATATTTTTCTTATTTGATATCAATCTTGTGTTACTAAATTTTTCTTATTGAATGATGTTTTTAAAATCATACGAGAATTATAAATTATAGATATAAATAATTTTTAAAAAAGTGTGCAGTGGCTGGAAATTACCGTTTGGCCCAAATCACATTTGAAATCCAAGGCCCATATCGGTGGTCAAGTTGCCTGTCCCACAGGCCGTTAGCCCATAGCCAGGGCTTGGGTCGAGTCTTGACCAAACCCTTAGATGCTCTGAAGCGCTAGTGCAACTCCAATCTTGTTTGCCCACGTTGCACTAATGGTAGTTCGCCTGAGGGACGCAAGCGCGGGGTGCACTGTGCATCATCGCACAATGACTGTACGGTTCGATCTGATGGCTCCTATTTGATCTCGCCACGTGGCACGGCCGTGCATGGTACTGAGTGTGTGATCTACAACTTCTGTATGGTCCGGCCACGTGTCACCATTCCAATTTTGCTGTGTGGCGCGGTCGCCATTTCGGCCACTTGACTTTGCTTGCAGAACGTCGTGTCGTGTATGACATTGGTTCAGAAGGTGGATGTCTAGCTCTGGTTGTCAATGACGTCGGCCAATCATGGGGATGGCACACCATGCCCTAGGCTCCAAGTTTGGGTACTCCTATAAACACCTTTTGCGATAAACTCAAATAGGTATGCTCTCTTCTCCTTGCTTAAACTTGGTTCTTCCCTTATTAGGCGAGTTCTAACCTAAGCTTTGAAGTGCCCTCTGGCCACATTTAGTTGGACGGTACTAACTGGTTGTTGCTCTTTTAGGAATCAGGAGGAAGGAAGAGATGACAAGTAATACCCTAAACCATTCGAAGGAGGTCCAGAGAAAATGGAGTTCAGGCCCAAAGTGTGAATAATGAAAATAGACAAATTGGGAGAAGGTGGGAGTAAATTTCTTGAATTAATATCAGATTTGTCAATTCAAGGGAAAAAAAAAAGGGTCTTACTAACGTGTGCCCAATAGACACACAATAAGCACACAAACAAACAAAAATAACACACACTCCAATACATCTTTTATACTTTTCAATACACTTTTACATATTCCTATACACTTTTCACACATTCCAATACAATTAACGTGTGCCTATTGGGCACATGTTAGCATTTTCCAAAAAAGATGCCAAAAAAAGAGAGGAAAGAATGGAAAAAGGAATAAAAGAAAAGAAAAGAAAAACTTTTGAACATTCAGAAAGCGTGTGGTATTCATGTTGAGAAAGCGTAAGAAACAAGCGAAATGATCGGCTAGAGCCAGACACAGACAATGTTCTTATCATTCGACGCTCCGTTTCCGCACGATTATTTCTAACCCTAAAATTCTCACATAAGATTTGGGGGTTTTTCGAATTCATATGTAATTCAATCCACCATTGTCAACTGGGCAATCCATACGGTTCGGCAATGGGGAGAATGTTGAGGAGTTGCATGCAATCGATGCTGAAGCTAGTGAATTCGGTTGTTGGGATGATTGGAATTGCAATGATACTCTACGCTTTGTGGATGATTAGGGTGATAACGGGTTAACTATGGATGCTCAAAAGATTACATAAATGGAGAGTAGTGCGATAGTAAGGAAAAGATAGAAGAATGGAAGAAGAAGAATGATAGTGTTTATTGAAGAAGTGATGGAGCTCTCGTCCAACAAATCCAAGGAACTCTCGTCCTGGTTACAATTGAGAAGTTTTCTGAATAATCCTTCTCTCCCTACTTTACACTTTAAGTACTCCACTAACCGCCCTACCACTTGCATACAACGCGTACAGGAATGACAATTGGTTATGAAAACAGTTACAAGCAATTACAACAAGCAGTTACAGAGTAGTTACAAATCCTAACTACTTGAATGGTCCTTTCCCGCCTTCACTCCCCACGCTAACTGTTGTGGTGCCCAATGAGCTGGTGCCAGCTGGAGGAGTTGTTGTGAATGGTGTATCATTGCCTCCCGCTGGGGAAAAGCCTTGCCCCCAAGGCTCAAAATCTGGAAAACGTGATTTGAGAGAAGCATAGTACTCCCAAGTTGCGTTCTCAGAAAATGCATTAGACCATTGCACCAAGAGTTGTGTGGCAGGCCTGCCCTTCAATTTAACCAACCTGTGATCCAAAATAGCTACAGGAACAGGGTCCAAAGTTCCACCCTCAGTAACAGCTGGAAGTTGTGACTGAGTTATCACTTGCTTACCCACTTTCTTCTTTAAAAGAGAGACATGGAACACTGGATGGATCTTGGAAGAGGTAGGTAGGAGCAATTTATAGGCCACCTTACCTATACGTTGAGTGACTAGATAAGGGCCAAAGAATCTAGGTGAAATCTTCATGTTGGACCTAATTGAGCAGTAGATTGCTTGTAGGGTTGTAATCTTAGGAACACCCAATCACCCACTTGAAACTCCCTTTCAGTCCTATGCTGATCCGCCAATTGCTTCATCCTATGTTGAGCTTTAAGGAGGTGTTCCTTCAGAAGTTTAAGTGTGGACTCCCTGTTCTGCCCCCATTGATCCACTGCTGCCACTGTAGACATCCCAGGGATATAATGATGATAAGACGGAGGAGGTTGGCCATAGAGGGCCTCATAGGGGGGTCAAGTGTGTAGAGGAGTGGTATGAAGTGTTGAACCACCACTCAGCCAAAGCCAACCAATGCACCCAAGCCTTGGGCCTTTCACCCGTCATGCACCTCAAGTAGACCTCTAAGCATCTATTAACCACCTCTGTTTGGCCATCCGTCTGAGGATGGTAGGCTGTACTTAGGCAAAGTTGAGTGCCCTGGAGAGTGAAGAGGGACTGCCAAAATAGGCTAGTGAATACCTTATCCCTATCACTAACAATACTAGTTGGCATGCCATGCAACTTGAATACTTGGTCCATAAACATTTGTGCAACATCCATGGCTGAAAATGGATGAGCCAATGCCATGAAATGCACATATTTGGTGAGACGATCCACCACCACAAAGATTACAGATTTTCCACAAGAAACTGGCAGTCCTTCAATGAAATCCGTGGACAAATCAGACCAAGCTCTGTTAGGAATAGGTAGGGGCTGCAGCAATCCAGGGCTTGCTACTGTCTCAGTTTTGTTTCTTTGACATACTACATTCTGAGACAAAGGTTTGTAACTCTTTTTTCATTCCCCTCCAATAAAAAGATCTGCTGAGCCTTTTGTAAGTTTTATCTGTACCAGAATGCCCTCCCACAGGGCTAGCATGCACTTCTGCCATAAGCAAAGGCCTAATACCCCTGGTGTTTCCCACAACCAACTTACCCTTATAGGTCAAGACCCCATTCTGCCACAAATACCCAGGATGGGCTTGAGGGTTCCTAATCAAATCCGTGATGATGGTTTGCAAGTCAGAGTCTTCCTCCACAGACTGCTGCAGGGTTTGAAACCAAACTGGTTGCAGCACTGATAATGCAAAAGTGGTGGGAGCCATTTCATTTCCATGTCTTGACAAGGCGTCAGCTGCCCTGTTCTCATGTCCAGCCTTGTAGACAATTTCATAACCATAACCTAGAAGCTTAGTTATCCATTTTTGCTGCATGGTAGTGTTGATTCTCTGATCAAGCAGGTACTTGAGGCTGAGATGATCAGTCTTGATAATGAAATGCCTCCCAATCAGGTAATGGCCCCATTTTTGTATGGCATACACCACAGATAGTAATTCCTTCTCATAGGTGGATAAGCCCAAGTGTTTAGGAGCCAAACCCTTGCTGATAAAGGCTATGGGGTGTCCCTCCTGCATCAAAACTGCCCCCAACCCAGAACCAGAGGCATCACATTCAATAATAAACAACTTATTGTAATCAGGCATGGCCAACACTGGGGCAGACATCATGGCCAATTTCAATAGTTGAAACGCCTGTTCAGCCTCACTTGTCCATTCAAAAGCATCTTTTTTAAGTAATCTGGTGAGAGGTTGACTTATTTTGCCATAACCCTTAATAAACCTCCTGTAGTACCCAGTCAAACCCAAGAACCCTCTCAAGGATTTAACACTTGTTGGTGTAGGCCAGTCTTGCATGCCCTTAAGTTTGACAGGGTCAGCTGATACCCCTTGATCAGAAATAATGTGGCCAAGGTATTCCAAACTAGACTGCCCAAAAGCACACTTAGAGAATTTGACAAACAGGTTGTGAGTCCTCAAAATGGTTAAAGTTGTGGACAAATGATTCAGGTGCTCATCCATTGATTGGCTATAGATCAGTATGTCGTCAAAGAAAACAAGAATGAATTTTCTAAGATGTGGTTTGAATACATGATTCATAAGACTTTGGAAGGTTGAAGGAGCATTAGTTAGGCCAAAGGGCATAACAAGGAATTCGTAGTGACCCTCATGGGTCCTGAAAGCTATTTTTTCCACATCAGTTGGGTGCACTCTAATTTGATGGTAGCCTGCTCTCAGGTCCAGTTTAGAAAACACCTTGGCACCATGTAATTCATCCAAGAGTTCATCTATGATGGGAATTGGGAATCTGTCCTTAATTGTGATCTTATTTAACTCCCTATAATCCACGCACATTCGCCAAGTATTGTCCTTCTTTTTAACCAACAATACAGGTGAAGAGAAAGGACTCACACTTGGTCTGATAATTCCAGTGCTCAACATCTCCTTAACAATTTTTTCAATTTCATTCTTCTGTATATAAGGGTATCTATATGGCTTTACATGCACAGGTCCACTATTTGGTTGTAAGGGAATTTTGTGATCAAAAGGTCTAGTGGGAGGAAGAGCTGTTGGTTCATCAAAAATATCAGAGAATTCTTGTAAAAGAGGGTGAATGGTTGCAGGTACCTGTGATTCCATTTCTTGAACAATCAAAGTGTTGATTTGAGCCACATAGCCTTGCTTGACCTGTTGGAGGGTCTTCCCCAATTATTTTGTCGTGACTTGCTCAACCCTGCACTGATTGTTCCCCTTCAATTCCACCACCTTCCCTTTATAGTTAAACTACATGATCAAATTACTGAAATCCCAGACCACTGATCCCAAGGTACTCAACCACTGTATTCCTAACACCATATCACAACCACCCAAGGCTAGGAGCCTTACTTCTGCCTCAAACTCTTCCCCTTACATTTCCCAAATGAACCTTCTGCAAACTGCTTGGTTGCATAGCCTGGTGCCATCCGCCACTGCTACTGGTAAATCAAGTGTGGGTTCTATTTGTAAAGTAGATGCTCTAGCAGCGCTAGGGTCAATGAAGTTATGCGTACTGCCAGAATCAACAAGAATGGTTATGTCTTTGCCTTTAACCCTCCCTTTAATCCTCATAGTTTTGAAGGAATTGTACCCCGCTAATGCATGTAGTGAGATTTGGACATTTTCTTGATCTGATTCCTCTAGTGGTGGTGGATCTGAATCTTCATCTTCCTCATTTTCATCACCAATCAAAAGGTACAATTGCCTTTTTTGGCACCTGTGACCCCTCACATACCTTTCATCACAGTTGAAACACAACCCTCTTTCCCTTCTTGCATCCATTTCTCCTTGTGTTAACTTCTTGATGGGAAATGGTAGATTCTGTGGTAGTCCAGCACTGCTTTGGTGATGTTGGGCATTAACATTTGCTGTGCTCTGCAATCTTGATTCACCCCTCACTCCTGCAGGATTGGGGTTTCTGGGCAGAGAAAGGTTTGTAGAAGATGCCCAATTGCTGACTGGTTTGGGGATTCCCTTTGATCTTCTTGCAACAGCTTCAATACTTTATTCTTGCAGACGAGCCAACCCTATGGCTTGAGACATTGTTGTGGGATGGAACATCTGCACGCCAGCCTTGATGTCTTCTCTGAGTCCACTCAAGAAACAACTTACGTAGAACTCTTGTGTCAATCCAGAGGTCCTGTTTGCCAGTTCCTCAAATCTTTCTTGATAGGCTTTCACTGTGGTAGATTGTTGGAGTTTAGTAAGCTCTCCCATGGCATCTTCATAAACGTTGGGCCCAAACCTTACCCTTAACCCAAACTCCAACTCCTTCCAATTCATGGATGGTTGGGTTTTTTCCAACCATTGGTACCACTGAATGCCCTTTTCATCAAGGTGCATAACAACCAGTTTGATCTTCTGATTCTCTTCGATGGAGTTGAACTCGAAGAACCTTTCACATCTGTAGATCCACCCCGCAGGATCTACCCCTTGGAATCAAGGAAAGTCGATCTTGGCGTAACGAGCTTGGACTGGATTTGAACCAGTCGAGTGGGTTTCCCGGTGGGTTTGTGAACCTTCTTCGCGATCTTGGTTGATCATCTTGCTCGCGATTTGATCGTATTTGATACTCTACGCTTTGTGGATGATTGGGGATTGGCAAAGGCATATGGACGATGGCCCTTCCCCTTTCGTTGGTCCCTACACTCCTGCCCCATGGTACCCTTTCCTTTCTCACATATTTTCCCCCTTTTGTCTGCGTATACGTATCCATTTTTACATTTATGAAAAGTATATATTAACACAGCATTATTCGCAACAATATGCACAACATGCTCGCGTGACATGTTTCATTGGCAATTGATTGAAATGCAAAAGATGGAAAGAGGAAAACCTCGAATTGAGATTAATTGGGGTGGCAGATTTTTTTTTCTTAGCAGATTCTTTGGGTTGTTAAGGGAGGAGTTTGGAAAACCAAAATGTGAGTCAGCTTCAAAACTGACTATCATGCCAAAATCAGTGCTCTCCTTAGAATAAGCATGGATCATGGGTATAGATAGATGTGTGTTGTTATGTGCGTGTAGATTTATGTACGCAAATGCTTTTCGTATCCCTTAGAAAATCTCCAACTGTTTTCAAGTTAGGAAAGTTATTTTCTTTGGCTTGTCATTGTATTTGAATATCATTATTTCACAATGTTGCTCCGATGTATAAAGGGAGATTACGAGAAAACAGTTTAGCGTCATATGTATTTGTGGAGGTCCCCTACGAGTGGATTGAGCCAAATCCTTCGGCAAATTTGGCACATAATTTGGAAAAGCTAGGGATATGGGGTTGTAGATGGGTTTTTTGAAATTGGTGCCAAATTATGGTTTTGTTAGAGGCAATGACTTTGTTTTGGATATGCTCTTTTTCTTGAAGAATTCATCATTTTGTTTGTTACAAGAGTGGGCAATCTTTCTTTTGGGTGGAAAAGGATTGCTTTCCTTTAATCTTCTCTTTCTTTTACTTGTTTCTCTGATTACTCATGCCTGGTTGCTGAGAAATGGAGGGAAGAAGAGGATGTTTCGTTGAGAGGAATTAACGATATATATTTTTTGGTACTTGTATCTTTTATCTAAAGCTGATAAAAATGAATTTAACTCTCTTAATGACTAACTTGAAAAAATAAATGCTGGAGCACCAGTAAGTTTATAAATTTGTTGCTCTACTAACTCAGAAAAGTGAAATAATTGAGTCACCTCTATTAGGTCTGTGCAGAAACTTCATGGACTCACCAAGTCAAATAATCCCAGTCACTTTTTGCCTGAGTAATTTGGAAATTGTCCATGCATCTTGAATGGAGCAATGTGAATAACTAAAACAGTGGCAGCCATATCAAATACAGTGTGAAGACAGATGGTCAGTTTTTCATTTTAGGGATGATTAAAAGTTTTCGTCTACAATATGCGTGTTAAGAAACTGTTCATATCTAAAGTGGCAAATGTCTTCCAAGTTCTAGGCAACTTAAGCAGCAGTCTTTTGTTTTTGTGAAATGGAAGTTATCAAATAAAATGTGAAAGAAAATTGGCTGATGTCTGAGTCTACTTCAGGGTTGATGAGTTATTAGAATTGATTCGGGTGGCAATTGATCAAGGAAGTTGCCTCATGCTGAAATGTACATAACCATAAGAATTAGAATTTATGTGTCCTGTCGGGTTATAGAATGGATGCTGATATAACTATCAAATGCAGAAATGCTACCCATTGGGTTGCACAATTGATGCTCATATCGCTGTAGCTGACTTTTTTTTTTTTTTTTTTTGAGTTACCTAATTCAAGTTTCGAAGTGGCTGCAGAATGTCTAGTTGCTAAGTGGGGAAAATCCTTAACCGAGATCAAATATATATTAGCAGATCTGAGAATTTGAAAAGTATTATTGTCTCAAATGCTTAGCCTGTGCCTGTTACATTTTTATCTTCACGAAACGTTTATATTTAAATCCGCTTGAACTGCAGGTTCATGTACACCTTTCTTGCCCTTGGTGTCACTTTGTGTGTGATCACATGCTCCGGCCATATTGCTGCAGAGACTTCTAATGGTTGCTGCCTTTCTTACATATCCTTTTAGCGAATTGTCTCATTAATTCCTTCATTGTTTCTTAATCAAGCTTTACTTCGGACGTTTGGGAATATTCAATGAAGTAATTTGTCCTCTTAAAGCTCAAGGACTAAGATAATCGATCTGGTTTCTCTGGAATCATTAGACTTGCCGGCTTACTGTCCGAAATTTCCCCCAAAGGGGTCTCTTCCTTCAATCCCCCCGAGGTCTCCCCCAGGTCTCCCCTTAGAAAGTACGTAAAGAAATGGCTGACAATACCTCTTTTTTAAAAGCAATGAATTCCTCCCGACTTGGATAACTGACCAATAAATAATCAATCCACTGACATTGATTGAATGATCAATGGAATTGATCAGCAACATTCGGGCAGTGGGGCGGTGGTGTGGACTGGAAAAATGATCCAGTGCTGCATGCTCACGTGACACCCAATTCTCTGAATTTACAGCAAAAATTGGTACCCTGCTCTTAGAACCTAAAATCACAAAAATACACAAAAAAAAAATTAAGAAAGTAGAACGAAGAAACATAACAAATGTAAATTAAGCGGCCTAAATGTGTACATTTCGGCACTTATCAGCTTACATGCGGCACAAGTCTTGAAGCATAAATTTGGGGAATTTATAAAGACCTAACAATCATATTGGAGAAAGACTTATCCAGTGTGAAGTTAGAATCTGATGCACTTGTTGCGGTGAATCTCAACGATGGTCCTAACATAAACCATCCTTTGAGCACGATAATTAATGATGCAAAAACTATCATAATGGGAATGGCATCTACTCTAAACCACATCTGTAGAGCAGCAAATGAATGCGCCGACCATCTCGCTCGTGTCGATGTGGAGCAAGGGGAAGAGTTCAAGCAACTCTCTGATTACCCCCTCAATTTGGCCTGTCAATGGGTCGGATCCGATCCGGATCCGAGAGGATCCGATAAGATGGGATCCGAATCCGGATCCGATATTCACAAATCCGAAAATGTTAATCCGGATCCGAATTTTGGATATCCAATCCGAAAATCCGAATCCGATCCGGTAATTTAATTTTTTTTATCCTTTCCAGCTAGCTTGCTTGCTTACGGTTCGGATTTGATCCGGATCCGATCCGGATCTGATAAGCTTGGATCCGATCCGGATTTTATTACAATTTTTGGTTCCGGATTATCGGATCTGAAATATCGGATTCGGATTTTTCGGACCGGATCCGGATCAAATCCGATCCGTTGACAGGCCTACCTCAATCTTAGGCAATTTCTGGATTATATGCTATCTTATTGTGTAATATGACTTTCATGCACTCGTGGCAAGACTCTTTTAATCTATATATATCCGAAGCACCAAAGAAAAAAGAAGATACAAGTATAAATATATATAGCAGGTGATGTGCACTGTTAGTCCTTACACTTGAATGCAACCATGGGTGCTTACTTTTGGCATCTAAGAATGACTTGAATTGCTTGTGTCAATGGTGATGAGAGCAGCAGATTTAAAGCTTCCATTTCATGGAAACATAAGCTCTCAGAACTTAACATTTGTATTATGGGGAAGCTGTGTTGCATCTCGGCTTATCTACAATATTTTATTCGCCAAAATAAGTTAAGCCTCCAATTTTTCAAAGGAAAAGATTTGATGTATGAGGAAAACGAAGAACTCAGTTTATTCTCCACTTACTATGAATTCTTATTGATTTTTCCTCTGATATTCAAAGAGATTTGGATGCCATTAATCTTTACCTGGTTTTACACCTATAGCATTTTTACTACATTCTCACCAAATCTGTTCTTTGCGATTTCTATCCTTCCTAATTAAGTAAAAGCTCAAAGGTTTCAATTTGTGAAAGCATAATCTCTAAGAGATCAACATTTATTCAAACTTCCACATCTTGTAATCATATTTTGAATAGATTTGCCTTTGCAATTTATTTGCTCTCAGATGTGAAGCATTTACTCTCTAATTCAGCTCTTGACACTAATCAAACTAAATAAGTATTTAGAATGAATAAATAGTGAATTTGGAGTCTAAAACATCGTACATAAACCTATGAACATTCAATTAAGTTTTGCATTCAAAACAGTCTGTAAATGTATGGTGTTGCAGTGGCTTTGCTTCATTGATCGTTATAGTGCCATTAGTAAACAATGGTTGAGGGATTGCTGAGTTGCTTGCTATGAGCCAGCAGATTGATGAGAGAACTGATACCCTTGATTTTGATGGAAAAACCATAAGTCGTATCAGGAACAAATTAGGGACTGAAAACCAGAATACATCGTTAGAGTAAAGAGGTCATTGTATTGCTTGAGTTTTTTTTCTAGTAATGGCAGTTCTATTAACAGAACTTGAGATTGAACGCTTTGGTCCTCAAGTCTGAAACATACATACTAACAAAAACACAAAGCTCATGAAGCTAATGCCAGAAATTCTCCATTTCATTTAACTGGCCTTAAAGTAGTAGCCTCAGTCTATGAGCAGTGGCGGACGCAGGATTGTCAACGTGGGGGGACCGGTCTACGTGTATTATTACTATTATTTTTATAACCGGATGTCCGGTCTATAATGCACGCACCTTGACTAATTCCGGGGCCCTGGAGGTAACGACCGGTTATAACCCCCAGTGGCCCCAAGAGATTCGAACCTGAGACCTTAGGTGAAAGCAAACCTCTAAATTCCACGATAAGACCAAATCACGTGTATTCATAAATTAACAATAAAAATACATTCTTATGTAACCAGGTAATATATTTTCAGTTTGCCCACAAGAAATGAATTCCATGTTTTATAGTACATTATAAAAGTGCTCTAGGTATGAGAGATTACAATGGAATTACACTTTTTTAGGACTGAGGAGTGTACTGTCTACTACTACTGTTGCTGCTGCTCTGTACGTTTTCTCTGTTTTTAGTCGATTGCTTGGGATTTGCCTAGGGAGTGAGAAAGACAGAGAGGAGTAGTGGTCCTAGTGGAGTACACTTACGTGTAGAGAAATACACTGGGAGAAGTTTGTGGGGACCAATCTAACAATTTTACAGAAAAGACAAAAAATTTACTACTACTAGTAAGAAACTTGGGGGGGTTTGCAGGGGCCAAACACCCCCTTGCACCCCCCAAGTCCGCCCCTGTGACTATAAGCTTTGTCTTTCAAAAGCATACGACTGCCAACAATATCCAAAATATGTCCGCTCACATCCATTCTTTGTAAATATCATAATCTTGAACTCAAATTTCATGACAAAGATGAAAGAAGAGGAAATCGCCAGATTTTAGCATGTGGTGAGCAACAAAAGCATTCTAAGCCTACCCTTAAAGAAATCCATTACTAACTACATTGAACAGTCAATTTTTTGCTTCATTATGAAAACAAAGCACTGAATCCCATCATCCTTGTAGACTTGCTTGATCTTACCAGGCAATTCCTTGAAAACATGGGAAACAATTCGAAGAACATATAGTATACAAAGTTCCACTATAGGGATTAAGTTTTACTATCTCAAAAGATGATTATAGGTATATTCAGGGCGGAGCCAGGATTTCCAATTCAGGAGAGCCATTAGTTATAGGCATTTGATAGCTCAGTCGATGCCTACAATGAGGCTAGAATTACCCTTTCATGGGTGACATTATAGAGAGAGGACTAACATTCATCCTTGGTCCTTAAAAATCAGCTATAACAGTTGCCAAATTAGCTTTGCAATTGCAAGCTTGATGGCTATGTAAACATTGATAATTTGAGACACTGAAAATCAGGGATACAGTCCAAATTCGGCCACGAGGGTGACACCGGTCAATGAAAAACTAATTACATATTGTACAGAAAAATATGAAGAAAAAAATTACTAGGAAGTCATATAATTACATATAAAAGATGAGTAATCCCTAATTTATTCATATAATTATGTAAATCGACATGTGTGATTTTATTTTCATTGTACATTAATTCCTACCATAGCCCGTAAAGAAACATAGAGTACAAATGCTAAACTTTGAGAAAAATTTAATGTCCAAAGGTGTCATGTTTCTCTTCATTTAATAAATTTTTTTACAAACCTAGAGAGAGAGAGAGAGATGAGTATTATAGTTGCAATTAAAAAAAGGGACCTGTGCACCTTGGGAGATTGATCCTAGGATGGACGTGTGGAGCAAGGCACTCTAACCATTGAGCCAAAGCTCACGGCTGGTTGAATTTTTCCCTGCTTTAACAATTTATATTGTTCATTGCAATTTTTTTTTTGGTTAAGAGGGATTAAGAGATATTGTGGATTGCATGCAGAACCTTTGCTTTCCATATGTTGCCACATGGAAATTTTCAGCTCACTTATCAAATGCATGTGTGCGTGCATTTATGAGTGCTTAGGCCTGATATCGCTCAACTTTAAAATGTTCTTGAGTTGCAATTAATAGTTTGTGTCAAATGTAGGTGCAGTGTGCTACAAAGATGTGTTTCTAATATGTTTTGTCCAAACAATCAATCAAACTTCAAACTACATGTACTCCATTGATATATAACTCTAAATACAAGCTTTGAACGCAAAGAAATGCTATCTTGCTTACAAACTCAAGTCATTATCCTATCATTGTAACGTTCGCAACAAGGAAAATATCTATATTTCTACCCAGCTTCAGCTGCCATACTTGGCGTTTGCAAACGATGGAATTATAGAGCACAAGTACTAACAAAGAACGGCAAAATGGAAAGATGAAGTAAAAGTTCCAAAACAAGAGTTAAGAAAAATGGACTTTCATTCGATCCATGTACCAATTAGTGGCAAAGAAAGTTAAAGCCATTCATTTTACAAAATACAAAAAACAAATTCCCCACATTACACATACCATTAGTCATCAGAAAACATTTCGTTTTGAATAAACAACATGCTTTCCTCTCTCCTATATTCTAGATGCATAGGACAAAGAAAAGCCTACTTCGTATTGGTGCCTTCTGTTTTCTTCTAGACACTAGTTTGCCCCTCCGTGCACGCACGGAGTCTCGTGCTCGTGAATATTTTTTGGTTTTAATTCTGATTATACCTTATATTTGACGGTCTAATATTCTTTTTTGGGTATAAGTGTTTTTATTGTTTTTTTTTTCTGGTACGTTCACTGTATGGATTGTTATGTGACACCTGCAAAGTTGTTGGCTTGTTGTGTAATTGCCAAACTGTTTGTGGTACACGTAGATATATAAAATGTTATCGTTTTTTTTTTAAGGCTAAGAGACACAATAATGTTTCCACATTTGAAAGCTTCTTCTATGAACGCTTCGGATGATAGGTCTGATGCATCGCCCTTAATATTTGGTGGGATTTGATTGTATCCTGGATCACCAAGAATGCATATAAACACAAATCTAAACGTTGATTTATATAAACCAATGCAAGATCAGAGAAAGTGTATTACTTACTAATCATAGGTTCGTCTACATATAAAGAAATAATAAAACTTTATTATTGCCTATGAACGTAAAACAAATTCATGCTACGGACGGTGTTTGACATCGCAACAATATTCTAATCAAGGAAACCTGTGACGTAACAAAAACTTGAATCAACACTTCACGCTTGTGTAGCCAATATTTGTTGTGAGAAACAAAGCCGCCAAAACTGACAAAACCAATAGACATCCAAAAAATATTTCATAAACTCAAATTTTAGTTAAATTCGTGTGGGAACGAACTTGGTCGATCAACCTACTTTTTTTGGTCGATCATCTAAGACGAGCAGTAGGGGAAATCAAAACAAAAACAAATAAAACCAGATTAGAACAGCTTACATAGTTGAATAGTCAACAAGACTTACCTCTATGGTGTACAAGGTCAAATTCATCAGAAGCGTAGGCAATTTCTGGAAGAAAAAAAACAACATTTATAAATGCAAATCTTTTTTATTTTTGACGAAAAATGTAACAAATTTGAAGATAATTAGAGAACAGTTCTAGGAGTACCTTTGTAAAATGCAGGCGAAGGGCTTCCATCTGTAACTGAGGTAGTTATAATCGGAGCAGCCATTTGTCTGCAATCGGACTCCTTCATGAATGGGATCCCCTTTGAAGAGTTTCCCGTACCGGAAATCAGGCTGCACAGATCGGTGATGAATCTGAATTTCGAAGGAAGAGGACCCAATTCAGAACCACAAACCCTAACACTGTAAGAATTGCAATGAAACGAAACACAAACTCTAGAAAGCAAGCTCAACAGACAAACTCAACCAACCAAATGAATAGAAACGAACAAACAAAGTAAGAGAGAAATTTGAGAGATCCATAGAGAAATCAGAGTAAATCAAAGTTAGTTTGTTCCATCACCTGAGCTGTTGAACAGGTCGACGACACTCTCAACCGCAATCATGCAAATTTCAAAGCAGAAGCACCTTCACAGATCGGAAGCGCAGATATTGATGGATAGATGGTTTCAACGAGGGAGGTGAGAGATATTTTTGGAATGCTCCGTTTATTTCCATCTTCATAAATGGCGACATCATACAACCATCTTGGTGGGTGGGTGACACACACAGAGAGAGAGAGAGAGAGAGAGAGAGAGAGAGAGGTAAAGGTTTGGTAATCGTCACATCCCGACTACTAGCGATTTGTGCGACTAAAATGAATTATCCTTCTTTACATTGGACTTGCCTCGGCAACAAAGCCAACTTCTCCGAGAAGTATATTTTCAAGTAAGGTTCAAAGAAAGCCAACTTCTCCGAGAAGTATATTTTCAAGTAAGGTTCAAAGAAAGCCAACTTCTCCGAGAAGTATATTTTCAAGTAAGGTTCAAAGAGAGTTCATCGAATCGATGACTATAATCAAATAAACAATTAATTAAACAATGGGGTACCCTGTAGGGAAGATAGCTTCTCTCTGGTTGCCCAGTGGAAACTATTTCCACTAAGGTGGTTTTTTGAAAAAATTGATTTTTCACGATTTTTTATGTGATGTATTGTGAGAAAATGACCTGTCTCGGTTTTTGGAAAAAACTGTTTTTTGTTAGTGGAACACCCCCTAAGTTTGTTTGGGGCAATCAAGTAAACCCCGCCAGCGTCACTTGAACCTAGTTTGGTGTATCTAGTGACAGGGACATCAGCCCTCCATTTCCTTGAACGTCCTCATGAACAAATACTGGAATTGAACAAAAAATTCACCATGATTGAACTGGATGCAATTTGCCCATCAACTGTAACTTGAACTAACTTTCAACTTTTTTTTGTTGCATAAGGAAAACCAATGGATAATAAGTAACAACATCAGGAGCTCTGCACCTAGTTTCGTCAAATTCAACTAATAAACAATTATCTTCCCTAGGGAGATAATGAACCTTCTTTACATTGGACTTGCCCCGGCAACGAAGCCAACTTCTCCGAGAAATCTATTTTCAAGTAAGGTTCAAAGAGAGTTCATCGAATCAATGACGATAATTGAAAAAACAATTCAATGACGATAATCGAATCAATGACGATAATTAAAATAAGATCGAAAATCATTCAAAGTTACTCGAAAACACAGAAAATAAGACCATACCATAGAATTGATTCTAATCATACCTCGTATAATGAGATAAACATTGACCGGTGCCTGAAGACGCGCAGTCCACCGAACGAAATTTATAAAAGTCTGTACTACTATTGACCCATGACCCGTGCCTAAATGCACGACACGTTGCGTTTTGAACACAGCTAAAGACTAAAGTTGATAAATGAAATGCATCCCAGACACCAATTGAACTCTACTCCAAGTACCTTCGAAGTGGATAACTGAAATCTATATAACAAATCACAGCCAAATGAGAAGTCCAATACAACCAAAAGAAAGATTAACAAAGCTATAAAATGAGGTGCCAATACTAATTTTTCCATTGAGTACTTTTGTCAAACTGGTGGGGTGCATTCAAATTCCAAACATAACGACTGTGTAAGACAGAATTTGAATAATTGGTTTCAGAGGGAAGTCTCTATATTCCCAAGCCTGACTAATATATGGAGAGTAGACTCTTTCATTTTTCTTTTCTCTAATCACTGTTTAAAAGAGTATTGCCTTCCTCTTGCCCAACACAAATCTATTTCTATTCTGCAAGAAATAGATGGTATTGATTAGTGATTTAGGCAATAGATAGTAATGCAGCATGAGAAGCAAATTTAGTTACCACATTCGAATATTGGAGATGCTACTCGCCAACCTTTGTTGAAGTCTCACGATTCCTTCAAGAGTCACTAAAACCCAACAAAATGCAACAAAATGATCGCATTTAAAAAAAAAATAGCAAAATTAACCAAAAAGGTTAAAATTAACGGACAATACAATAGATTGGAGTTCACCTTGCAATGCTCGAAGTAGAGTGTGATGACAGACTTACCACTCAATAAGCAAGTTGTCTTCGTTGATACCCAAATTGTATGGTGAATTTTCACTCTCGTTGATACCCAAATTGTATGGTGAATTTTCACTCCATCTACCTCTGTTTAATACCCAAATTGCATGTGAAAAGAAATATTATCAACACACTCGGCAGATATAAGAACTCAATGAGGAAGGGAATACAAAAGAGGGTAATCCATCTACCTCTGTTTAATACCCAAATTGCCATTTGAATCACCCAACGCTCCTCTCCCACCAATAGGGTCCCTTCAAAGAGTTAACATCAAACATCATGATGTTAGTGAACCAAAAAAAAAAGCCAAAATTAATGAAATGACATACTAATTAAGTGAAATTAGTGAACAAAGTAATGCGATCCAACACAAAAAATGTATCATCCTTTCTCTACCTTTAAATGATTAACAAATCCACCATGTTTCATTCACTAAAAAAGGGGGGAAAACTAAGAGCAAAGTCACTAACACACACCAATAATTTCGCGGAGAAAAAACAAAGATAGTAGAAAAGAGTACGTTGACCAACAAATAGCTCTGTGTGAAATCTGATTGCAGAGGTGAGAAAACAGACTTTGGACAGCCCTCCCACTCTCTTAGGCACACCTTTTCGGCTCCTGTTTCACCGGTCTTCTCCTCTTTTCCTCTTCAAAAGCCTTGGTTGACGATTTCGAACGATGGTTCGAAGATGGAGAGACGTCGTCGTCTGGTTGCGGGAGAACAATTCGGTACAGTTAACTATGAACCCAATAGATCGATTGTCTGGAAAAAGCGGTGACGGAAAAAAAAATGGAACAAAGAATTGATTCATACCAAAAAAGGATAAATCGAGTGATTTATCTTCGGAAGAAGAAGCTTTTACAGTGAGAAGGTGGTCTATCCGCTCGGCAACAGAAGGTGGAACGCTGAGTATGAATTGATCCTCCATGACCTGATGTCTCTTTGCTCTCTCTCTCTCTCTCTCTCTCTCTCTCTCTCTCTCTCGTTTTGTTATTTCCTTATGGCCTGATGTCTCATCTGGTCTGAGAGAAAGAGGTGAGCGTTTTAGGGTTTGGGTTTTGAATTTTGAAAACATGTTCATCGTAAGTTTTGAAGAGGAGGACTCTGGCAGAAGTGTGCTGCATTTTTGTCCAAAGATTACAATGTATTTACAAGAATGCCACTCAAAAGTTAGTTTGTGAGAGGGATATTTTTGGACCTTTGGATTGTGAAGAATGAAGGGTGGAGATTTGTTTGGTGATGAATATTTTATTAAAAACAATCCTTGTTTTGTTATATAGACTAGGGATTGCCCGTGCCTAAAGGCACGGCGTGACGTAATTTGACATCAATTCTATGAACTATCGTTCTGTTGTTATCACTTTATATGTTTTATAGAAATTGCCCGTGCCTAAAGGCACGACGCAACACATTTTGAACATGACTAAAATGGACTATCCTTCTTCACATTTTGACCTGCTCGTCAAAGAAGCCAACTTATCTGAGGAGCCCTTTTCCAAGTAAAGTTCAGAGAGAGTTCATCTAATTCATCTAATCAATTACGTTTACTGAATTAAAGATTTACAAAAACCAGTGAATCTAATTATGTCGCTCATGATCAAAATAAGATTAAAAGTGCATAATAAAAAATGAGAGTTTACATAAAATTTCATGTTTTTATACCGATAACTATCGATTAACCAGTACAATTCTATTTGTCCAATGACTAAACCAAATAAAAAAAGAGAGCAGAGTAAAATGATCATAAAGCATAAAGAAAGCCTTGCCTTTGGTGCTAGCAGTTGCCCATGCCTAAAAAGAACAATGCTCACTACTTAAAACAAATTATTCATCCTTACAATTGGTCTCTTCCACCACCAACTACTCATATCATATCCTCATTCAGTTTGGTTTTGCTAGAAAACAAACCAAGCAAAAGAAATTAAAAAGAAAAAAGAAAATAAATTACAATGAGGAAGTGATTGTTACATCGAACAGCATACGAAAACAACTAAAGGCACTTATTATATCGGATTTGTGTGCATTCATTGCTCATGCGTAAAGGCATTTAGCTATATAGAGGAAAGTGATTGGTGTATCAAATAGCATACGAAAAACAACTGAAGGCACATGTTATATCAGATTTATGTCCATTCATTGCTCATGCGTAAAGGCATTTAGCATATAAATTGCACAATCCAAAACTACTTCGCATTGTACCAAAGACCTTTCTTAAAGCTCACATATTTTCTTCATCAATAAGCTTTAAACAGTAAAAATAAAGTAAGAAACATATTTAAAAAATAGTTTTACTGTTGATCAATGTACTTGTCTGTGTAACTCAAGATATACCAACCACACTATCTTGCAATCCATTCCTAAAGACACAATACATCATGTTTTGAACACATCCTAAAAGTATCATTTACCATTGTCACAAACAAACTCCTCTACTCCCAAAATGAATTCCTCCAATAGGCCCAAGCTCACTTTAAATGGGATATAACCAACTCAATTCTTTTTTGTAAATCGGGAAATCAAACACCATAAAGAAGACGAAGCCGCATGGCCTCTCAAACACAACAATTAGTCTGCTCTTTCACAGAGGGTGATATATAGAGTTTTTGCTGCAGCACCATGATCTTGCAATTGTCCACCAAATTCCTAAGCAGATGATGAGTAGGCAGGTTTTCTTTGATTCGACACTTGGAGCGAATCTATCTCTACTTGCGTCAATCCTTGTCCCTGGATGTATCCGAGTCTATTTTCGAGTCCCCAGAGTTCAGCCTCCATGTTCGTGTAGTCATGCAGCTATGCGTAAAATCCTGGAATCCATCCAACTTTCTCATCTTAAGCACTCCACCAAAAGTCCAAAACCAATAGCCGTAATTAGACAATTCAAAGGGAATTGTAAGAAGATGGAATTGCATTAGCATGGGATTGTTATACCAGTCCAGGGAGTAACCGGCGCCTAAATTTGATTGGGCAATGAAGATAAATACAAAAACCGCTGTGCAAGAGCGTTCATGGGTAAAGATGGTTTTCCAGAGATAGCTTCGTGTTGTGTAAGATAGGCCTAAACCACAATCACCGGATGCCCTCAACTTACTACTACTTAGCTCACACCTGTGAGGATAGTTATAGAGAAAATATGAGCACTTGTGAGAGCCACCTCATCAATCCTAAAGTTTTTTACTCAAGATATGAAACAGCCCTTGCTCATGAAACACTGGTCTCGAATGTCGAGACAAATTCACAGGAAAAAAGCCCAAAGCAGCTCAACATCATTGCGTTTTCATTTATATCAGCACAACATCGTTTCTTAGAACAGTACTAATATCAACTGATATTTCACCTTCAGAGTTCAAGTCCAACTTAATGAGCCTTAATTTGAAACACAAAATCAAATGAAATCCGAAATTGCATAATGAAAACTTCAAGAAAAGATTAAAAAAAAAAATACAACAGAATGATAGACTCCTGCAATAAATATACTTAGTAGTAGAATTTTGAGGAAACACTAATAACCATTTGTTTGGTAGAAGAAAATGAAAGGCAGCCATTTTGAGACTTCATTAGATTGAACACATTCCAATCAATCATATCCCATGGAATGCCAATGAATGAAATAAGCTCAAAACTGCCTTCGATTCTACGGTCTAGGAGTGGTTAACTAACCTCAAGTTTGATAAAACTTAGACATACATCCCTGTGACCAATATTCAAGCCAACCACCCTGGAAATTATTCCTGAAAAAAAGAAAAGAAAAGACAACATTATTTTCATCAAATTGCGAAACTAAAACTCTCGCAATATACCTCTCTATCTTGATTTGGGAGCTTTTCCATGCCCTGCAACTACGTAAAGCTCCAGTCAACTCAAATGGGAGCTTAAATGAACTCAAGGCTCAACACAGCTCAACTCTCGTGGTAGGAATTACAGTGTACATGTCAAGAAAGGTGAAAAAGAATATGGAACGATAGGGTGATGCTCCCTTTTAAGTTTTGGCTTCAATGTTGGAAAAAATCAGAAAATTTTGTATCCACTATAAGTCTAGGGAGGACTTGCTTACTTTTGAGCCTATTGGCAATCGTGAAAAAAAAAAAAAAAAAAAACCTATCAACTGCAGATTTTGTAGAAGCCCTGAGCCCTCCATCTCACATGCAAGCCTAATTAGGGACCAAAAAAAAGCTATGAACTTGAAACCTCATGAGGCATATAATACAAAGCTTAACAAAACCAATTGTGCTTTCTTTCATCCAAAAAATTTCACCTGATAGGTATTAGTTGACCGTCGTTTGAGGTGAGAGACATGAACATTGAAGTTTGAGCTCATCTTTCTTGTCAAATAACTTGATCTTCCTTGTAAGTAGTCATTGTCCACATACCCCCCTAATAATGAGAAGATAAACCTTGTAAGGCATAGCACCACTAAATTTAGAACAATTAGTTGTGAGTTTTCTTAATCACATGCGCTAATCCATCGTACTAAATAAAGCAAAATAATAGCAACAAATGCACATCTTTCCCCACATTATTTCACCACCAAACAAACCAAAACGCATAACTCAAGAATAATAAATTTAGAACCTCTGGCGGAAAAGCTACTATTAATAGCCTAAATGGCATTAAAAACTCCATTTTTTCACAGCACTCGTGTAGGTCCAAGGATTAAGAGCAAATGAAACAGCGTGCACCTTAAGTTGCCACTTGCTTACCATCTTATGAAAAGAAGCCAAAAGACATAACTCAAGCTACCAAACCAATAAAATCTAACACATTTCCATAGTCATTATAGGGAACATCTGGGACATGTTCCCTCTAGAGACTAAAACTCATGTTATTGAGAGTCACCAGCAAGGTATACTCCTTATAAACCCAAAATCACAAAAGCAAGACCTAAAGCAAAAACAAATAGCCCAATTCAGGTCTTAGTTCAAAGGAACAGGCAATTTCTAGGAAACTCCATAGCTAGAGGGGCATAATTTATCAACTTGCAATTCGGTAATAGACCTCTCTATCCATCTTCCATGCAAAAAGGGAAAAAAAAGAAGATGGAAAACTACATGCTAACCGGTGAGGCCTTTGGACAATAGCATCAGATTTGTAATAACACCTAAAAGTTCAGTACCCCTACATGCTAACCGGTGAGGCCTTTGGACTTGCACACTAAACACTTGGGTTCAATCCCTGGCAATCGCTTTCACCACTTCCTAAAAGGAAAACAGTAAATAGTTAGCGTGAACGAAGAGAAACACCAGTTTAAAATTAAAATAAAATAAAAAAGAAAAAAGAATAAGAACTGAATCATCACTTGAAAAGCAAATATGCATCAAATGACACAGAATAATTTTAAAATCGAGTAGCTTTTCGTCATTGTCATGAGCAAAAGCAGTATCCCAATAAGTAATAAATCAGCAATATCAGCACCGAGACAAATGAATAGGGAAGAAATTTATATTTCCGAGTTACCAAAAAAAAAATGAATAGGGAAGGAAGTTAGAGACTACCTAAGTACCTTGTTAATGATAGCTCGCAAGTTTCGGAGCAGATAGCCCTTTCTTTCCTCGAGGGTCTTCTTACATTATGAATAGGGGCACACATTGCCCCACCTGCAATAAAATAAATAAAAGCTAGAATAAAACATATGTTCAAGTCAATGTTGAAACATAAACGGGGATTTTAAGCAAAATTTGAAATCAATGGCAAAAAGGAAGTCTGGATTAGCAGAAGACTTACAAATTAAGAATGAAATATATGAAAGTTGACCACATACCCCAATAGTTGCAAATCAAGAACATTTGATCATACAACCCCCCAAAACTATAGTGCACTTGAAATGCCTTTTAGGCATTGGCAATCAATTGGGCAATTGGTTCTTCACAACAATGAAAGCCAAGCTAAAGCACCAACAAAATCGAGACATTATGGGGTATTTGAACCGGAAGAAGACAATGCTTTGAGCTATTAATTTCCCAAAACTACTCACATTTTCCGTTATAAAGTGGATTTTTTGCTGCTAAAAGAATTGGCTCTCAATTGGCTGTTGCATAGTCCAAAACCGTTTTTAAATCATCACGAATTGGTAATGCCTATTTCATGATCATGGCTTACCTCCAACAAACTCTACTACTCCTATGTTCCTACAAATATGGCAAAAAGTGAAGTGTAAAAAATTATAAAGCCTTATTCACACAAACAAAAAGACATTGTATTTAGAATTTAGTTAGAATTCAGGGAGTCATCAGGTAAACTTAGTCACGCCATTCAATAGAACTGAACAGAGCCACATGAATAACATACAAAGAGAGTCATCAGGTCACACTTCAAATAAATGAGAATATCCCTAAATAATAGTTATCCAAATAGATGAAATAATATCAATCTCATTAAGTTCCCTGGCATTGAAAAGGGTTTTAATGGTACACTTTCGGACCGGTTAATGCAAAGATGAACAGTTGGTATTTAACGGTGGAGACTGCAGAGAAACCGTGTCCTCTTATAATCTCGCGCAGACCTCGAAAATCTCAGGTAGGCCCTGAAAATCTGCAACTTAATCCTTATTTCCCTCCAAAAGAATCATATTGAAGACAACCTAATCCAGGCATTGTGTAACATAAACGCAAAATTAAATATGCCAACAGGATTCAGCCCAAGGGCGTTAGGACTAATACTTTCTAAAAATGCTGACTTGAAAATAGTGCAAATCTAACTATTCCAATAAATACTCACTTTCGCCCATAAAAAACATGGAAAATGAAACATGCAACGAAATCCATACCCAAAACCGATGTGAGAGGACCTCGGCCGATGCAGAATCGGCCGTGTTTGGCGGATCGACTGTGCCAGCCCAGCTCTTGTACGACGACGCCGTTTCCCTCCCGTTCGACGTCCTCGAGTCCCCATACACCTCCAGTTGGAACGAATTCTCAACCGTTTGCCTTGGTGAAGGAGAGACTTGCTTCGTCACAGCACCATCATCAGCAACAAATTTGCTGCGCAAATCATTAAACAGAAAGTTAACAAATTGAAACACTCTGAAAAAAATTACCCAACCCTTAGCCGTTGGAAGATAGAAGAAAAATCTGAGAAAATGAACAGATTCAACTAGGAAAAATGCTGGGTTTCCAAAGCTGCTAATCCCGAAAATAACAAAATTGAAGTAATCCGAGAGACATGCCTTCAGAACATAGATAGGGAGAGGGTTTCTCACCCATGGGAGGAGAGAGCAGAAATTTAGACGTAGAAGAAACGGGCTAGGGTTTCTCATGAGAGGAAGAGGGAGGCGGTAGATCTGGAGGGGGAGAGAGAGAGCAGGATGGGGTTGAAGAAAGACGGAGAGGCGAGAGATTTGAAATTTGAGATTTGAACTTTGAAACTTCAAAAAAAATTCGTTGGCTGCGAAGTGAGAAAGAGGGAGAGAGAGTGGTGACACGTACACCTTCCAGAACCCTTCGAAAACTTCTCTTACTTTGGACCAAAAATTGCAAGGTATTTACTGAAGATGCCATCCAAAAGTTAGTTTGTGAGAGGGATATTTTTGGACCCTTAGATTGTGTAGAATGAAGGGTTGAGATTGAAATAAATAGCATATTATTTGGTATCTTTGGAGATACCCTCCCTGTTTTGTTATATAGATGTTCCATTAGAGCATCTCCACTCTTGGAGCAAATCTTTCACCAAATTTAAATCTATATAACAAAATAGAGTGGATTTCAAAAATACACATTTTCTGTGCATAAATCCTCACCCTTCAATCTTGATCACACGGTTGAGATTGCATAATCCCTTCCATCTCTCCTGATGGCAATCCCGTAAATACATGGAACTTTCAAGGGCAAACAGTGCACGACAGCCATGAAAACTCCTGACCCTTTATTCGTTCCACGGCTGAGATTGGCTTAGAATGCCAAGCTTCCTCATCACACCAGAGATCACGTACACTTCTCTCTCTCAGCAACTCTCTCTCTCTCTCTCTCTCTCTCTCTCTCTCTCTCTCTGTGTTGCAGCGATTGTCCCTCACCGATCGTCCATGGCAGACGGGTTCTAGGGCTTTTAGCAGCAGCAGCAACCGGCACCGCTACCCCACACCACCTGCGACCACTCTCTCCGGTAATGATATCTCCCTCTCTCTCCGTTCTTTCTTTCTCTCTCTCGACACATACACACCGGTAGCCATGGCTTCCTCACATAGGACCTTGCTGTGTTCTATTGATCTCTCCCTCATCCGCCACTGATCTCTGGGCCTGAATCCTCCCTCACATAGGGCCTTTCTGTTTATTTGTTGGTTTGAGCTTCCCATCAATTGTAAGGCTTCATTTGTTGGTGGTTTTTTGTACCTGTTATGTGATTATTTGTTTGTGAAGTTTTTTGTACCTGTCGTTACGGAATACTTTGCATTTAGGAGTTCTTGAGTTTGAAGTCGATGCAGCTGCAGTTTTATTCTTTCGCTTAATTGTCTAATTTTGCCCTTTACGTTTGGCATGATCCTTGGACATCCTTTGCCCTTTTTTACTTCTTTGTTCTGAGCACTTTTGTAGACATTTAGATCAAAATTATTATCTTCAAAATTAGATCAAAATTGTAGACTTTTTACGTTTGGCTGTGTTCTTTGTTCTTTTTTTCCTGCATTTAGATCCAAATTCTTTTTTTCCTGCCCTTTTGCATCTTTGATTGCTTAAATTAATTTGCGACTATAACCACTACGATCCTACCTGTTGAATGTATACGTTGAACAGCGTGTATTGTTCAGCATTGTCCGGTTATGAGAGCACTAGAAATGACTGGTTCCCATGGCTTCATACACGCATAAATTGTTTGATGGTTGTCCTTTTGGCATGGTTGGGTTGTGGGTGGTGAGGAGTATCAACTGAATTCATGCTACATTTAATCTATTTGAATGGATCATTTTCTTTACAATCATACTGAATTCATGGATCATTGCATGATGTCTGAATGCTACTGGTTTTGAGAAATATTTACATGGTAAGTATGTTTAATTTGAGACATCAGCTCTTTTTTATTGCTCCTTTTCCTTTCTTATTTCTCATATTTTTATTGCTTTGATTGAATATGTTTGTAAAATGCATGGTTTCACTAGACCTGAATACTTAATGTTCGTATCCGTTTGGTTTCAAATTGTTTACATACACAGGTTACACAACTGATGGAATCGGGTTTGCTTAGTTCTCGCAAAGGGAAAGAAAAGGTCACCTATGCCATTGGTGGGAAAAGAGCATTGGTAGGACTCCTACATTTTAGTGAACTTTACCATAGTCAAATTTATCATTGCCAAGTAGCCTTTACTCCACTCTTATACTGATCCGCATTTACTAACTATTTCTTTCTAAATATTTCTAAATGTTCCTCAACTGACTTCTTAAATATAGGTTCAACCTCTTCGAGACAGAAATATTGGGGTTGTAATCCGTAATGAGCAATACAACAATGTTGCCCATGTTAATGAGGTAAGTCTACATACATATATAAAATTAGTTGCAATCTCTATTTATAGCACTTAATACATTTCATGTATTTTTGTGCAGCAAAGCATAGAAGCAACGGCCAGGAAACGGAAGGCAACACATGTAGGAAAGGAAAACGAAAATTTACAGGCATTTCACTTCGCCCTATCTTCTACCATTGTTTGGGTAATTTTGTGCAAATCATGAAAAAATATTGGGAGTCGATATCATAATGTGGACAATCTTAAAACTACACCTTTATTTTCTTTAGTAGAGCTGAACCTGCAAATTCATGCACATCTTCTACAGTTATGGGTGCATTATGTGTTACAATATTTCAATTATATTGTTTGCATCTCTTTCACCATTATTTTTAAAAAATACAAAGCCTAATAGTACATCATATGCCATATTCAAACTTCAGGCACAAGCTGGTAATGTGATATCAAATGTAGCATTGGCGCAACGTGCACGGCGAGAACGAGAATTACTTTTAAAACAAAGCACTACATATCGATCGGACCAACGCTTGCCAGGAGACTGTCAGCCCGACAACAATGTCGTTACTATTAACGAGGTAAGTCTATTAAGAACCCTTAAACATAAATATTTCAAGTTACCTCATTTTCAAGAAAAAACCATAAATATTTCGAGAGTCCACGGGTGTCAGACTTTGCCATATATCTTCTAGCTTCCTTTTTATAACTTGGTTCAATTGGAGAATTACCTTATACTCATATGACATATTTACATTTGGAAACTACCCCTTCATTTTCCAAATGTAAGAGTTAATAGTATATGATACTTCACCTTCATTTTCCCATAGTAGTACATGATATGTCATACCCATACAAGGTTGCACCAGTTGGGATATCGAAAGCATCATTGGCACAACGTGCACGCAGAGAAAGAGAGAGAATTCTAAAACAAAGCTTGCCAGGATATCTTCAAATGAGACACCATACAAATTTGCCCTCTTTGACTCCAAGACGTCGTCATTTTGATAGCTTGGAACAGGAACCAAACGCAACAACTGTCACTCTATCCGCACAAAGGCAAAAAATGGTCACCCAATCGGTGGCAAGTTCATCATATGGGAATGACGTATTGACTGCTCCTCGAAGTCCTCGGTAAACTTATTTAAGTTCTCTATAAACTTCCTCATGTCAATTCGATCACGAGTTTAGACACTTATTTTTCCCAATGTAAAACTATTGTAGGCCTACTCCTACAGATCAAAATTATCTAGGGGATCTATCCAGTGACGATGTACTGGACCTGCCTATGAGTTTGGGGGTTCCTACTCCAACACACATAAATCCGAGGAGGCATTATCTCGGCAAGATGGATACCTTATGCCCTAAATGTTTGGCCTTGCATTGGATGGAGGAAAGATTGACAAAGTCCTCAAGAAGTAGTCCCGTATTTGGAACTTGCTGTTTGGAAGGAAAGGTGAAGCTGCACTTGCTTATTACCCCCCTTCCAGCACTTCAAGCATTGTACGACGGGAATGATGTTCGATCAAAGTCGTTTAGATCTCATAGCCGAGCGTACAATTCGTCTAATGCTTTCACCAGTCTTGGTGCGAAGGTGAATGAAAATCTATTCGATGGCAGGGGTCCTCCGTCATTCATTTTCCATGGGGAGTTGCGGCATCGAACTGGTTCACTGTTGCCCCAAGAGGGGCAGGATGCATCGTACGGTCAATTGTATATTTACGACCCCAATGTTGCTTTACAAACCCGCACTAGAAGAAATCCTCAGTTAAGAAGAGATGTGCTTCAAACGATTCAAGATTGTTTGTTGCAAGTCAATCCCTTCGTAGGAAAATTCATTCAGGCTCATGCACTTCTAACTCAATTACCTGAAAATTTACCTGCCCATCTTCACTACAACCCATCGACAGATCGAAGACTATTCAATTTACCCACTACAGACGAGATCGCGGTAGTAATACCAGGAGATGGATCCAAGGCCAGTGGAATGAGAGATATCCTCTTATATTTGAGAGGACAGAATGGGTTGATGCAAATTAATGAGTGCCACCCGGCGTACTTGCCACTACACTATGTTTTACTCTTCCCACATGGTCAACTTGGATGGGAACCTGATTTGAGACAGTGGGATGTTCCTAATAATCGACCGTCGAATAAACGACTTACTCAGATGGAATACTACAGCTATCGTTTATTTGAACGTCCCACGGAGTATTCAACAATTTTGAGATCAGGCAAACTATTTCAGGAGTTTTTGGTCGATGCTTGGGCCGCAACAGAGCAAAATCGATTGACATACTTCAAGCTTAATCAGGGAAAACTACGTTCAGGACTATACCAAGACTTAACTGATATTGGCCCGGATGAGCTTAACCCTGATCAAATTGGCCAAAGGTATATTTTACCGTCTTCTTTTCTTGGAGGTCCAAGACATATGTTTGAGATTTTCCAAGATTCAATGGCTATCACAAGGTACAACCATCACCCTGATATTTTCCTCACCATGACGGCAAATCCCAATTGGCCAGAAATTACTTCAGCTTTGTTGCCGCATCAGAGAGCTGTCGATCGTCCGGATTTAGTTGCCCGAGTATTTGAATTGAAACGGAAGGCCTTGATGAAGGAGATAGAAACAAAAAAAGTGTTTGGTGCCAAAGTTGCTCACGTGTATACAATAGAATTTCAAAAACGTGGTCTACCACATATGCACGCACTTTTGTTCCTTAAAGGTCCTGATAAAATTCGAACAACTGCTCAGGTAGACAACTTAGTATGTGCTGAATTTCCAAACCCAACAGATGACCCCGCATTGTTTGAGACTATCAAGGGTTGTATGGTACATGGACCATGCGGTGCACGAAATCTTCAAGCAGTATGTATGGATGGAAACAATTGCACTAAGAGATACCCTCGAGCGTTTGCAGATTCAACCACCATGGACGAAGATGGGTATCCCATCTATCGTCGTCGTAATGATGGGAAAGTGTACACTGTTAGGGGCCAAGAAGTTGATAATAGGGATGTCGTACCATATAATCCTCATCTTTCCAGACTGTTCAATTGTCATATCAATGTAGAAGTTTGTGCTGGAATGAGATGCGTCAAGTATATTCACAAGTACATTTACAAGGGTTATGATCGTGCAACTATGGTATTGGGAGGGGTAAATGAAATTCAACAATATCTTGATGCAAGGTATATCGGTCCGCCTGAAGCTGCGTGGCGTATATTTGGACATCATTTACATGAAGAGGTGCCGACAGTTACACGATTGGCACTCCATTTACCTGGAATGCATCGTTGTGTTTTCAATCCCAATGAATCATTTGATGTTATTCGTGCTAGAGCTACACAACAAAGGTCTACACTTACTGGGTTTTTGGAATGGTATGCCAAGCATGACGATGATATCCCCTATACGTACCAAGAATTTCCGCAACATTTCGTTTGGAAACCGATAGAGAAGGTGTGGAAACCAAGAGAACATGGGTATGCAATTGGTAGAATGTACTTTGCTAGCCCCAATAGTGGTGAGAGGTTTTACCTGCGTTTACTACTAACTGTGGTCAAAGGACCAAAATCTTTTGAAAACTTACGCACGGTGGACAATGTTCTGCATGATACTTTCAAGTCAGCATGCGTGGCTAAAGGGCTCTTAGAAGATGATGATGAGTGGGTACAATGTCTTGAAGAGGCTGCAGTAATGAAGACCGGGTTTCAACTGAGGAGATTATTTAGTGTGATCCTTACGCAATGCTCTCCCCAACAACCAATGGAATTATGGAAGCGGTTTTCGGGACATATATGTGATGATCTTGCGCACAAGATTCGCACATTGTTTTTAATTTCGAACCCAAGCGAGGCACAAATCGAAGATTACGGTCTTTACCTTCTGAACGAATTGCTTCAAGAATCAGGTAAGAGTTTGCTTGACTTCCCACCCATGCACCAACCTATTGGGAATTGGAGCAATGTAGTTGGTAACCGACTTATTTTAGAGCATCGACAACTTCAGATTCAAGCGCAAGAACCTGATGCACAGAGTAGTATTCAACGCCTTAACAATGGCCAACGCAATGCTTATGATGCAATCCTTACTTCTGTCCTCGAAAATAATGGAACTACTTTCTTTCTGAATGGGGGTGCAGGTACAGGAAAAACATATGTGTACAATACTATTGCACAAAAATGTCGTAGTCTTGGGCATATAGTTGTTACTGTGGCATCGTCTGGAATCGCATCTTTATTATTAAAAGGAGGTCGCACTGCACATTCAACCTTCTGCATCCCATTAGACGTGCACGAGGATACTGTTTGTGGGTTTAGCAAGCAATCATTGCAGGCTGAGCTATTTAGAGAAACAAAACTGATAATATGGGATGAGGTTCCTATGCAACATAAGCATTGTGTTGAAGCGGTTGATCGCACACTACGGGATATTTGTGACAATGAAAATCGATTTGGGGGTATCACTGTTGTTCTTGGGGGTGATTTCCGGCAGATTTTACCAGTTGTACCTAAAGGAGTGCGTGAGGAAATTGTCAATGCATCATTGAGACGTTCAGCATTGTGGAATGATATTCGTGTTTTGACATTGGATTTGAACATGCGTTTGAATACTTCAGATCCTAAAAATGCCGCCTTTGCAAATTTCTTGACGGAGGTAATACTCTACCAAGTTTCCTTATTTGAACTAACAATCTTATGTTTTTAAGTTCATTAGTAGCTTGAAGCATTATTTATGTCTATTTATCTTTTGTCTAGATTGGAACCAATCCACAAGAAGTGGTACAACTCCCTCCTACAATACGTAAATGCCAAGATCTAGATGAATTGTTGTCGGCAGTTTACCCCCAGCTGGATGTAGCAAGTACATCGACCCCAACGTTCCTTACTGAACGAACAATACTCTCTGCTCGGAACGATGATGTGAATGGCATAAATGCTAGAGCACTTAATGTTTACCCAGGAACTAGGTACACTTATTTGGCTGCAGATAAAATGTCTGAAGATGATGAAATTGATCGCAACATTACTGCCCGATATCCGAACGAGTATCTAAACTCATTAGATCCTCCAGGGCTACCGCCTTTTAAGCTAGAGTTGAAAGTGGGTTCTCCTATAATATTGTTGAGGAACATTGCCCCAAAGGATGGACTTTGTAATGGCACAAGGATGATGGTTGTTAGGTGCGGGTCTCGAATTATTGAAGTTAAAATCTTAACTGGCGATAAATTTGGCACTTTGGCCTTCATACCAAGGATTTCCTTGAGCCCATCATCTTCGGCATTTCCTTTTCAAATGACACGGCGGCAATTCCCAATCCGCTTAGCTTATGCTATGACCATTAACAAATCACAAGGACAGTCTGTGAAATACGTTGGGCTTGATTTGCGCGTACCGGTGTTCAGTCATGGGCAAGGTTATGTGGGGATGTCTAGGTGCACATCTTCTGACTGCATAAGTGTCCTCCTCCCCAAGGACGCTACAGACTCCATGACAAATATTGTTTATCCTGAAGTTCTGCTGTAGTGTTCAAGGTTAACATTTAGTCAATTTTCTTTCACTTTCATTATAACTTTATGAAAAACAAAAAAACAATACTCACCGTGTCAACTATCGCAGGTTTTAGGCACACTGATGTTGTTTTAGTTTTTTCCCATATGAACTTAATTTTCTTTTTAATCACAATTTTGTTTAGAGTCTATGCCACTAATTTGTGTATCTCATGTACTCGCAGGAATTGAACCAAGCAAACCCTACACTCAGTTGATTCGGAAGCTTCATTTATCCCACGTAAGTAAATTGAACTGAGTTTAAGTTATTATTTATATCTTCAGGGTTCTGGTTTTTAGTTTTTGTGACAACGAGGAGAAGCTTAAGATAACCGAAACATGTGACTCATCTTTCCCCTTTGTTTTGGCTCATTAGAAGTACTCATCTTTGTCCTTTGAGCCATTATTTTGAACTTGGGTTCAGATAACGTTGACTATGTTCGTTTGAGTTTCTAAGCAAGTAGAATTCAAAATTTTGTTTGAACTCTATATATCAAATTAGAGTGGTTTTCAAATTTACACATTTTGTCTACATAAATCCTCATCCTTCATTTACACCAAGGGCTAGGATGACTTACAAAATTTCAGAGTGGCCCCTCAAAAGTGTCACATCGGGAGGAAGCAAACAAAAAAAAAAACGTTTCAACTCAATAGCACACGGATAGCTACCATCATTTGTAGAATGGGCTAAAAGGAAAATTTGCCTCATAAAAGGTACCATAATTATGTCATCATTTTGTCTCCTTAATAAATTAGAATCCCCAAAACGGACCAACAAACGCGGACGGAGAGAGTATATATGTTCACTGATGGGGAAGGGTATGATAAAAAAATTACAAAGTTCCTTCATTGACTCACGTGTCCTAAAGTTTAAGGAATACAAGTTTGGAATGGGGATAGGAACATTAGAATGTGTCCTTATTTCGAAGCCAACTCTTGAACTTCCAATATTGGTAATTTGTGTTCATTACGTTTTATCATGTATTGGACATGCTTTGTGGCGTGTCCCTTAAATGAAATTATTTTTTAGAGGGGGACACGGCATGGACACACATGTCCCACTCGCGCACACACGCACACTCTCTCTCCCCCTTAAATTAAATTATTTTTCTTTGTCCCATATCGTATCCGTATCAATATTTTTAGAATTTCCGTATTCCGTATCCGTGTCGGTGTTCGTGCTTTATAGCTCTGTTCTTTACTTTTTGGGTTCCATTTTAAAGCTCAATTTGATGCATATATGCCTTAGTTTAGTTTGGTTTGGTTGGGTATATGATCCTAATGAGTGGGTTGGTCTACTTTTGTTTGATCAGGTTTGTGTTCATGGAAAGATATGGCTCCTGCCCCTGCCCCTGCCCCTAACCCGATCTGGTAATAGATGGGTACCCCTGGCCCTGCCATTCTCCCATAGGGTAATGGGTTTACCCGCCCCGCCCCTATCTTTTTTTACATATTAAAAAAATGAAATATGTGATGTGATGTAATACCATGATGTGGTTTGTGCACGTTCCAACCACATTGCCTATTGGACATTCACAGTCCAACAGGACCGACATTGATCTCCCAGTCTCTGAATCTTTTTATCCTGCATTTAGATCAAAATTATTTCTTGACACTGCCTAACCTGCATCACCGCATCATAATTTTTCACACCTCTGGCACGATAGATTCTGTCGCACGATAGATTCTGTCATTGAAAACAAAGGATAAGTTATCCTTTCTTTTACTTCAGTAGCTAATGTCTTCCACTATTACATAGATATGTTCATTGATGTGTGCTTAGGTTAAAGCTATTGTGTTGGGGGACATGATTGAGCCCTGTATACACAGTATTCTGAACAGCAGTTTTCTGCATGAATAAATAATGTTTGCTTATATAGCGATTCTAAAGGTCGGGTTTTCCTTTGGATTTGTTAAAGGAAAAACCCATTCACCAAGTTATGATCCATATGTGGTTTTAATGTGTAAATTCCAAGAGTTGATATAATGAATAAGGTTTTGATATCCACTTTGCTAAATCTAATCAGCTGCATTATTCCTTCTTATTTTTTAATAGCAACTAGCAAGGAGTGGGTAAATTTGTTTGGCAAAGCTGCCCTCAAGAAGCTTCTACCTTCTTCACCACGGATGGCAAGGATTTCTATCACGTTTTGAATATATTTGATCACTCCACCTGTGTGGTTTTCCTATTAAGAGCTGGGTTCTAAGAATAGTTTAGCTATTAAATTCATGCTTTGAACTGATTTGCGGTTTTAATTTATAATTGTTTAGGTTAATGAAAGAACCAAGTGCAATTGGTGTCACTTTTGAATCTGTTGCAAGATAATTTGAAAGGATGAGCAACTTTGTGGCACAGGAAGATAAAAGAACTATGCAATGTAGGTCTCACAAGAGATGTCAATTGTCAACTTCACTTGAGGTCGTGTTTTGACAATGTGGGCATGTGTTTTGGGTCTCATTATACTTTTGTAATAATGCGACTTATTAGGATCTTAATTAGTAATTTAGAGTTACAAATGTATTGGTTAAGTTATTGGCTACAAAGTGGGATGAAAAAGAGTGAGTGAATATTCAGAAAATGCAATTCGACTAGGAATCCCGTTTGATTATACAAATTCTATGATTGTAATTGCTATTATGAAATGTGAGTAATTCGAATTGGAGAAGTTTGATTTCATTAGTTGTTGTACACTATTTTTTCTCCTTGAATTTGTTTGTCGAAATTCGTGAAATGCTGCATGTTAGTAGCATAGGGTGAATTTGTTTTATTTGATTGTGCAGTTAGTTTATATGCTCAGTGTTTAAATGTTCAGCCTGTTTACATGATCAGTTTAAATGTCCAGATAGGAAAGGGTATTTGAATTTAATTGTGCTCAAAGTGTGTTGCGTCGAGCTTGAAGCTATTCACGGTGAATGATAGTTCAAATTGCGTCGCGCCGTGCCTTTAGGCACGGGCAATCCCTAGTTTGAGTAAAAATGATCAAAAATCTCACTCCACCCCTTCACCAAATCCATCACCAAATTTGCTCAACACCAAATTTGCTCAAATTTTTCACCAAATTTGATCAACACCAAATCTTTCACCAAATATTCAAACGGCTCTATTTGTTCCAAATAGGCAACGACTCAACACCAAATTTGCAGAGGGCAACGGATGAAAAAGAATTGACAAAATGAAAAAAAAAACGAAAAAAAATTGTTTTTTGACAAAATGGCGGGAAAGTTTTGGGGCCAAAATGAACAAAAAAAAACAGTTTTTGAAAAAATTTTAACTAGAATTTGGTTTAAAATGTGGTTTTTCATTGGAAGGGTGTTATCAAATCAAGTTTTTGACAAAAATTTTACTCAAATTTGAGTAAAAATTTGGTGCATGAGTGGAGATGCTCTTAGCATTTAGGGTTTGCTTTGCAATCTTCCTCCTTGAAGAGGCTCGTACTAAAAAGTTGAAAACTTTATTTATTTCGGCAGCTGCAGCATTTACGGTTGCGATTTCCAGCCTCGAAGAGGTTCTTACTTGAAAGTTGAAACCTTTAATTTATTCCGGCTGGGGTTGGGCAAAGAGCGCTTTAAATTGGCGATCGGGATGGAAGACAATAATAACCAGCAGCATATAGCAGCAGCAGCAGAGGAAAAAGGAAAAGCTTTGGAAGAGGAGGAGGATAACAGAATAACAGGTGGCGGTGGCGATGGCGGATCAGCTTCAATGGCGGCGGTGGTGGTTCTCCCTCCTGACATAGTGATGGTGGAAGTGCTGACAAGGCTTCCGGTCAAGTCTCTGATGCGATTCAAGTGCGTTTCAAAACTCTGGTGCTCTACAATCTCCAATCCTTCTTTCTCCAAGTCTCGTTATACCCCTGCCTCCGGCCTCTTCATCATCGCATATCCTCCTGACAACAACAACCGCTGCCGTGACTCCTCCTCCTCCTTACGCTGCTTCTACGCTACTCTCCCCCGCCCTCCTCCTATTATTGGTGGAGAAGGAGAAAAAGTAGCAGTAGTAGCAGAAGAAGAAGAACACCACCAATTTACTAATTTACCCATGTGCAAATACAAGTACAAATTCAGCGGAGCAACTCAAGTCATCAATGGTCTCTTTTGTTTGTTCGCAGATCATCACGCTTGGGTTTGCAGCATCTCCACCGGTGAAATCAGGAAGCTTACTGACTTATGTCGTGATCAACTTCTTGCCGAAATAGCCTGCAACTATTATTTCGGCTTCGTTGCTACGTCTAACGAATACAAGTTGCTTAAACTATGCACGCGGCACCTTTTTAATGAACGAGATTGCGCGGTTCTTACTCTGGGCAAGGACACCCTGTGGAGAGCAAGGCTGCGAAACTATTCTGATTACCCTCCCGAGCCGGACATTTACGTGGCTGGAGATTCAATTTACATTGATGGAACTCTGTATTGCTGGAGTGGTATGGACTTCTGCAGAGGCGAGCTAATCGCTTTCAGTTTCCAAGATGAGAGCTTTCAAGTGATTGGCCCACCGCCACGCGCCTCAACCACCCTAGTAGACCCAAGTGGTTTAGTACTGCTGCAATTTAGAGGCCATTTCGCTGTGGCAAAAGAGAAGAATTTTCGTGAATTAGAGCTCTGGGTACTAGAACAATCAACACCTTCATCGTATAAATGGTTTTATGAGGTCATCAACATTCCTCTAGATTTCCCTTGTCTCGGATTTAGTTTCCTTGGTAACCTCCCTCCCACAGGCGAGATGTTATTGACCAGCTTTGCTACTGATCATGAGTCAGCTGTGCCTGTTTATTCCTATGATCACACTAAAGGCAAGTTTGAAAAGTTTATAATTGGCAAGTTCCCATCGTCCCCGTACCCAGCTGCTGCTGCTTCAATCCCTAAGGACACAAACAAGTTGCGTATTTGGTATTATGAGGAAGATATCACCCCATTGAAAGATTTGATACCAATTGTTAAAAGAAACAAGAAGAAGAAGAAACAGAAGGGTAGCAGGCCCCCTTCGCTCATGTATAATCGTTTCCCGTTTATCTTTGACGACATAACTGCTTTCCTTGCAAGTTTTGATAAGTAATTTATTTGTATTCTATTCAGTGTGTGCTGTTTTGTTCATGAGACATTCAGTTAGTACCATTTTGTAGAATGGCTTCTAACTGTGTTCTTTGGGCTATGGATATTGTTATTTATGTAATGTGTTTTTGTACTGCCCAGCGGCCCCAGCCTGTTGCGCTCTTGTTTGAGGGCTTCAAATTTTTATTTTTTTGGTGGCAATTTGGGTCTTTAATAATGTATCCAATGGTGGTGTAGAATGAGTCAGGATGGCGGACTGATGCACTGGTGGTACCGCGTCTGCCACAGTCAGTTGCATAGTTACTTCACTTGGCCTCTGATGGTGGATGAGCAGTCGGTGCATATTGGATACACTTGGGCGACGTTTGGCCATTGAAAGGTTGAGCTCATGCAGCACCGTTAGGCCCTCTATCTATTTGTTTGCTAGAAGCTTTCTAGGTAACGGGTGCAATGCCTGCATGAGCCACAACAATGATGCAGTTCACTTGTATATTTCCAACTTCTACTTCTCTCTTTGATCTTGTAGTTCTAATCATCTTTGTGCTGTTGAAATTTTTAAAATTTAACTACTTGTGGTTCTCTTACAACACTTGGCTTCTGTTGACGAAGATATGTCACTAATTTAGCATTATTACATTTTTTTATGGAGTCTTAACTACTAGGAAAAAATGTCTTTGTTTGTGTAGCTCTGTTTTTATTTTTACCTAGAGTAGTACCCATAAATTAATGGTGATTCAGGTGAACCTGGAACGAATTTGGTTATATATTCTACTTCATGGACTTTCTAGATAAAAGGTTATTAGTATTGTTGCAGTTCACAACCACATGAATAGCAATTATGCTAATTGCAGCACTCTTATATGTTACTAGCTGTGAACATTTGAAGAAAGACAAGTGGGATTACAGAAATTATGTTTGTTTGTCTTTGTGCTGCAACTCGCATCTGTCTCTTCATTGTTTTAAGATTCACTCAGGTATTTGATGAAAGCAACTGTGATTGGGGGAGACGAAGGACGATTTGCAACCCCCTCATTGTTATTTTTTTTATTATTCTCGTATTGATAGAGAGCAATTTAGATTTGGTAGGGTTGTAGGAAAGAATAGTTGAATATATTATTCTTGGGCCCTTATGAAACCAGGGTTGGATTTCTTCTTCCCTTAAATTTTTTCATCGGTGCACTTAGCCAAGGCGTTATGTTTTGGCTTCAGCTATCTAAGCTCCTCCAGGGTCATGTCCTTCTTTTTCAGATGTAAGTGATTAGCCGTGTATTTTTGTGTGTGTGTGTGTGTGTCTGTTTAGGACGGCAATAAAGATGCCTTGGCTCTTAACCGTATGGATTTCTCTAGTCAGAATCCTCACCCTGTTGTTGTTAGTGTATTAGATCATATATTATACTAAAATTCTTTTTTGTCTTCATTTATACATAAATGAAGACAATGTTGGGTTTTATTCTGTTAAGTATGATAATCAATTTACATAAACCTAAGTGTTATCTTTTGAATCACTTTAATTTCCATGGTATGATATTTTGCTACTCCAGAGTCATATCCTTTTCCCCATTTGATGTGATTAACAGTGTAAATATTGTTTTTAGGCTGGGCAATAAAGATGTTTTGGTGACGCAAAGTGAGTACTTCTTGTTTCTGCACTCCCACACATTTTTTTGTGAGTATGACTAATTAACCCTACATTATATTGGTGAGGTCGTTCGTACATGCAACTAAACTATTACTGCAGGTGGATTTGTATCCATGTGACAAAGAATGGTGATGGATTCTTTCAATACAATTGAGATTCCTTTGACTGAAGTTTATTTGCATTTTTCTTCACTTGTTAGACTTTCTTTATGTTTTTCCCCATAGATGCATTCTTGGGCAAGGTTGACAATTTGAAAAAGATTAGCATTCTAATATGTACAGTTAGTGCTGACGTACTGTGCATGATTGGAATTAGCTTATTTCAAGTCCTCAGTAATGATCAAGCATTGTGTTGGTCCATGCGACTGGCGTGTACATGCATAAAATAGAAGGCATTTTCTGTTGCTTAGGTAGATTCAAACTTTGCCAGCAGATATATGAATTGAAGGATGTAACACAGCCTAATATTGTTGACACTAGTTTTTTTTAGGTTTTTATGCTTTGGTACTTTTATATTTCTCTCATGTTGGTCTCATAAAATCCGACTTCATATGTATTTTTGTGCAAGTTCCTATGCTTATTGGATATTTTTAGCTTTTGTGGCTGGTCTAGGTGGTTGAGGAAATGACACTTTCTTGCATGCATGTTTTTTGAATGATGGGTGAATGTTCTCAAGGTTTGGCCAGTTTTTCTGGATTAGCTGCTTACTAGGTTTACGAGGAGCTGCAACCCTCAATCAAGGACTTTGACCGACTTCTACTTTTGAAGAAGCCAATATACTCCTAGGTGTTATAATAAGCACAGTCATGCGTTCTGGCTGTTAGTCGTTCTTTGGTGGACTCAACTCAAAAGCTAGCTATTGAAGTGACCCAAGTGAGGATGTCCTCATGCTTGTACGTTGCATATTAATTATAAATCTAGGCAATTTGGTACTTCGCTTCACACCGGCAAGTGAGATTATTAAATTATATTTCGGAAAAAAATTTGTCTGCATTTAACCATAGTTAAGTTTACTATTTCTGTTCCTTCTTTCCCATTTTGTTTGTCTCCTTCTTGAGTTTTTGATATCCCAAATTGTTTGTCCGTTGGAGAAAATCAAAGTACAAAGTTCTATGAGCTTCCTTTCCCCCCTTCTTTCAAGAATTGAAATGACAAATCTAATTTTAATGGAAGGATATTTCTCAAAAAATTAATTTATTAAAGTGCAACGGTTGTGGTCTCTTATTAAATTATTAAATTGTAATGATTGTGGTCTCTTATTAAGTTAGATTCCCCAAAATGGACGAACAAATTGGGATGGAGGGAGTATAGGATAGTTCATATCTGTATGTGGTACATATGTGTATTGGGATTTTGGATAAAAAAGCCAATTCAGGTTAAGAAGGGGTCATCCCAAGTGGGTGGACTGTGTGACCTTTGACAATCCTCAGCTCTAGCCCTCAAGCCAGAGGTCTTCCTGATGATCCTTGATCGATGTCCCTGGGGCCCCAAACCCTAGCCATATGTGAAACTTGTTCGCGCGGGTGAGGGATGACTTGCACAGTTATGAGGTAGTATGATTTGTGTGGATTGTACATTCAATCAGGTGCATGAGTGTCACGAGCGGCGGATATGCCCTGATACAAGCCCCAAGCGCCACTCGTGTATTTTACGTTACAGGTGTGTCACTGCAGTGGAGATACATGGATGAGCCACCCGCGCGTGTATATGTATGGAAAGGTATTGAGCAAGCCATCCCTGCAAGCTAGGTATACTGTGCATTTGTGCCTGATCATGATTCTTCCCGGGGGAGCAAAAGGGCTTGGGTTGAAGGCTAGTTGTTTGTCCGTGTTGTGCTTTGATAATGATGCATGTTAATTCTGTGGTGTCCACGCCTCTTCCTTCATTGTTGATGTGTTATCCACCGTACGGAGGTGACGGGGCGGTCCACGTGGCAAGTGGATGTCCGTTCTTTTTACGTACAGTAGAAATCACAAAAAACAGCTGTCATGTTTTTCATCAATTTATTTATTTATTTTTGCATTTTCTTTCTACTATTGCAGTTGCACTAGCAGCTTGCAATTTTTAAGAGTAGGAAAACATGTTAATTCGTAATAGGCTCTGCACTCCTTTTTGATGATTTTTTTGGTGAGAATTTTGGGAACTGATTGCTCTAGACAATGATGCGCTGCTTCAATGTGGTTCTGTGTTTCTGAAAGTATTGTTGCATATTCTATGATTAAAAGGTTGGAACTTGGTCAAATACAATCCTGAATCAATTATTCTGATTATGAATAATAACAATATAATGCTAATAAAAAATGATTACAATATGATTATGTAAAATGTGACTTGATTGTTATGTGCTTCGGATTATTTTTCCGGTTGTTACATTTTCTATTGTTTTTAAGATGTTTATTCCCTGTGCATGTTGCTCGGGTCTACAGCTAGTGTGATTGTGAAGTATATCAGATTTTGTTTTTGATATGGGATACCGCCGTCTAGTTCCACACCATGCTAGGGTCCATAATGTACTCATTACTATGGTGTCTCCTTTGTCTTTTTGGTCTGATAAAATGCAAAAGCACTAGAGATGAAGACCAAGACTAGGGTGACGTTATTCTGCGATTGGGCATAAACTGTACGAGCCGCGTACACACTGAAAACATGGTTCATAAAGGCTATAGGAGGACATACCAAGGCCCCCAACCCTCAATGGAGGAGGATTATAGTCCCAAACCACGTACACACTGAAAACATGGGTCATAAAGGCGATAGGAGGACATACCAAGTCACCCAACGCTCAATGGAGGAGGATTTATAGCATGGGACTGGGAAGCCGAGAAGGTAACTTCATGTGGAGGAGGTCTTGAAGGGGTCCAAGTACTTCAACATCCTCTGTCAATGTGTTTGTCAATGTGTTTGCCGATGCTTCTTATGATCAAAGAGAGCTCTTTTAGCCGATGGCAAAAAAGGGAGATGAATCATGAATCCCAAGGAGTGATAGGAATTTGGAAGCCACATATCTAGTAACTTCTAGTTAAGGTATTTTCATCCCATTTACCAACATTAACATAGAATCACCAATCATCAACTTCATATGTTTCCTAAACCAAACTAAACCAAACCAAACCAAACCAAGCCTTATGTCCAATAAATTGGGGTCGGCTACATGAATCTTTTTTCTCCATTGAGCTCTGTCAAGTGCTGCTTCATCGCTTAAGCCTAGTATACTCAAATCTTTGCGTACTACCGCATCTAATGTCAATTTGGGTCTTCCCCTCCCTTGTGTGTTTCTACCCAAAGCTATCCTATGCACTTTCTTAACTACTGCATCCGTTGGTCTACGGTAGACATACCCAAACCACCTTAGCCTATTTTCCCTTAACTTCTCCTCTATAGGTGCTACACCTACCATCTCGCAAACTGTTTCATTTCTAATCCTATCTTGTCTAGTCTTACCACACATCCACCTTAACATTTTCATTTCCGCTACACTTATCTTGTTCACTTGTTGTTTCTTAATAGGCCAGCAAAAATATCGCTGGTCTTATGGTAGTTCTATAAAATTTTCCTTTCAATTTTGTGGGTACCCTCTTGTCACACAGTACACCAGTAGGGCTTCTCCACTTGAGCCACCCACTTAGATCATCTGCAATCTCTCCATCTTGACTAACAATAGAGCCTAAATACCTAAAATGATCACTCTTTGGTATCTCCTGATCTTGGATCATCACTCTTTCCTCATATGCACTTCTGGTATCACTAAACTTGCAGACCATATACTCAGTTTTACTCTTACTTATCCGAAAGACCTTAGACTCTAATGCTTCCCGCCAATTTTCTACCTTAGTATTGACACCACTAGCCGTTTCATCTACAAGGACAATATCATCCACAAACAACATACACTGTGGGATATCCTCCTGAATCTGCCTAGTCAATTCATCCATAACTAATGCAAAAAAGTACAGGCTCAAGGCTGACCCTTGGTGCAATCCTACTGTAATGGGAAATTCACTCGTTTCCCCTACTGGTGATCTAATGGCGGTGACCTAATGGCAGTGACGACACCTCCATACATGTTTCTGACCATGTCAATATAGCCTCTGGTCATTCCCTTTCTCTCCAGAACCCACCATATAATGCGTCTAGGCACCCTATCATAAGCCTTTTCCAGGTCTATGAAAATCATATGGAGATCTTTCTTCATTGACCTGTGTCTTTCTACCAATCTCTTTAGTAGGTAAATAGCTTCCATAGTCGATCTCTCTGGCATGAACCCAAACTGTTTCTCCGACACCATAGTCACCATCCTCAATCGATGCTCAATAACTCTTTCCCACAACTTCATCGTATGGCTCATCAATTTCATATGTTTCCTAGCATTGAAAAATATGTCTTGGGTGTTAATGATTTTATACTGCAACGAAGTTTTCAAATGCTTTTCTACTTCCTCATGAGGTTAAGATTAAAAAAAGTTTGGAATCACCTCGTAGTATTAGTCTTGCTTTCTTGTTCTATGGTGCCAAGCCATATTCTCCAACCAGACCAAAAAGGAAATTAAGAAAGAACAGATAAACAAAGTAGTCAAAAGTTTTCAAATTGTATTGCATGGTTGCCAGATCTATGAGGTATAACGGCATCCAATGGTGTCCAATGTGAATTTGCCCGCGGCAGAACTTTGCAATTTCAAGATTGTCATGAATCTTTATTTGGCTAAATTCTTGCTGCATTATTTTGGAAACGTTTTTAATAGTTAGAGTGGAAAATTATTTCATTTCTTTTACGCAAAAACTACGCATGCAGCAAATATGCTAATGGTGTCTGACTCATCTTAGGTTTGGGAAGAGGGTTATTATTTTAACGTATTTTTAATGAAATCAAATACTTCTATGTTTTGCAGGGTTCTTTCTTCCTGTGCCAAGTACTTGTCAAGTCTTCTAATTTCAAACACAGTTTCAGAGTATGTTGTAAGTGCTTGCAGTAAAGAAATCATTGCTGCAGTATGTAATTTTGGGATCGGTGGAGCCATTGTGAAGGTGAGGGTGTCCAGCTTACGTAAAGCATGCAGCGTAATAAGCCCGGTTTTTATCCCAAACATTTCCAAGGTTGGTTTCAACATGACTACTGCTTGCTAGTTGCTGCCATGCTTTATCTAGATTCATAGACTAGAAGAGGCATCACTGCATAAGTTTCGTTTAGGATTACTGGTCTGTTGGTTTTGTCCTATGAAGCACGGGTACTTCTAAAACCCAAAGTACCGTACCGTACCGGGTACTGGTACTCCGTGGGTACTTCAAAAGGGTACTCCAAAAATGTACCGAGTACTTTTGAGTTTATGGGTACTTCGTTGGGTACTTTTCTGGGTACTTTTGGGCCTATTCATAAAGTTTTCAAAACTTTAGGGGTTCTGTAAGGGAAAAAATTTGAAAGTGCTAGTCTTAATATGCAAGAATTCAATGCGATAAAGTCATAAACTCGAGACCACAACTCAGATCTAGAACTTGATTTTGGAAAAACAAGGGCAGGATTGACTAATCTTTTTTTGTCAATCTTCCCAGCGACTGCGACTACTCTCTCTCTCTCTCTCTCTCTCTCTCTCTCTCTCTCTCTCTCGCTCTCTCTCATATTATTTTTGCTACCCCTTCTCTCTCGTTATTACGTCAAAATCTATTCATTTTTGGATTTTTTAGATGGGCCTTGAAATATTTTTTGCTCTCCATCTTGAAACCTATGATAGTTGCATGCACAAAAATTAGGCTATTTCATTTTATTTCATAGGAAAATGAGTCCATCAAGCAATATTGGTTCAAGTTCAATGATATTAGCTTTTGTTATCTTGCTTCAATCTACAAAATATGTTATACTTGTCATATCTAATGAAGCATGCCAAAATTTTAAAAATATATACATAAAAAAATCACCGTACCCCCACCGTACCCGTACCCTACTTTTTGGGTTGTTGCCGAGTATCTGTACCCGTGCTTCCTAAGTTTTGTCGCATTGAGGTTTTCTTGGACTCTTGATTTTACTGAACATGGACTGAACATGGGCTTCTACTGAAGTGCCTTTACAATTCGGAATTTTTGTTTTCTCTCCTTTTTGTGAGGTCGGTTTGGAGAAGACGGTTATAGAGGGCAGCGCATGTTTCACATGTGTTCCTTAAATAGATACGCAAGTTTGTTTCTTGTTTCTTTTCATCACAAATAAGGTTCACGTGGTTACTTAACACCGTGGGCTTAGCAAGGCACAAGTCAATGTCAAAATGGATTATGGGGAAATGGAGCCTAAAATTGACCTACCAACTTTTATAGATATATAAGCAGTAAGCAGTGCCAAAATCTTCAGCCAATATGGGACGAAGCAGAAAGTTGTTCTAACTTATAAGTGAGATATTGCGAAAGATTTCTACAGTTACTGCTAGAAGAAATTGTCACCTGAGATATTGATTATTTCTTCATAGTGTTCTGTTCTGTTGATAAAGGCTTACAAAAGTGTTCTAATCAATTTAGTCAGTAGTAGTTTACTAGTTTGTATTTTGTAAGTATTAGAAACTATTGGTTGTGATTTATTGGTTGCTTGCTAACTCCCCTACTGCTCCCATATGGGAAAAGGAAAAAGAAGGAAACAAAGAAGTTAGATGTTTTCTTGGTTATTAATTACAAATCTCCAATGGCTTATCAGACAAATGATGAAACTTACAAGTTATGTTCATTCAGTTTTATTTGGGGTTTACATGTAACTATCGGAGTTGCAAACTTGTAGATTGGTGCTTCATATATTTTTTGTGACAGGTTAAAAATATTGCAGTTGCACACTACAAAGTGCTGAAAGCAGATAATATTGGGATAAAAATGAGTCAATCTCTTACAGCAGTAGGGGCAAACAAATCCTATGTATCAGGTAGAGGCCGTAAGTAAGCTAAGAAGATACACTTCAGTGGACACAAGCACTCGTTTACTTTTAAAGCATGTCCAGTACTTTTTCAGCACGTCTTAACCTAAGGTTGCATAATGGTAACGGATAAGTGATTACATACTGGGGCTTGGTGGGCATTTCAATGACACTTCTTGAACTCTCTTAAGTCTTAAGCATGTCCGACGTGATGAATCTATTTTAGTGACAATGTTCTGCATTCTTCAAGTTGTGTTATAAATAGAATACATAATGCAAAAAACAGCTTCTGGTAAGTCTTTTCATCATGTAGACTGGAACTCTTATGTGAGTAACAAGTTCATGTTTGAGTTATTATCTGATTTAGTATTTGATCAGTGTCACGTTACCATTGATCAAATATAAGAGTTATGTACATGTGTTACATTTTTGTTCTTGTTCTTGAATAAAATTTCCCCAACTTGTGACAAATTGGCATGTAAGCATGTTCGTGTAGCCCTGTATTCTTTTTGCATTGTCTCATGAGGTCAAATTAGCCCTAGCTATAGCTAGAATTCGATTCTCTTAGTAATGCCAGTAATTCATAAAGCAAAGTTATTGGTAGACCCATACTATCTACCTTCAACTACCAGAGCATTATAAAGCTTAGGCATCTTGCCCGTCAGAAAGGCTACATCTAGGAACCCTCCGCAACAATTTGTTAAAGAGAAAGCTAAATGTTGAGACCAAACATTGTACTGCAGGTGGATACCAAGAATGCCAAAGTTATGGACAGAAAACATGGGTCCTAATGGTGAAGTTAAGTCTTACATGTTTACTACTCTACCCTTGTACAAATACAAGTACAAATTCAGCGGAGCAACTCAAGTCATCAATGGTCCCTTGTGTTTGTTCGCAGATGATCCCATTTGGGTTTGCAGCATCTCCACCAGTGAAATCAGAGAGCTTACTGCCTTATCTCCTGAACTTCTTGCAGAAATACTCTTTTAACTATTATTTCAGCTTCGCTGCTGCGTCTAACGAATACAAGTTGCTTACACTGTGCACGTGGGACTGTTATAATGAACGAGATTGTGCGATTCTTACTCTGGGCAAGGACACCTCGTGGAGAACAAGGCTGCTAAACTATTCTGATGACCCTCCTGAGCCGCAAATTTACGTGGCTGGAGATTCAATGTATATTGATGGAACTCTGTATTGCTGGAGTGGTATGAAATTCTGCAGCTGCGAGCTAATCGCTTTCAGTTTCCAAGATGGGAGCTATCTAGTGATTGGCTGACCGCCACGCGCCTCGACCACCCTAGTAGACCCAAGTGGTTTAGTACTGCTGCAATTTAGAGGCCATTTCACTGTGGCACGAGAGAAGAGGTCCTCCAACCAAATAGCAAGAGAGATTATTAGAGGTGGCTTAGTTGATCGTGAATTAGAGATCTGGGTACTTGAACAATCAACACCTTCGTTGTATGAATGGTTTTTCGAGGTCATCGACATTCCTCATAATTTCCCTGATCGCGGATTTAGTATTCTTGGTAACCTCCCTCCCACAGGTGAGATGTTATTGACCAGCTTGGCTACTGATCATGAATCAGCCGTGCCTTTTTATTCCAATGATCACACTAAAGGCAAGTTTGAAAAGTTTTTAATTGGCAAGTTCCCGTCGTCCCCATGCCCAACTTCTGCTTCAATCCCTAAGGACACAAACAAGTTGCGTGTTTGGTATTATGAGGAAGATATCACCTCATTGAAAGATCTGATACCAATTATTGAAAGAAACAAGAAGAAGAAAAAGAAGAGTAGCTGGCCAACCGCTTCCCTTACATATAATCGTTTCCCGTTTCTCTTCGACCCCTCTTTTTTATCTGGTGTCCTTGCATGTTTTGATAAGTGATCTATTTGTATTCTATTCAGTGTGTGCCATTTTCTTCATGGGACATTCCTTTTTCTTTCTTTTTTTTCAGTTAGTACCATATCGTAGAATGGCTTCTAACATTAGTACCGTATCATAGAATGGTTTCTAACTGTGTTCTGTGGGTTATGGATATTGTTATTTATGTAATGTGTTTTTGTTCTGCCCAGCCTGTTGCTCTCTTGTTTGCAGACTTCAATTCTTTTTTTCTTTTTTTTTTGTGGCAATTTGAGTTTTTAATAATGTATCCAATGGTGGTGTAGAATGAGCCAGGATGGCAAGACTGATGCCACGGTGGTGCCGGGTCTGCCACAGTCAGTTGCATAGTTACTTCACTTGGCCTCCAATGGTGGATGTGCACTCGGTGCATATTGGAGATACTTGGGGGAGGTTTGGCCATTGAAAGGTTGAGCTCACGCAGCACCGTTAGTCCCTCTATCTATTTGTTTGCTAGAAGCTTTCTAGGTAATCGGTGCAATGTCTGCTGGAGCCACAACAATGATGCAGTTCACTAGTATATTTCCAACTTCTACTTCTCTCTTTATTCTTGTAGTTCTAATCATCTTTGTGCTTTTGAACTTTTTAAGATTTAACTACCTATGGTTATCTTACTAGACTTGGCTTCTGTTGTCGAAGAATATGTCACTAATTTAGCTTATATAATATATACTATTACATTTTTTTTAGGAGTCTTAACTACTAGGAAAAAATGTCTTTGTTTCTGAAGCTCTGTTTTTATTTTTACCTAGAGTAGTACCCATAAATTAGTGGTGATACAGGTGAACCTGGAACGAATTTGGTTCATATATTCTACTTCATGGACTTTCGAGATAAAATTTCTTAGTGTTGTTGCAGTTCACAACCACTTGAATAGCAATTATGCTAAGCGTAACACTTTAATATGTTACTAGCTGTGAACATTTGAAGAAAGACATGTGGAATTACCGAAATTATGTTTATTTGCTCTTTCCCCTGTCTTTGTGCTGCAACTCGCGTGCTACGTTTTTATTGTTTTAGCATGTAGTCAGGTATTGATGGGAGCAACTGTGATTGGGGGAGACAAAGGACGTTTTGCAACCTCTTTATTATTTTTTTATTATTCTCGTATTGATAGAGAGCAATTACCATTTGGCGGGGTTGTGAAAAAGTGCGCTTGAATATGTAATCGTTGGGCCATTGAGAAACCAGGGTTGGGTTTCTTCTCTCAAATTTGTACATCAGTGCACTTAGCCAAGGCATTATGTTTTGGCTTCAGCTATCTAAGCTCCTCCAGAGTCCTGTCCTTCGTTTTCAGATATATGTGATTGACCATGTAATATTTTTTTTTATTGTATCTGTTTAGGAAGGCAATAAAGATGCTTTGGCTCTCAACAGTATGGATTTCGCTAGTCAGAATCCTCTAACTGCTGTTGTTAGTGTATTTGATCATATATTATAATTTTCTTTATTTTTATTTTTATTTTTTTTATTGTGGTTCTATTGGCTTCATGAGACATAATGGTGGGTTTTATTCTGTTAAGTATAATAATCAATTTACATAATCCAAAGTGTTATCTTTTGAATCACTTCAAAGTCCATGCTATGATATTTTGTTACTCCAGAGTCGTATCCTTTTCCCCATTTGATGTGATTAACAATGTAAATATTGCTTTTACAGTGTCTAACTGGCTGGGCAATAAAGATGTTTTGGCACCGCAAGGTGAGTACTTCTTGATTCTGCACTCCCACCCATTTTTTTGCGAGTATGACTAATTAACCCAACATTATATTGGTGAGGTAGTTTGTACGTCAGTAAAATATTACTGCAGGTGGATTTGTAATTTCAGCCATGTGACAAAGAATGGTGATGGATTCTTTCAATGAAATTGAGATTCCTTTGACTGATGTTTCTTTGCATTTTTCTTCACTTGTTAGACTCTCTTTATGTTTCTTCTCATATGTGCATCCTTGGGCAACGTTGACACTTTGAAAAAATTAAGGATTCTAATATGTACCAGTAGTGCTGATGTATTGTGCATAATTGGAATTAGCTTATTTCAAGTCCTCAGTAATGATCAAGCTTTGTGTTGGTCCATGGGACTGGTATGCACATGCGTAAAATAGAAGGCATTTTCTGTTGCCAAGGTAGGTTCAAACTTTGCCAGCAGATATATGAATCGAAGGATGTAACACAACCTAAAACTGTTGACGCTAGTTTTTTAGGTTTTTATGCTTTGGTAACACAGCCTAAAATTGTTGACACTAGTTTTTTAGGTTTTTATGCTTTGGTACTTTTGTCTTTCTCTCATGTTGGTCTTATAAGATCTGACTAAATATGTATTTTTGTGTAAGTTCCTATGCTTATTGGATATTGTTAGCTTTTGTGGCTGATCTAGGTGGTTGAGAAAATGACACTTTCTTGCATGCATGTTTTTTGAATGATGGGTGAATCTTCTCAATGTTTGGCCAGTTTGTCTGGATTAGCTGCTTACTAGGTTTACGAGGAGGTTCAAACCTCAATCAAGGACTTTGACTCCTACTTTTGAAGAAGCCAATATATACGTAGTTGTTATAATAAGCAGTCATGCCTTCTGGCTGTTAGTCGTTCTTTGGTGGACTCAACTGCAAAAGCTACCTATTGAAGTGACCCAAGTGAGGAAGCCCTCGTGCTTGTACGCTGCATATTAGTTATGCATCTAGGCAATTTGGGACTTCACTTCACGCCGGCAAGTGAGATTAATAAGTTATATTTCGGAAAAATAAATTTTCTGCGTTTAACCGTAGTTAAGTTTACTATTTCTGTTCCTTCCTTCCCATTTTGTTTTCTCCTTCTTGAGTTTTTGGTGTCCCAAATTGTTTGTCCCACAGTTCTATATATGTCTTATATACTGCAATTGGATGGGCCTATAGGATGTGAAATTGTTCCATTTTTCTGAAGGGCAGTGATTTTGGTACTGGATATGGAGGAAATTATGGGTTTTTTCCCTTAAATTATTTATTGGTTAGATATTTCCCTCAATATATACGGATAGTACCGCTAAATCCTAAACGGTACCGGTCGGTACCAATACAGATACCGTACCGTACCAATAGGAAAACCGGTACCCTAGCTGGTACGGGATTCAAAATCTTGGATGGGGAGCTGCGTTGTAGTGGAGCTGCAGAGGAACGCGCTCAAATGGAGCAAAGTAATCGACGAGATAGTAAAGATAGAAAGAAAGATCTTCCCAAAGCACGAATCACTAGCTAGATCCTTCGATGAAGAACTGAACAAGAGGAACAACGGATTGCTTTACTCGGATGTCGATGGAGATGTTGCCGGCTATGTCATGTATTCATGGCCTTCTTCACTCTGTGCTTCCATTACCAAATTAGCAGGTTCAGACCCAACTCTTCCGAACCCTATTCTTCCTAATCTTAATGTCTGCTATATTTGTGTGTATTCATATGTTTATGATACTATTGAATTTGGCGGATATGATGTTGTTCCCTAATAGAAATGGGGAGTTTTTCGATTTGGGTGAAGTATGTCCCACGTCAGTTTGGATGAATGGCCTGCTCTCAAATTCTTGCTCTACGCTGGCAATCACAACTCTAAAATTTTTACTAGGTGTTCAAAAATTACATTTTAACTTTACTAGCTCTATTAACTTGTCATATATATACAAATTCTAAAAATATTATTGTGAATCATGCGACCAAATAATGCGAAAAATCATAAGAATTCATATTGTACGTTCTCGGCGAATCCTATATTTTGGGCGAAGCATAATTGAACCGGCGCATAAACACACTAGTTTTATTTGTAGGAAATTGTGTGCCGAATAGTTTCACCTAGATTTTTTTTACATATACTTTTATTTTTTGAGATATAGAGTTGATTGTTGTCTAGACTCTAGAGAGAAGCCAAAGCACGACATCGATACCAATAGATACTTTTTTCTCCCTATTTTTTAAATTTTTGTTATTAAAAGTGTGTACTTTGTTTTGAGCTAAGATATTAGGTGTTCGATTGTGAATTCCTGGATTGATGGATGTTCGTAGTATATGACTAAATGTTCAAACAAACCCAAGATAAAACTATTACACGTAATATAAAATATAAAGCAGTTTAGATTTAGAGTGTTCAATTAACCAACTCTAGGAAGCAATGGAGTCGCCTATGTTGTTTTATTGGGTTGTTTGCATTTGATTGATTTGTGGGCTAGGTGTTCAAAAAAATTTGGTTGGGTGTTCAAACATTTATGCGTAGGGTGTTCAAATATTTTTAGGTTGAGTGTTCAAGAAGGGCTAACGAAGATAAAATTAAAAAATATTGCAATTATTCTAATTTTTTTAGGTTGGGTGTTCAACACGGATGGATCACACTTCAGAAATGCATAAATACCATCTTGTTCAAGGTAGTGTTCAGGAGTGTGTGGTCTGAGGGTTGCGGAAGATGCTTAATCTTAGAGCCTACTGTGTCTTGGCTATTGGCCTATGTAGCTAGGTGTTGGTTTTGCTCTTCCTAGAGCTGTGGTGTGTGTTATATCCTTGTGAGTTTGTTTCGCAATAAATCAATTATTAACACAAACAAAAAAAAAAATTACAATTTGTATGGTCAAACTATAAGCAAACTTACCAATGTGGAACTCACATCCAAGAATTTAAAAGCCTGGTTTTCTATGGTCATTTGTGTTAAAAAGCTCAAGAAAGCGAAATTCTCCATTGTCCAAAGGATTGTCTCGCCTTGCAAATTAAGTCCAAAACTATCTTCCAACTCTTCTCTTCCCATAACAAAGATATCCTTCAAAATTGTGACCTTCGCTAGAAATTTAATGTTGCCCCCTTCGAGAAACCTACGATTGGGATTGAGAAGCGTATCGAACAACATAAACAAAGCTGAGCCGAGTTCCATATTTTGATGTGTATAGCTTTTAACTACTGAGCTTTGGATGTTGGTTCTATTAATCACACACAAGCAACAAACCCAAAAAAAAGATGGGTTGACGTGTTCTTTTGCCTCGAGAAAAAACCCGAGGTGAGTGTTGTTAGATTTACCTGGAGGACAAATATAAATATTTAACAGGATTTTAACTAGAAGTATATATTAAAGATTGATTTTAAAAATTTATTACCACTTGGATAAATTACCAAAATACTTTCTTGACTTAAGATGTGAAACTTTGTGCTCTTGACAACCGGATCGATGATCTTCCTCTCTTTCTCCCCATCTCTAAAGTTTTTGAAATTATCAATAGACCACCCATAAGTGGTATGAGATCCCCCATCATCATCATCACACCTTAGATGTGCTACTCGACTAGGACGATTCTCATGAAAAGAAACCACCTTGCTCCTTCAGGAAATGATATCGCCATATCGGTAGTGATTGTCACACAATCATGAATCGTCTAATAAAACCCCTAAGGTTTCATCACTAAGGATTTGCGATTCTTCAAAATCTGGAATACGGTGTAAACTTGCACCAGCAGTGAATCTATCGTACCAATCTCTACTCAAACATTTAGATTTGTCACTGTGGTTGCCTATGAAGAATTTGATACAGATAAAACGATCAAATTCCTTACCCTCCCGATGAAAAAGTTTGATGTTAATGGAGAATGATGTCCATCTGCACACACAATTGTTGTCTGTCAGCAGGTCAACCATGACAACCATTCTCTTTGGGGGTTTCTCTCTGATGTGCAAGAAAAAGGCGGTGACAGAGGACAATATTCAATCTCTGTGATAATCAATCTTGACTACTTCATTATCAATCTTGATTATTTTTTAGATCCAGTAATGTTATGCAGAATTTAATATTGTACTGCTTCCGTCCCAAAAAGTTAGACATTTTCACATTTCCGTTCCTATGAAAAAATTGTCTTGTATTTTAATTTGTAATATGTTTTATAAGCATTATTGATCTTGTGATAGATTTCAATTAGTTCTATTAAAAAAAGTTTTAGAAATCACATAAAATATGAACTGAAAGATATATAGACAATTTAAAAATCACACGCAGTCCCGAAAGTGTATTGTTGGGATTCCACCCCGTGTGGGCCATTGGGCTTAGGCCCAGAAGGGAGGAGGCTAGGGTTTTAATGTGTACTCTATAAATACTTCTCATGTCTTGTATTATTTAGTGTTGTAGCACAATGTAGAGAGAGAGGCAGAGAGTGTGAGACGGGGGCCGGTTGTGGCTCCCCGGAGAGAGAGATACACGAGAGAACTGTGAGGTTTCATCTACTGTGAGATAGAGAGTGAGTGTGTAACACAAAAGACTCGGATTTTCTCCGGATTATAGTGAAACCCCCCTCCCCGTGGATGTAGGTCCGATTTGGCCGAACCACGTATATTGTGTGTCGTGTTTTCTCTTGTTTTATTGCTTCTGTTGCGTGTGGTGCGTTGTTGGAATCCTAACATGTATTACATTATGGGACAGAGGGAGTACTACATAACAATGTTGTCGGTCCTATAAAGCTTTGATATTTATGTGATAACTATATGAGGTGGATCCCAGTATTGTTAGACAAATACTATAATTTTAAACTAGTGGAAAGTCACGTGCAATTTTTTCCGATTATTTTCTCCGATAACCTTGAGCTTTTGCTTGAATGATAATTAGTGGTGGAAAGTGTGAGGCTGCCAAATTGCTACCAGGGAATCACAAGTTTATAACTTCCACCACATTATTTTCCCATGGGAACTTCCACCACAGTATTAGACTGGTGGATATTTTTTGTTCATTTCTTGTAGAATTGAGATTGATCGTTATGCAAAACATCATCTGAGTATTTCATTAGTTTATCGTGTCTCTTTTGCCCATTTAGTGGCTGTTTGTTTACCTATTTCACTTCCTAGCAATGGGGTAGATCCAGGGTTAGGTTGTGATGCTTTGCCAGCTTAAAGCTTTGTACCAGTAGGGTGATTCGTGAAGGTGGTTTTTGAATCTTTCGGACCCTGCAAGCACCATGAATTAATAGATATGCAAGAAGAGTCTGGTAGTTTCGGTTTAAGTGGAGGTTATCCAATAAAAGAAGTTAATTAGTAGCACAAGAAGGTATTTGAAGCGTATCTCAGAATAGTGCAATGGATTTCATCAACTGCTTATTTAACTGAATATGTTTGAAATGTTATTTCGCTCTGTGAACCCAATGTGAAACCAATTTGATTCTTATATCTTGTTTTCCTTTTATTGATGGGGACAAAATTCAGTGAAGGAGGGCTATAGGAGGCAAGGCCATGGAGAGGCTCTGCTTGAAGAAGCAATTAAGAAGTGCAGAGGTAGAAGTGTCCACCGCATATCACTCCATGTTGATCCCTCAAGAACTCCAGCCGTGACTCTCTACAAGAAATTTGGTTTTCGAATCGATGACCTGATAGAAGGTTACTACTCTCCAAGTCGAAATGCTTGTAGAATGTACTTGGATTTTGATGGTAACTAGCAGAATGGAGGTTGATACATATAGTTTCATCTCCTTTTGAAAATGAGAACAGCAGTTTTGTGTTTGTTTCTGATCCAATGCTCCAGAAAAGCCTTTTGTTCCACTTCAAATCGATGAAGCATTTGATCAATATTTTCTACTGTGTCATTCATTCCGGCTATGTTTAGATGACCGGATACTCTGGAAATTTATCAATGTTTTCTTTTTCAATGTTTGAGCTAGGAATCTCAGATTACTATGGGGTAAGGGAGGAATCAAATTCTCACTTAGTTTGGGAATGTTATTCCTGATTGAATATGTTATCAGGAATCGCATTCATATCCCTTGTCTCTTCTAAACATTGGAATCATAAAAATATGGAATCACATTCCCATTCTCGTCTCTTTCAAACGTTGGAATCATCAAATAAGGCATCACATTCCCTTCCTCCTCAAGAGTCCCGCCATCCAAACTGGCCTCTATTTATGATATGATTTCGAGATATTGTTTCACCTCCCTCTTTTACTTTATACTTCTAGCTGGTCGAATGAAGATACTGTTGAATAAAACCGTAACTTAAAGAGTTAAGACCCTTTTGAAGAGGGCATTCGACAGCATAGTTGGATTTGAATACCTACTGTTATCGGATGCCACCAAAATGGAAACCTAAATCTCAAAGACATTTTTTTTTGCTTGTTACCTTTTTCTTCTCATCTCTTGCTCATACAGATCCAAGTACACAAGTAGGGAGATTGGTAGCTATCCTTTGAAAATTATCCAACAGAAGTTTTCTCATCAAATTGCTACTAATCTGATTACTCAAACAAATAGCAGGATAAGTCACCTATGTAGGTATTCTAGACTCTGTAAGAATGGAATGTAAGAATTTATGAAATGAGACAATAGGAAGCTACATAAAAACACGGCTGGAAACAATTTCCTGAGTTGTCATAGGCCAATAATAGCAGTAAAAAATTATACAGTAAAAGTTAAATCGTGCAATGTGGTTAAAAAATACTCACTATTCAAAACTTTCATAAAATTATTTATATTTTTTACTGATAATATTTTTCTTATTTGATATCAATCTTGTGTTAATAAGTTTTTCTTATTGAACGAAGTTTTTAAAATCATACGAGAATTATAAATTATAGATATAAATAATTTTTTAAAAAGTGTGTAGTGGCCAGAAATTAACTCTTGGCCCAAATCACATTCGAAACCCAAGGCCCCTATCGATGATCAAGTTGCCCGGCCCACAGCCTGTTAGCCCGTAGCCAGGGCTTGGGTCGAGTCTCGACCAAACCCTTAGATGATCTGAAGCACTAGTGCAACTCCAATCTTGTTTGCCCACGTTGCACTAATGGTAGTCCGCCTGAGGGATGCAAGTGCGGGGTGCACTGTGCATCGTCGCACAATGATTGTACGTCCGATCTAATGGCTCCTATTTGATCTCACCACGTGGCACGGTCGTGCATGGTACTGAGTGTGTGATCTACAACTTCTGTATGGTCCGGCCACGTGTCACCATTCCAATTTTGCTGTGTGGTGTGGTCGCCATTTCGGCCACTTGACTTTGCTTGCAGAACGTCGTGCATGACATTGGTTCAGAAGGTGGATGTCTAGCTCTAGTTGTCAGAGAAAGGTTCTCAATGACGTCGGCTGATCATGGGGATGGCACACGATGCCCTAGGCTCCAAGTTTGGGCACTCCTATAAACACCTTTGCAATAAACCCAAACAGGTATGCTCTCTTCTCCTTGCTTAAGCTTGGTTCTTTCCTTATTAGGCGAGTTCTAACCTAAGCTTTGAAGTGCCCTCCGACCATATTTAGTTGGATGGTACTAACTGGTTGTTGCTCTTTTTGGAATCAGGAGGAAGAAGGAGATGACAGGTAGTACCCAAGCCCATTCGAAAGATGCCCAAAGAAAATGAAGTTTAGGCCCAAAGAATGAGCACCACCCCACAAAGTGTGAATAATGAAAATAGACAAATTGGGAGATGGTGGGAGTAAATTTCTTGAATTAATATCGGATTTGTCAATTCAAGGAAAAAAAATGCCAAAAAAAGGAAAGAAAGGAAAAAGGAATAAAAGAAAAGAAAAGAAAAACTTTTGGGACTTGGGGTTGCTGCTGTGTAGCCCCCTGCACAGCAGCGTACTATGCACCCCGTGGCGTGGTCGCGCCGAAATTTTTTCGACGATCGGAGACGTTCACCGCGTAGAGCTCGTCGAGTACTACAAGTGTACCAAAAATCAACTCGATCCGATATGGTTAAGTGCCTCGTCGGAACACAAATAACTTGAAAAACATAGGTTCAGCGGTTTTGTTCCAGTGTTTGTGTTCATTTGTGTTCCATTTACTTTTGGGACTTGGGGTTGCTGCTGTGTAGCCCCCTGCACAGCAGCGTACTATGCACCCCGTGGCGTGGTCGCGCCGAAATTTTTTCGACGATCAGAGACGTTCACCGCGTAGAGCTCGTCGAGTACTACAAGTGTACCAAAAATCAACTCGATCCGATATGGTTAAGTGCCTCGTCGGAACACAAATAACTTGAAAAACATAGGTTCAGCGGTTTTGTTCCAGTGTTTGTGTTCATTTGTGTTCCATTTATTTTTTTAGGTATTTGTGTTCCGATGAGACACTTAACGATATTGGATTGAGTTGATTTTTGGTAAACTTGTAGTACTCGACGAGCTCTATGCGGGAAACGTCTCCGATCGTCGAAAAAATTCCGGCGCGACCGCGCCACGGGGTGCACAGTACGCTGCTGTGCAGGGGCTGCACAGCAGCAACCCCAAGTCCAAACTTTTGAACATTCTGAAAGCGTGTGGATTCATGTTGAGAGAGCGTAAGAAACAAGCGAAATGATCGGCTAGAGCCAGACACAAACAACGTTCTTGTCATTCGACGCTCCGTTTCCGCACGATTGTTTCTAACCCTAAAATTCTCACATAAGATTTGGGGGTTTTTCGAATTCATTTGTAATTCAACCCACCATTGTCAACTGGGCAATCCATACGGTGCGGCAATGGGGAGAATGTTGAGGAGTTGCATGCAATCGATGCTGAAGCTGGTGAATTCGGTTGTTGGGATGATTGGAATTGCAATGATACTCTACGCTTTGTGGATGATTAGGGATTGGCAAAGGCATGTGGACGACTGCCCTTCCCCCTTCGTTGGTCCCTACACTCCTGCCCCATGGTACCCTTTCCTTTCTCACATATTTCCCCCCTTTTGTCTGCGTACATATTTACATTTGTGAAAAGTATGTTAACACAACATTATTCGCAACAATAAGCACAACATGCTCACGTGACATGTTTCATTGGCAATTGATTGAAATGCAAAAGATGGAAAGAGGAAAACCTCGAATTGAGATTAATTGGGGTGGCAGATTTTTTTTTCTTAGCAGTTTCTTTGGGTTGTTAAGGGAGGAGTTTGGGAAACCAAAATGTGAGCCAGCTTCAAAACTGACTGTCATGCCAAAATCAGTGCTCCTTAGAATAAGCATGGATCATGGGTATATATAGATGTATGTCGCTCTGTGCTTGTAGATTTATGTATGCAAATGCTTTTCGTATCCCTTAGAAAATCTCTAACTGTTTTCAAGTTAGGAAAGTTATTTTCTTTGGCTTGTCATTCTATTTGAATATCATTATTTCACAATGTTGCTCCAATGTATAAATGGAGATTACGAGAAAACAGTTTAGCTTCATATGTTTTTGTGGAGGGCCCCTAGGGTGGATTGAGCCAAATCCTTCGGCAAATTTGGCACATAATTTGGAAAAGCTAGGGATATGGGGTTGTAGATGGGTTTTTGAAATTGGTGCCAAATTGTGGGTTCGTTAAAGGCAATGACTTTGTGTTGGATATGCTCTTTTGCATGAAGAATTCATCATTTTGTTTGTTACAAGAGTGGGGCAATCTTTCTTTTGGGTGGAAAAGGTGTTAATTTGGATTGCTTTCCTTTAATCTTCTCTTTCTTCTACCTGTTTCTCTGATTACTCATGCCTGGTTGCTGAGAAATGGAGGGAAGCAGAGGATGTTTCATTGAGAGGAATTAAAGATATATACATATTTTTTGGTACTTGTATCTTTTATCTAAAGTTGATAAAGATGAACTTAACTCTCTTAATGACTACCTTGAAAAAATAAATGCTGGAGCACCAGTAAGTTTATAAATTTGTTGCTCTACTAATTCAGAAAAGCGAAATAATTGAGTCACCTCTATTAGGTCTGAGCAGGAACTTCATGGACTCACCAAGTCAAATAATCCCATTCACTTTTTGCCTGACTTAGTAATTTGGAAATTCTCCATCTTGAATGGAGCAATGTGAATAACTAAAACAGTGGTAGCCATATCAAATACAGTGTGAAGACAGATGGTCAGTTTTTCATTTTAGGGATGATTAAAAGTTCTTGTCTACAATATTCGTGTTAAGAAACCGTTCTTATCTAATTCACGATGGTTGGTTTCAAGATTGATAACTTTGTTCAGTGGCAAATGTCTTCCAAGTACTAGGCAACTTAAGCAGCAGTCTTTTGTTTTTGTGAAATGGAAGTTATCAAATAAAATGTGAGAAAATTGGCTGATGTCTGAGTCTACTTTAGGGTTGATGAGTTGTTATAGAATTGATTCGGGTGGCAATTGATCAAGGAAGTTGCCTCAAGCTGAAATGTACATATGGTTTAAGAATTAGAATTTATGTGTCCTGTTGGGTTATAGAATGGATGCTGATGTAACTATCGAATGCAGAAATGCTACCCATTGGGTTGCACAATTGATGCTCATATCGCTGTAGCTGACTCTTTTTTTTTTTTTGAGTTACCTAATTCGAGTTTCGAAGTGGCTGCAGAATGTCTTGTTGCTAAGTGGGGAAAATCCTTAACCGTGATAAAATATATTTGCAGATCTGAGAATTTGAAAAGTATTTTTGTCTCAAATGCTTAGTCTGGGCCTGTTACAATTTTATCTTCACGAAACGTTTTTATTTAAACCCGCTTAAACTGCAGGTTCATGTACACCTTTCTTGCCCTTGGTGTCACTTTGTGTGTGATCACATGCTCCGGCCATATTGCTGCAGAGACTTCTAATGGTTGCTGCCTTTCTTGCGTATCCTTTTAGCGAATTGTCTCATTAATTCCTTCATTCTTTTTTAATCAAGCTTTACTTCGGACGTTTGGGAATATTCAATGAAGCAATTTGTCCACGTAAATCTCAAGGACGAAGATAATCGATCTCGTTTCTCTGGAATCATTAGACTTGCCGGCTTACTGCCCTTCTTCCATTTTTTTCTTCGACTGCATGTAGAAGCTTTTGGTGGAAACTTTACATTAGAGCTGAAATCACTGTTTTTGCTAGATAGTGCAATTGAGGTAATGTGTTTCCCATGTAGGAAACCGTGAACATTTATTTACTTATGCTGCCAGTGCTACCTTGTAGCCAGGCAATGCCTTGAAATGGCTAGACAATCCATAAGCGGCTGACATCGAAACTTCATCTGTTTTTCTTTTGAATCAATGCTCTAGCATGCAATTTAGGCATGTAATTGAGTATCAAATTGGAAGAGTGTTGTGGATCTATTCTTAGTGGGTACTCTTTATGTCAGAGTGGTAGGAAACCCCGTTATTTGGGATTGATCATATCCTTTAGAGTTTTCCTAGTGCTCTTTCATTTTTGTTCGCCTTTGTTTTGTGTACATTCAAGTGAATATGTTGAATTCGGATGATGGAAATTTCTTGGGTTTTAACAAGTGGATCATGATGCCAGTCTGACTTGTTCCAAAATGATTGTTTAATGGAACTATTTGAGATGATAAATAGTTAGCAAGTCCTTTTTCAGAGATCTGGTCCATTGATGACCTTGATGGGTTTTTAGTACATGGTGTTTGTCTTCTTGCTTCTTGTGCTGGAAGCTGCAGTGACTGCTGATGTATTTCTGAACCACAACTGGGAGGAGGTATGTTACAACTAATTTAGTCATTCTTCACCAAAAGACTGTAGGGTTTCTGTGCTGTGGATGCATGCTAATAGTTATATGTTGCTATCATTCTTATGTGTTCTGTTGCCTCGACATCAGGACTTCCCTGCGGATCCAACTGGGTACTTCAACGACTTCAAAAGTTTTGTCAAGAAGAATTTCGAGATATGCAAATGGATTGGCTTGTCGGTTGTGTCTGTGCAGGTCTCTCTCTCTCTCTCTCTCACACACACACACACACACACACACACACACACACACACACAGACACACAGACACACACGCACACATACACAGACACACACACATTTTGAGCTTGCAAGCATGTAAAAAGACACGCGTAGGGCTATTTGATTCTGTGGTCAGGATTTTTATTCAACTATCTTTCAAATGATATAAACTTATTTCATGACACTAGACAAAACACAAAGAAAAGTAAACATGTCACCGGAAGGTGTTAGTGTGACATTTGACCTTGGAGATTTGATTGGGTAATATTACTTAGGTAACAATCACCCTTCTCACACCTTTTTTGGGTTTTATTCTCCAGATCATATTGTTGAAACAAATTGAACGTTGACAACTAGTTTTGGATTGTCTTGGCCCATGATACATGTTTCTCTTGTAATTTTTTTTTATTGATTGGCTTGTTTGTCTCCTAACTGCACTTCATTGTTGTAATTTTCTTCTCTCCTAAGAGGGAATTTGTGGTAAATAGAAAATGGCTTCTCTCCATCTTTGTGATTTATTACTTATGTTCTGTCTTTTTTCGTGGTAATTACTCTCTTTCTCTTATTTTCCTATTCTTTAACGTTATGTGATGAGTCTTATTTCATTCTATGATGAATCCATATCACTTCTCTCTGTCTCTGGTTTCATTTGGTTAATTGTAAATGCTGCCCCTTGCAGTGTCTTTGTATGTTACTAGCTATGATTCTGAGAAATTTGGGACCACATCCTGAAAGATGCTATGATAGTGATGATGATTATACTCCAGACCGGGTCCCACTCTTGAAGAATTATGTTAATCCCCGGCACGCTGTTGGTGACCCTATCTACGGATCCAAGAATGATTATTGGAATGTAAGGATCCATGATAAGGTAAAGGTTTGTCAATTTAACTGTCTTAGACCATTTACATAAATCCTCCCTCTCCCCCTGCCCTTCGTTTTTAGTTTATTGTGGCACTATTTTGCCAAGATATTAGCCATGATCCTAAACTTGACCTCTGTTTCTTTCTAAATTTCCTCTCTCCTCCAACTTTCATTGTACTGTCTAATTTTTTTCTCTGAGCTTATCGCTTAAGAATCCTACTTTTAAAACTTTTTACTGTACCGTTTCCTCAGATCTACGTAAAAATTTTAACTGCTGTGGTTGCTGGATTGCTTCAGTAGTCATCCAAATGCCTTTTGCTGATTATAAAACACCTCAACCCTTTTATCCATTCGGCTCTGTTTCTATATTTATTGCCTTCTTTAAACTCCCAGTTTTAGATGAATGAACTAGGAAACTGAAACGAATCCTCCTGGATTATGATTTAATGTACATAGGTTTTTCTTCATTTACTCTACGTGCTGACATCTTTATACATGTATCAGTTCTGCTTTACCTTGAGCATTTTTATTTATATTTTGCTGCATCCCAACTGAAGTATCCTAAGAAGAAGTTACAACCTTGTATCTTGAATGGTGGTACTGAACCCGTGTTATCAAACTTCCATCATAAGCCTAATAACTGCCCAATGGGTTTTTCTGCACTCTTTATGAAAGTGTATCTTAGTAAGAAAATCAGTTTATCGTCCATGTTTATTGTTTACTGGTCCATTATTTCGCTTATTCCCTTGCCTCATTGCATCTTTACCTTTTATCCTCGGATATAAAAAGCCCTACCTTGTCACAGTTGGACCACCACATTAAGAGTATATCTTGTTTCTCCTTTATTTTTCCAGCCAAACAGGTAAAAGAGGATTTGGATTTTGGACGAACTCATTCGGATGATGAAATGAAGATCGAAGGCATGGCGAGGTTAGGTAAATATGAACAAATGTTGAATGTATAAAGAAGAGAGAATCAACAGTTTTATGAACAGTAGAATTCCCTGTTTTCTTATTCTGGGATCCTTCTCTTAAAACCGTTTCCCATAATCAATTGAATGCACCAGATGAAAGATAAAAAGAGAACTAGGGAAAAGGTTAAATCTGCCAAGCTTTTCATTTCTCCTCCAAAGTAGCCTTCTCAAAAAGTGAACTCTCTTGGATTAATAGTCCTTTTGAACGAGATGTCAAATGAGAGAGACTTTCTTCCACTCGCGCCTTGGTGGGGGCAATAAAAGCCTATGGGTGATTGACCCCTTTTGGGACTCGCGGCCACGGTTCTGGAATCCTCGTAGTCGCACCAGGGTCGTAGCTACTCTGGTCGCCTCATCCCCCACTCCTTCGAGGTCTAGCCGTCTAGGGTAGGAAAAAGGTACAGGTGCTTGTGGACACCGATGCTGATTACATTAGCTAAAGTATTCCTGGTACAAGTAGAAAGTAATTTTGCTTTTGGTATAGCAATTGGGACATTTTTTTTAGCGCTATACAGCGAATGAAATCGCGCAGAATCTTCTTCCAACTGTTATGGCTACTTTATAACTACGTGATAATTACTTTAAACATGACCTGATTAATATAAAATCTTACCCATTTTCTTTAAGTGCTCTTTTACCAATCATCGTGATTAAGCATGCTGCTTTGTTTACGGGAAAATATTTTCCAATAAACTTCCGCAGAAAAAACATTTTTTGTCCTGAGGTGCAGAATCTTGGTTCTTCATTTTCAATCTGATTTTGCATGTTTCAATACTTTAGCTTGATTTCAGCACGAGTGTCAAAATCAATTTGCTGGGTGCCAAAATCATTTCCCTTTTTGTTTCTTAAACAGTTTTCCGCTCAACTCTACTATTAAAAACATTTTCCACCCTCCCAGCAAAATTGAGGATAGAGAACTGTGACTCATCGTTTGGACTCTTTGGGGCCGGTCCATACGGAGATTTGTTTCGGGTTTAACTGGGCTTTTCGCAAGTGGGCAATGGGATTTAGCCCCTAAGATTAGTCAAGGTGCGTGTAAACTGACCTGAACATCATAAAAAAACTTATCATTCGGATGTGATTGAGCAAATGACTAAAAAGCTGCTTTGCTGAATGTAGTTGGAACTTTTTTGGGGTTTCCAGAGAATGTGACTTACCACTGTCACTTAAAATGTGTTTTTGCTTCATTTTTTAATATGAAATGCAAGGTTATTAGTAGTTGTTCTTTTATTATATTTATTGAGTAAGGAATATAAAAAATTTCGAGGTTGAAATTTTTCTCGATCCCGCTCAAATCCTAGATCCGCCACTAGATAATGGCTTAGAAGAACATATCACAGTGGTTGAGGATCACCAAAAGCTGGATGGTGGAAGAGAAGTAACTGAAAATTCTTTTACATTATCAACTTTCATATCAATCGCAAAATTATATTAATGGTTAGAGATACTAGAGAAAATTTTGGGTGCAAATAGGGTACTGCACATGTGATACGCAGTCGGCACTCCAAATTTTCTTGAGATGGCGACACCATTGTGAGGTGGTTTTAGCCTCTGTACAAAAAAAAAAAAAAAAACGTCAGTACGGCTGCTTACCATGCTTCTTATAAACATTAGTTGTTAGTACTTCGTATGAATAGGGAATTTGTTTTTACTTTGAAAAAAGATCAAATCAAAGGAAATTTTTTTAGCGAACCCGATAACTTGTTTGATCACCAACTAGGAGATTAAGATTTTGATCGAGAAACTTGACACTGATGAGTTTTCCTAAAAGAGCCGTTTTTTTTGGAAAAAGCGTAAAAACATGTTCTCATATTCTCGAGAAACTATTTTGTTTAAAACGATCAAGATTTGGAATCGTTTAATTTATACAAAATTATTTTAGAAGATTAAGATTCACTATAAAAGGTTTTTATCTTACTGACACACATTTTATGGAGTAATTTTCTACCAAATCATTGAGTAGAAGATGCTCACGGTAAAGTTGTTTGCTAGCCGGTTGTCACATGGCTTGACAGAGTTGCTGAGGACCAAGAATGTGACATTTCCTCTAACTTCTTCTTCCTGAGTATTTTTTTGTTGTTTCTTTAACAGTTCAAAACTTGGTGATGACATACTTTTTTTTTTTACTTCCAAAATAGTTGGACCACTCACATGGTTCCAGACAGATGAACACACACACACACACACACACACACACACAGAGAGAGAGCTATTTTTTGGATAGCATATATTTATGTCTTTTTTTGTTTTTATTATCTTTTCTTATCAACGAAGTTCTTACACTTCTGAAAAGAAAAAAAAAAAAAAAAAAACAAGAGAAGGATAGAGAGTAAATTAAATCCATGGGTTCAATTAATGCCATAGGTTAAGTTACCAAAAAATACTTATATACTAGTCGAGGTGAATTTTCGTACGTTCATTTCTTTTAAATTTCCAACGGGGCACTCATTTATCAAAAAGATGTGCAAAATAAGAGCATCTCGTATTTGGGCTTCAAAATTGACAAAATTCAAAATACGAAACTAACTTGAAGACTTATGTGGTAATTTAACATCTCCAACACGTGGAATTATTACTTGTTAACATATTGAATCTTGAAACCAAGGGTCTTCAATTTGTAGTACTACTCTAAAATTTTGTTAAGAATCGTTTGTTTTAAATTGTTATTTGGCATCCCCCTCGTTTGTTTTCATGTTCGACATGTGAAGTTTCATGCCAATTGCGAATTAGGGTTTGACCTTTTTTGGTTTGACAGTGAGCTAAACACCCAGTTTGGGTCATTCATCATTTCAATAATGCAGGGCCACATTTTCGGGTCCGGGGCTAGCGCGGATCATGGCCGTACAACTAAACAATCAATGGTCTGGATTTGCCGTTGCTTCCTTATCAGTAAGAAAGCAAATGCAAATGCAAATTCAAATCCAAACCATTAAAAATACTTTTGGACAGTCACGATTGGGGGTTACAAAACTATAACGCTGCAGGCTCCCGGATCCCACATTTTCGTAAAAGTCTGTCATAGCTTTGAAGTTTCCTACATGAATTATATGTTGAGGCAATTAGTATTTGCAAACAAATCCTTCACTATTAGGCCCTTTTCAGTTCCGCGGAATGGATGATAAATAATGAGATTTTTTTTTTTTTGGTGTTCATTTATTAAGAAAGTTGTGAGATCCATAACTCTTAACTTTATATTAAGAAACACTTTCCGCAAGGAAAAGTCTAGTCACACTCTCATTTTTATAACCAAATTCACAACCGGTTTGCCACGTCCTCTTTGTAGAGTGCGTTGAAAATATTAGTCACTCTAAAATTCATGTTTACAGGATGTCAATAAGTAGATGATCAGAACATATTTATCTTCTGTGTAAGGTATAGTTTTTTTTTTCCTTTCCTGTTCTGATTATGCATTTATCGACATCCTATAAACATGAATTTCTGATTATCAAAATGATGGAGCCTATATGCTAATGTGGCACATCAGTCGGAAGTTTAAAATGCAACTTTTATAACCTGCATGCACGCAAAGTTTGGGAGTTCTTATTAGAACCGAGCTTTTCAAAGTCAGTATCAGCAAAATTTTGTTTGCTTAAATGTAAAAACGATTTAAAAAGATCGAAAGACAATATTAAGGGTGAGTTTGGGCCGATTAAAATAGAAAAGAAAAGGGTGAGTTTGGATAAATTTTGATAATTATGCCTTTTCAAACTTGGTTTTCCTATAGAACCCGACAATGGTCCATCAATTTTTAATGAGATGCTAGTTGCTATGGCTCTTTAGTCCCTTTCGGAATTGACCGTGAGTTTGAAGATCCTACGATTCCATCCAAAGAAAGGTTTATTATACCTAGTCGCCCTCTCCTATAACCTTTTTTAAAAGCAAAGAAAGAAAAATTCATGAAGGTTCTTTTAATGGATTAGATCTCTAAAATTGATGTAGTAATTGATTCAGTTTTCAAGGACGAGATTAAGAATCTCCCGGAGGATTAATTAGTCAACAAAATAAGCTTAAAAGCCTTCAGTACCCATGTGCAACTCTAGTAGTCTAGTGTTCATAACGGTATCAAATGTCTTCCTTCTTTGTCAGTTTTCACACCTTCCCACTGACACACACACATACTCTCTCTCTCCCTCTCTCTGGTTTATGGATTGGGTGTTCGGACCAGCTTACACACTTTGAATATTCTATTTCCCAGTTTGATTAAAGACAGATTATTCACACAGAGATTTGAGGTTTACAAAAAAATTCTCTATTGCAACCTGACCTTAAGAAACTGCTAAGTTTTGAATTAATTCAGGATGTTTGCGTTTACAGAGAAAAACTTGGGTGCCGGCTAGGTATCACATGACAATACCCAGTGCGCATCTTGGCAGTTTGAAAGTGTTTTGGACTGTCAGAATTGTAGAGAGAGAAAAAACACAGAGGGAGAAAAATTTGGGCCTTCCAAAAATGTAATGGACAGCCGAAATGCGGGATCGGTTACTAGTTACCACGTTGGCTGCACCCTATTGGCCTATTTGTTCCCAAGTTTTCCCCGTGTTCACACTGTTTGAACTATCCATCAGGTTTTCTCCCCACCAATCATTAAAGAACAAGAATACAAGATTAACGGTAGAATGATCCATCGCATTAATCTGACTAAAATACCCTTGGCATCAATAAGTGTCACGTTACACGTACGCTCCAGCTGAATTAACGCTTCAACTGTCGGTGGGGGCCCAATACTACAGTTGCAAGATTATAAAAGAAGCGACCTCTACTACTCACTCGGTAACGAACGCTGCTACGTGCACAGACGTGCGTGCACCGACGGTGCACCGACGGCGTCGGGGACGCCGTTGTGGGTCCCAAACGGTCGATCCGATCCGTTCAATCTTCTCAAAATCAAATTCCGAGTGGGTCCACTCGGGAATCGAGGCAATCGGACGGCTGTATGAGCTCGATCCAAAACTACCCCATTTCGATCAAAAAAATTTGAACGAAATGGGGTAGTTTTGGATCGAGCTCATACAGCCGTCTGATTGCCTCGATTCCCGCGTTGACCCACTCGGAATTTGATTTTGAGAAGATTGAACGGCTCGGATCGACCGTTTGGGACGCACAACGGCGTCCCCGACGCTGTCGGTGCACCGTCGGTGCACCACGGTCGGTTCCCATATCTTTACCGCTCGGTAACGGAGGCCTAATTTTCCAAATTTTTTTAGCAATTCAATTGCTAAAATCATGCTGATTTTAGTAAATGAGTTCACTAGGTGCAAGATTATAAAAGAAGCGACCTCTACTACTCACTTGGCAGTTTTCCAAATTTTTTTAGCAATTTCAGTTGCTATAGCAAATGAGTTCACTAGGTGCTAAAATCATGGTATTTCAAATCAAAAAATTGAGTGTTTCCGTGTATTATTTTTTGAAATTTTCACACCGAATTAAAGTACACGAGGAGTACTTTAATTCGGTGCGAAAAAAAATCAAAAAATAATACACGAAACCACTTCATTTTTTGATTTGAAATATCATGATTTTAGTACCTGGTGAACTTATTTTCTAAAATCAACATGATTTTAGCAACTGGTTTGCTAAATTTTTTTGAAAAACTAAACCTGAGAATGTTTATAAAATTCAAGCTATCCGAGAATGGTTTGGTTATAGAATAGTCATACGAGATCGGCTTGTTTTGTTTTGTAATCAGATCAAACTTGAATTTACTTTTAAGCTTGGTGAAATATCATAAATAAATTAAACAATTAATTGTTCGGCTCGGCTTGATTTGATTGTTTATGAGTATCAGATAGAATTTTTTTGTGAAAATTGGATGTTTGGGCCAGTTTGTGCGTACCTCGACTAACTTCAAGTCCTCGATGTAGGTATCGATCGGACATAAGTCCCAGTGACTCCAAAAGATTGCTGGTAATAGAAATCTAACTTGAAACCTTAAATTAGAGCAAACTCCTAAGTCCAAAGATAAGACCACTTTGCCAGCTTATATAAGATAAAGTTAACCAATCTATAGATACATGAGTGTGTATATATGTACACACATAACTGATGTCCCAGCCTATATATCAGTACAAGCAACAGACGGGCTCAGTGGAAACCAAAGTCTAAAGCGAAATAAAACTGTCGGCAGATCCTCTGCTCTCTCTCTCTCTGAGTTCCTCGATTTCTCCGCCGGCCGGGAAACAAACGGAGCTGAGAAAACAAAGTAGAGGAGTTGACCAGTCAATGGAGAGTGAAGGCAAGTTTGTCCAGCTTCTTCTCAGCTTGTGCTTGGTGGCGGTTCAGTGTTTGGTGGTCTCGGCGGGGCCTCTCCGCAGCGTTTCTGACCCACATTGGTATCCCGGCGCCGCTACCTGGTACGGCAGTCCCGACGGCGACGGCAGCGACGGTAGGCCCCTCTTCTAACACCCATTTTAACTCACATTGCTGCCACTTCACTTCTAGTTTCCGATTTTGGTTTTGACATGAAACCTCTGTTTCTGGGGCTCTGAACCCCCCACAGAGAACGCAGTTCCATCTGGGAAATTATTCAGTGCTTCTTGCCCTCCAACATCCTACTCTTGACTACTACATTACTGTGGACCCCATGCAATTGGGTCTGTAGTTAAATTTTATTTTTTATTTTTTTAACCAACCTGAGAAACAATAAAAATGTTTCCCACATAATCTTACAGGGATGGAGTGGTCTATTGTGTTATGTGGACTTTAACAAGAACTAGGAAATTACAGCAATGCATCACCTATTTAAATGTCGTATGATATGCACTTTTTAAATTCAATACTTTTTGTTGGAAATTATTATGGGTAAATGACAATAATCTCTCATATTTGTTGTTTATGGAAACTCGAGGGGTTGATCTAGTGGTTAAGACATCATACTCGGGAGTTTCTTTCCCTTTTAAGGTTTCAAGTTGAATATCTGATTGCTATATACTCTCTTGGAACTAGTTCATACGGAATTTTGCTCTATTTTTAATTGGGCTTCTTGCAAATGAGCGGTAAGATTGAGCCCCAAGATTAATCGAGCTGTCCCGTGCACATATGCTGACTCGGACTCCTGAGTTATCAAAAAATATTTGTAGAAAACATAAATGTTACTGACACGGATAGAAGTACGTAGATCAGGACATATTTGTATTCAGAATTGTTGGATGTATTTTATTTTATGAGAAGAATTTGTTCGATGTATGTAAGCTCATTATCTACTGTTTTAGACCAACGTACATCGAACGGTTCGGAAGGCTTTTTAGCATTTTTACCGTAGCTCAAGAAAAGACCACTGGCACCATTAACTTTACTGTTTCAATTGTGTTGGGTGCAGGAGGGGCATGTGGGTACGGCTCACTAGTGGACGTGAAGCCGTTACGGGCCAGAGTTGGAGCAGTGACTCCAATTTTGTTCAAAGGAGGGGAAGGCTGTGGGGCCTGCTACAAGGTCAAGTGCCTTGACGAGTCCATTTGCTCCCGGAGGGCCGTCACCGTTATCATAACGGACGAGTGCCCCGGTTGCTCCGCCAGCCGCACCCACTTCGACCTCAGTGGCGCCGCCTTTGGCCACATGGCTGTCGCCGGTGACGGTAACCAGCTCCGGAACCGAGGCGAGATCCCCATCATGTACCGCCGGTACGTATCTAATAACACGTGTGCTTGGGACACCATCACGTCATTCTTTACCCTCTTTTGTGTCATACATTGTCATGAAGCCTATGCACTTTCGTATGAACCTCATCAAAATGTGCGGTGAAAAAGGCTCGGGGCACTGATGAATATTGAACAATTCACTCTATCCAATGATAAATGCGTAAATATGCGCATATGTGCAGGGTAAAGTTATAAAGTAGTGTTTTTGGTGCTTCTAACGGTCTTTTTCTTTCTGTTCTGTCAGTTAGTGATTATTTGTTTGTTAATTAAATTGTGGTCCTTTTGTGAGAACGTGCTGCCCGGTTACCAACTAACTAGCAACTGGGATGACCAAAATACTTTCTTTTTAAGCAAAAGAAAAGACAAAAAAATTCTTTATCTATTTTGTTTCTTAATTTTACTTCCTATTGTATAGTGGAAGAAATTTTTTATTTTTGGGAAATATTTTCTGAAATTTGTTCGGGTGATGATGTTAACATATTGTTTCTACAAAACCATTAAGTTTCAAATTCTCAAAAAGCATCCCCTGCTAAAATGAATACCATTTCAAACAGATGAGTTTTTGTATTTTTTTAACAATAGTCTGAAAAAAAAATAAAAATGAAAAGAGCCCGCGGCCAATTTCATGATCAAATTCAACAGTAAACCCACGTGTCTCGGTTTCAAAAGAAAATAAGAGTCGTGAAACCATAATGTATGCATGTGTCTAGAGCTGACCGATGCATGTGAATCCCTAGGTGAAGTCAATTCACTTGTGTGTCGAAAGGCTTGTGTCCCTAGCACTACTCTCGAAGAAAAGATGCAGACATATAGGTCCCTACTATTCATGCGGGCAAACAGAAATTGGAAACGGGGGTTCTACAGGGTGGCCCTGTAGGGCGGCATGTGAACCGTTGGATGTGTTTTCAACGGTTCTGATTTCATCTCGGCACTTTGCAGATTCGAGCCGTCTAATGCCAAGATGAAATCCGAACCGTTGATTACCAAGATCAACGGCTCCGATGCCTCACTACAGGGGCGCCCTACAACACCCTCGGATCCACAGAAATGTGTCTTCCCTGAAAGTTAAATTGTAAAAGTAACCAAATATCCAAATATCTCCCACGAATGAAGTCATATGGTGGGAAAATTTAGTCCATTTTTCTGTTACCATGTGATAAGTTGTGTTATTCTGTGATTGAAGGACACCGTGTAAATATCCGGGGAAAAACATCGCCTTCCGCATAAACGAAGGATCGACGGACTACTGGCTGTCTCTGTTAGTCGAATTCGAGGATGGAGATGGCGATGTTGGATCCATGCATATTAAACAGGTACGTATCTTCTTTCTTTCTTTGTTGTTTTTTTCCTTCTTCTTTTGATTGATTGAGTTCCCTTTAAATCATAAGCAGAACAATATGAGAAAAAGAAAACAGAACAAGAGCATTGTCATAAGGATCTGTTTGTTTCACAAGTTTTTCTTGATGGGTCCCCTCTGTAGTTTCACGGGCTAAAATGGTAGTATCAGATTCTCAATTCTGTCCCAAATTCTTGATGTCAACTAGAATGTCACATTGTGGCGTGGGGAAAAAAATAAGAGCCTTGCTACGAGTGTACACCAAATGCACGTCGCATTGTGTGGAGCCTATCTCGGGGTTCTACACAAATGATTGAAGCCGGTCAATTTGTTTAAAATGTTCTTTAATGATCTGTGTAAAAAATCAGCTCGTTCGGATATCGGTATTGGCTTGATCTGTTCTTTGCTCAATTTTATGATAGGAAATTGAGGAAATAATCGATCAAGCACTTACCGATATTTGACTGAGCTGATTTTTTTACAGGGATTCTTGAAAACATATGTTGAATAAGTTAAGCGGCTCTGATAATTTTGTGTGGAATCCCGATTTGAGTCTCACACAATGCGGTGTGCACCAAATGATGTAAACATAGCAAGGCTCAAATAAACTGAAAATCCCAACAACGAAAATACAGTGACTAATCAATAATCGCGAAAGGGTCACAAAAAGAAAAAACACAACACCACATAGAACGAAAAAACAAGTCTCTTGTAGTTGGAATGCCTTTTGTGATAACCGGATGTCCGGGTCAACTTACGTAACCTCAACTAATCTTGAAAATTTGAAGTTAACGACCGGGCGAAACCTCCGATGGCATACATGCCCGAAATTACAACTGAAAGACAGTGCTTGAGAAGACTTCTGTAATTACGTGGGAAAAAGAGGGTAATTCAGTAAATCAGAGGTTTTCTGTCACAAGAGAGCAAAATAGTGCAAAGGCAATCTCGAATATTGGGGATTCTCCCAAATGGCAAAGGAAAATATTTTTCCATGGTGGTGAAAAAGTACTGTCTGCCCCATTCTATCACTAGAGCCAACGTGCGATCTGCTAAAAAGCCCTATCCCCCATCTCCTCTATCTTTTTCCACTTGAACTCATAATTTTCTAGTCTCCTCAGTGCAAAAGCCACTTCTGTGTCCCACCATAATGATCATACTACCATGTCTTTTTCCAAAAAAGCTCACTTTACTTTATTTTTTGGTACTATTTGTTAACTTGACTCGTTTTTAGAAAAAGAAAAAAAGAAGATTGAACCTGTCTCTAAAATAGGTCGTCATTTGCAATCAATGGTTCAGATTTTAAAAATACATTTGGATGGCCGAGATTACATAGACCGTATTCTCTGCATTAGATTGCAGAGAAGCCGGATCCGATAGCGAGGGGTTTCTCCAATGGATGGTATTCGTTGGTACACGATATTTTCCCTTCACATTCACATGTACGTATATCTCTAATTTGCTAAGTTTTTATCTTACGTAGATCAAGTAGAGGCTCGTTTATATATGTTTCATCATACGAATCTTCTGTCTCCTATTATGGAGGATCCCATTACCGTACCAACTCAAGATATTCTTATAAACTTTATTTTTTTTACCAATCCTAATTGGTTGTTTGCTGATTCCATTATCAAGAAGTGTATACTAATCTCTGGAACCAACAAACTAAGTCATAACAAATAGAATACAACATTTTGCACAATTTACCCTACGTTACAACGAAGAATCCAAATTGAAAACGAAACAATTAGATTCAAGCCATTATCAGCCTCACAACACGAACGAGTTCTAGTAAAGCAACGAATTCAATCCGTTTGCTTCCTCCATTCGAGGATTGTATCTTATTTTCTTTCTCTCTTCTTTTTGTCATGATTTTTTATTTTTGGGGGCTTAAGTAATTGCAGGCTAGCTCAACAGAGTGGACAGAGATGCAGCACATATGGGGAGCAACTTGGTGCATAACTGCTGGACCCTTGAGAGGACCATTCTCAGTGAAACTCACCACTCTCTCCACTGCTCAAACCCTCTCAGCTCGAGACGTGATTCCGAGCAATTGGTCTCCTAAAGCCACTTACACCTCTCGCCTTAACTTCAATTAATCAAATTGAGGATCTGGTACCAGACCTGCGCTTCCATTTTAAGCACCCGGAAAGTGGCCGTTGTGGGTGAGATTTTTTTTTTTGAATGGAAGTAGCGGTTGTTGTGGCCCATAATAGTTGCCAATGGCCTATCTTTCTTTCTTTTTTTCTCTGAGGTGTGATTGAAGTATTGTTGTGAGGGGTGTTCTAGTGTAGGTCTGTAATGGTGCCCTCTCCAAAGGAGAGAGAGCTGCCTTCATTTAATGTGTCTGTTGTGTGGGCCTGAGGGTGTAAGTTTGTGGGCCCATGTGATTTATTTAATGAACTTGGACCAATGAATGCAATTATTGATGATATTTGACATGGTGACATTGTGGGGCAATGGAATTATTAGCTTATTCCTTGCTTTGTGGGGCCAAATTGAATCCATCTGTGATTTTTTTTTATTTTTAATCCATCTGTGTTATGTATACTATTGTGAAACGTGTTTAAATGTTTTTGATAGTTCAGATGTTCAAATCAACTTACGTGACGTTCGCACGTGAAAATATCTAATTAGCCAAATATATATTGAAATCCAAGTCTTTCTATTTCCTCTTCTAACATATATGTTGTTTAAATGAATGGAAGCGTAGAGTTATTAAGAAAAGATAGAGATCTCACAATTTTAAACTAATATGCTTAAGTGCGGTTTCTTGAAAAAAAAAAAAAAAAAAAAAAAAACCTTAAACGCAATTCCACGAAACTGTTAAAACAAGAAGATTTGTATAGATACACACTTGTATACGGTAAAGTCTCCGTAAATAACACGAATATACTTTCATGTTAATGCCTGAAGCCTACCTATTGAACTCTAAACTTACAAAATTCGAAGGCAGTTAGTATGGTACTGTATATTCCACATTTTGAGGGATTGTAAATTAGATGTATGTTTAATCCGGTAACCTAAACTTACGGCGTATTGGATATTTGGTCATCTTAAACATATAATCGAATTCGATGTTCATATCTGGTCAAATAAATCGGCTTACATTTTATATGTATAGATGGGGTTCCCCATAGCAAAGATGTCAGTGGCCACATGAGTGTACAAAGCTGTGAATCACATTATAGCTCACATGCAAAAGGGTTCTCACACTCTGGAGCTTGTTTTGGTCCATTGGGTGGCAATGGCAAGAAAGAAAAAAGTAGGAGAACTACACGTGAAGGGGGGGAGTCCCCACCAATTTCTGGATATGTTTCACTTATCCCCCCATGTGGATTGGCCATATCTTGAATCCTCCCAAATCTAAGGAGCTTTGGTTCTCTCTGTGAGATGCTTTGATTGTTTGTTGATTCTATGATACAAAATCACTTGGATTAATACCTCAACAGAAATCAAACATGGGTTGAGGTTTACTTAGAAGGTGAAATCAAATGCAACAAGCCCCGAGAGTTAGTCTAGTTGGTTGGTGTGTTTGCTCCCTACACAATTTTCTAGGGTTTAGATTCTTGGGGTCAAACAAGAGAATAATCTCTTGTGAATCCTCTAGTCTTGGCGTTGACGGCCTGACTGCCTTTGTGAGGCATATTCCGGACCACTTCCAAGATTCAAACATTTTGTCTTGTAAATGTTATGGATTCGCGCGCTTTAAACCCACAGACAAACACACACAATCGAAGAACAAACCAAGAACAGAAAACAATGAGAAGCAAGAAAGAACAAGACACAGAGATTTTACGTGGTTCTGATTTAAGTTGATTACTTAATCGTACTCCACGGGGTGCTGGGGTGTTTCACTATGATGAATAATGATCAAAGTTACAATGGGGACTGCCCTAAGTGTCCCTTTTATAGAGTAAGACGACACAATACATCAGAAACCCTAAAAAACGCAAAAACGCGCATATTTTCCGTGCCGACCGTCCGGACGGACTTGACCACTGTCCGGACCAAAATTTCTGCAACTTCAGAATTGGTCCAAAAACCTGCAGACAGCTTTCTGCACTTTCCGTCCGGACCGCCCGGGACCCTGTCCAGACCAAAACTTCAGAAATCTCTCTTTTGGTTTTTCTGACAGAACAGGTTTCATCCCAACAGTAAATAACCTTAAAGAAGAATACCTCGATAAAAAAATTAAAAATTGATCGGACATCGATAGATACGTACCTCTATAGGGGAGCAGGTCTTGACGCGTAAGAGAGTTAGCCCAGCTATTGGGTCTCTAACTCTGTAGACTGTAGTGCATAGCTTCAGTCCCAGCATTCCCTTTCCTCTCTCGTTAGACTAGGTTAGAAACTTAGAACACCATTTTGAGTGTTAAAAACAAAATTAATTTACAAAACTCAGCTAGAGCAAGATACTTCTATTGCAGATTTGCAGCCAATCAAGGTGGTTGTCACCTTATTTCTGTAACAGCCACCGGTGAATAGCTTAGTTGACTTGTTAGAGAAATCACCACATACACAATAATGGAATACGAAAATCAGTAAAGAATCAACACATGAATTTACGTGGTTCCCCAAAACCGGGTACCTCCACGGGAGCGAGCGAGTCTATTTATTATGATCAAAATCGGCTAGTGTACCCAAGCAAGTAGTGTCTAGTCTTGTTGCCCATCCGCCCTCATAGTTAGCATCAAAACAAGTAGCCGAAAAAACATAAAGAACCAGTATATGTAAAAAACATAAAGAATGGTTGAAGTGTTATTTAAGATCATATTCTGTGGATGATTTCAAAAGATGCCTCCCTGGTATTAGAAGATAAATCTGCCAAAATTTATGGATTTCTGACTCTGATTGTTTCTATATTTGGGTCTAGGGTGGGTTTGGTCTGGGTTGTGTGGTCTTTTTTGGTTTGTTTTGTTTGGTTCCTTTTAGTCTTTTGGGAGTTTTGGTCAGGTTCTGTGTGTCTGGGTTATCAGGGTTCTCTGAGTTTTGGTGGGTTTGGTCTGGGTTGTGTGGTGTTTTGTTTATATGGGAGTTATGGTCAGGTTTGGGAGGTGTCTTTGTCTTGTGTGTCTTTATTTCTTTTCTGGGTTTGGTTTTCTTCCTTTTAGCTTGTAGTGTTTGGGTCTCATTGTGTTTCTTTTGTTGGAAATTCGGTGTGAATGAAACGGAGCATCCGGAGGGTCTTACGAGGCAACCGAAGGGACCCCACGAAGTGCTAGATACGCGTGATCAAATATGTTGGTTAATACGCGAGTTACACCACTCCATGGTGAGGTTTGAAGGCATTCATTCCCGTGGCAGTTTTCTTCCTCAAATTCTATTGCAGCATTTGTGAGAGGAGTTTCAAATCTGCAGAATTCAATTGGGAATTTCAATTTCGTATTGAATGGGGAGGCTCCCCCATTAATCTCGTAATCAAGCCTTCAGCTCATTTTCCAGCTATAAGAAGGGCAGCTCTGTATTGGTTTCAATATCAGAAATTCGAGTAACACATTTCAGTCCAGAAAAACGTTCTTGTGAGAGAGAGGTAGACGCTACTTACAGTTCGCCAAGGCTTCCAGCGGTGGTGTTCCGGTGGTCGTGGTTTAGCCGTTGTATCCTGGGACGACGCATCTTTGTTAAGGAGAGTGTGGTAACACACGACTCGGCGTTCAATCTACTATTTGTATTTCGCATTTAGTTTCTGTCAAGTTTATTTCTGTTCGTGTATTTCTGTTTCGTTGTAATCTGTTCATGTATAATTATATCGAATGAAATTGTTCTTTGGAATTCGGAATTGCCACTGTGATTTTTCCAACATCTTTCTGGTTTTTGGTCTTTTGTGTTTGTGTCTGGGCTGTCTAGTCTTCTTGTTTGGTTCTCACTATTGATCTAGCTACTTGCATACTCTTTCATCACACTGATGAGATTCTAGTAGCAGATTCATGGACAGAATTATCTATATTAGATTACACAACGGTTTTTTCAAAATGTCCTATGTGGCATTTCTATATTTTAAATATCTCTCATTTCTCTTCTAACAATATCTATATAATAAGATCCAAATCTTATCTTATGGGTCAAAATGTCTTTCTATAACTAAGAAAACTTACCTTTCCAAAATAATTTTTGGTTAATCACAAAAAAAAAAAAAAAAAAGTAGATCAACAAAAAATTCCACGTAAAAGAAAATTCATTTGTAAAAAGAACAATCTTTTCATTTGGAAATTTCAAATTTCAAAAACCCTCTCTCTCTCTCCGCACGAGTCAAATTTCAAAAACTCTCTCTCTATCTCAATTATCAAAAAAAAAAAAAAAAAAAGGAAGAAGGAAAAAGTGGATAAAAAAACCACATTGAAAAAACTCATTTCGGAAAAGAAACACCATCCTTTAATTTAACATCGAACCCTCATAGGAAATTTTAATTTTTGAACTCTCTCTCTCATGATTTTGGTTGTGAAATGGATATTATAAATTTGGTAAATCATAACCAAAAAATAAGAAAGAATTTCTTAGTGATGTCTCAAAATTACATAATCTTTGTCGTGCATGAAACACTGGTTTTTATTAAATGTTAGTAATTCGGTTTTCTTTTTTCTTTTTAGTTTCACTTACTAAATTTGCACAATCATGACAAGGGTGGTGGCACGATAGGGGTGGTGGCATAGCATTAACCGAACTACTCGATGACGAGAGCACTACAGGTAGTAGTACTATATGGTTGGTCAGAGTTGTCAAATTTCATCAAGTGCATTTAGGCACGGGCAAAGCGCTAGTAATATCGTATGGGAGCTATGGATCATATATATCTGTCCAGTGGGCGAATTGATTTTCTGTCAAATTTCTGTTGATACCATAGGTTGAACTCTGATTTCTAGCTGCTACTGCTGTTCCATAGCTGTTATTCAAAAGGGTGCTTTCCATATATCTCTGCAAATTGTGGATGGTGCAAATGATTGAAATTATGTCAATTGTTGGTGAGTTGTCATTTGCTAGTGATGTTGCTGAGGTGGTCGGTGAGGTTAATATTCCTACCACCGGTGAATTTGCAATAATTGGTGTCTCCTCTACATACTTGTTGCTGAGGATGAATTCTAATTGCTAAGGATGACTGAAGCTGTTAGATTGAAGTCTAGTTCATATAGTGGTTATCTTCTCTTTGTAATTTATGGTTGATCTCTTTGTTATTTGGTTGGCTCCTTGCCAATCTTGTTAGCTTTCCTTTTGGGCTCTAAGTGGGAAAAGGCTACAATACACACCCCTTATTTGAGTGTGTATCATACATACCCTATAAAAGTTACGATTTTTTTTGTAAAAGTTACGAATTTTTTTTATAAAAGTTATGAATTTTTTGTAAAAGTTACGAATTTTTTTTTATAAAAGTTAGGAGACACACCAAAATGTTACGAATCATATTGCTGAAAAGTTACGAAAAACTAAAAAATGTTACGATTGCCGATGAGTGGCACAATCTGGACCATACAATAGGTGTATATAGTACACCCAAATAAGGGGTGTGTATTATAGCCATTTCCCTCTAAGTGACATATGATTGTTAGTTTGCGAGAGTGCCAACCTAGTTGGGATGCTCGCTCTGCCGTTTTTTTTCTTAGGTTTCCTTTAATCTTTGTAATTCGTTTCCAAAGATTAATAAAATTTCCTTTGCCGATCAAAAATATATATATAAAAGTTTTTTTTTTTTAATAAAGAAAATACTGAGTATTACAGCTACTACAATTATTCAGTTTCCATTAGCCTAAGCTATTTCCCCGTGTATGAAATTGCATTCTCTTCATTTATCAAAGAAGATGTTCATTGTTGCGCCAAGAGTCACTTGCGCACACACACACAACACATACAAGAAATCAAATACTCCTGGAGCCCAAATCGGCTCCCCTCTTCCCATTGCATATTTGCATACATCACACACTCTACCGCTTGAATCCGTACATATATTCAGAAAGAAAGAGGGACAGCCATCAAGGCAAAACGCGCGAACGGATGAGGTGGTTGAAACAATGTCTCTTCTAGACAGTCCGAAAATAATCTTGGGATATCATGACTAATCTTGAAATATCAATCCCACTATCTACTTATAACTTGTAAGGGCCGATTCAAAGATAGAGAACAAGCTCCAAAAGAGTTGATAATACCTAATAAATTTGGCGACTCAGATCTTTGGAGGAAGCAAACGCCTAATTAATCCAAAGCTTTCAAGGCCAACCACATGGGTTCCCACCACATTCTTTCTTCCTTGTCAACTTTCCGCGTCATTTTCTTGGTAGCTGGAACTTCACTCTCGAATGATCGATAAAGTTGCACAACTTGTGTGCTTAATTTCTCTCCTTTAATAAGATCTCACTTTTCTTGATAAAAATATCTCCTCTTCTCACATGGCTTGTCTATCATTGCCCCAAAATGAGAAACACAATCGGTGTAATATATCTCAACTTGTGTGCCTTTTTTTTTTGTCTTTATTAAAGTTTGTTTACGTTTGATAATTTTGTGCCAAACTTTTATGGATTATTAATTTGTCATGATGAGAGGAATCGAAAAAGAAAAATATTATAACTGAAACCCAAATATTTTTGGAAGAAACCAAGGAAAAGCTATAATTTTTTGGGGCCACGTTGGGAATCAAATTTAGAGGGGGGAGAAGCTATAATTTAAGGATATTTGTTGAATTGGAGGATGCCAAATTAGTGAAAAGGATCAATGTACTAGGATCAATGCCAAATTAGTAAACACTATTAGTGTAGAGTGTGTAATTCCTATAGTGAAAACTCTCCGTGGAGGTACCCGTTTTGTTTTGTGAACCATGTGAAAATCCATCTGTCTGTGTGTGTGTGTTTCGTGTGTTTGATTTTGATCCTTGGGACACAACAAAATCTTACTATCAAACATAACTTCCTTGGCCGGATGCCGGATGGCCACTGTCCAAACTAGTTTTAACGTTCCATTAAATAACAGTTATGAGCAAAATCGTAATAGAATAAAACTACCTACCATAACCACTACCCATACTAAAAATGATCAACCATGGGAAGCATGTGATCACTAAAAAATTGGTTGAAGAATAAAAAATGCCGCTGGAAGTTTTAGGAAAATATATTCAGCGAATTACTTCTTTTAGTATATTATTATCAGGCTATGGCAGCCTCTCTTCCTTCCCTGTAACTTTACTAATTAAAATTTGCAAGAGCGAAAGTGTAGCGTCTTACTCGAGAATTATGTGACCCAGGTCGTGATTATTAACGATGGACCCATTTCAATCCCGAACAATTGGCTTCACATTCAAGATTTGAGACTTAGGAGTTTGCATTGTCCATTAGTCCTGGATTCAAGTTTGACATCCCTTAGGTGCTACTCTATTCAATTCTATGCATGGCTTTGACCGGCTCTACTTGCGAATGATGGAATTGTCGATGTGCGTAAGGTGGTAAAGACACCTTAATAAGTTATATAAAATGGCCCATTTTATTAGTGGGAGAGATGTTACATCCACGGCTCACACAAAAAAAATAGTAGTAATATTAATCTTTTCCCCCAACTTCAGATTACAAAAGCAACTCTCTCTCTCTCTCTCTCTCTCACACACACACACACAACCACCGGGGTGGGGGAACCCCCATTTCCTATGGGGTCCCCTTTCTCTGACTTCTTTCTCCCTGTCCTCTCACTCTCCACCACATTGAAATTTTGAGGCCAATTAAGACATGGCAATTAATAACCCATTGCTTCCACTTTTGAGACCAATTAAGATTACTATCCAACACATTGAAATTTCTATATAAGATATGCAAGTCCTTCCAATTCAGCGCACAGCTAACCGAGGTTTCCCTGTTTCCCTAATTCCAAATCTACAGAGAGTTAAATTTATTAATATCATTGGCAATGGCAACCTTTCTTCCTTGTCAATGTTCTTCCTTGAGCAAAATCAACGAAGAAGAGAGGGATGAAAGCGTAAAAAAGGTGGAGAGAAGCTTCGAACGATATAGAGAGCTAATCTCAACCCTTCCAAAGGAAAAAGGTTGGGTATCAGATATGTGCTTGTATGAGGGATTTTGGGCACATATGTCAATTTTGGAAGGTGTCATGTTTACTCAGGAACATTTCCAAGCTCGTCCCACCGATGTTTTCTTAATCTCATCACCTAAAACCGGCACAACATGGCTCAAAGCTCTCATTTTTGCGATCATGAAGAGAACTTGCTACGATAATTCCTTTCATCCTCTTCTTACCACTAACCCCCACGATTGCGTTCCATTCTTAGAGGCCAAGCTTTTTAAGGAACCCCCAGTTGCAAATGTTGAGAACTTACCCTCTCCTCGTCTCTTTGCAACACACATTCCTTACACATCCTTACCAGAGTCTATTAAGTGTTCTGGTTGCAAAATAGTCTATGTTTCTCGGGATGCTAAAGACGTGTTTGTATCGATGTGGTATTTTATGGCCAAGAGGAGATCTAAGGAGGAAGCTCCTCTTCTGTTAGAAGAGGCATTTGAGTTGTTCTCTAAAGGGATTTCTCCGTGTGGACCCTTCTGGGATCATGTGCTAGGTTATTGGAATGCTAGTCTGGAATGTCCTCAAAGATTTTTCCTAGTGAGATATGAAGAATTAAATAAAGAGACATTGATAAATGTAAGGAGATTGGCAGAGTTTTTGGGGAAACCTTTTTCTATGGAGGAGGAGAGGAAGGGGGTTGTGGAGGAAATTATTGAACTTTGCAGTTTCGATAGGTTGAGGAACTTGGAAGTGAACAAAAATGGTTCATTCGATGAAGTTGTCAAAAATGAATTTTTCTTTTGAAAAGGTGAAGTTGGTGATTGGAGGAATCATATAACATCCAAAATGGCCGAGACCCTAGACCAGATTACCAATGAAAAATTACATGGCATATTTTGACTTACAATGCTAATTGTATTACTTATATTAGTTTTACTACTGGTATTAGTGAGGTTATGATATTATGCTATGACAAGTGGTATTCTCTCTAGCATTGCTATCACACTCTCGACCCTATAATTAGTGAAAATTTGTTGTTCAGCTGTTGTTGCCATTTTTAGTACTGTATTATTGTAAATGTAACTCACTAATTTGCTGGATGAAATTTATCATTAACCTTGTATACTTTTTTGTTTTCCGAATGTAACTTTTAATGAGAAATTTCTTTTGTTTAACAAAAACTAGCTTTAATCTTATCACATGCTTGAAGAAAATTTTAATTTTAATTGCCGCAACTCACTTGATGACGCATGTTATTGCGGTTTTTGCTAGTCCCTAATCCCACATTTTTGCAGACAAGAGTGTCAAATGTCATGAATTGAATAGCAACACCCAACAGTGCTACTAATTTTAATTGAATGGATTGACTACAAGTAACCAATATTTTGAAAAAATCTGCATCGAAACAAGGTCTGGCTCTCCTGATTCAGTATATTAACTTCCAGTCAAGGGCGGAGGGAGAGGGTCAAGTGACCCCACTTGACCGCACCGAGGAGGCATTTTCCCATAAGTTGGGTGTACTAACGATGAGGCAGTAGACAATGTCTTGGATGCCAACAAGGATTCGAGGCTGGATGATAGGAACAATATAACGCAGCAAGCCAATGACATAGACAAAGATGATACTGGCATATATGGATAAGGTGCATATGGATCAAAAAGGTATTCTTGAATTGGGTTCGACTAATACTGGGTCATTGGGTCCATCAGTTTCTTTGCTGGAGATGATACTTTCAGAAGTTCAAGAGGTGGATCAATTGGTGAAGGCTAATTGTTGCAAGATTGGAGTGTCAATGGCCCAAGATGTTGTGGACTCAGAGTTATCTGAATCATCCATCGTAGGGGATGACGAATTTTAATTCCGGGTTTTTTGCACTAGACCCCAGGGGGCCTGCTGTCCCCAGGGGTCGGCATGCCCTACCAATTCCCATTCGAGCCATCCAAACGTGTTTTGGACGGCCTAGATTTCATGGTGGGTAATTATCGTCTTAAATACCCAAAACACCCTTTGGTACCTATCATCAAATCTGGGTCGTCCAAAATACGTTTGGATGGGGTTGGTGGGGCCTGCCAACCTCTGGGGACAGCAGGCCCCCGGCTTGTGGATATTGGTTGTTTCTCTTGGTTTTTGGCTTTTTCTCTAGGTTTTTCTTTTGGAGTTCGGCTTGTCCGATTGGGTTTTCGTTGTAGTTGGTTGGAGGCATTGATTGTTACTGGCCTTTCAATTGTTTTAGCGGTTTGTTGTGGTGTTTTGATGAGAGCAATTTTGTTCACCCTCCTTAAAAGAGGGTGAATAAAACCCTCCCTCTTATTGGTTGAAATATGTGAGTCCCATTACAAAGTGATGTCATGCTTATCAAAAAGTGTATTGCAGAGATAAGCATGACATCATTTTGTGGTGGGACCCACACCAATTCAACCAATAGGAGAGAGTGTTTTGTTCACCCTCTTTTTAGGAGGGTGAACAAAATTGCACCCTCTTTTGATTGGCTTCTTGCCGACCTCTTCGGTTTGGTTTTCGGGTGGGTTTTTGTCGGTGTGCTCGAGATCTTTTTGTTAAGATTAATGAAATCTTTTTTATCGATCGAAAAAGAAAAAGTCAAAACTAGTTGCGGACAACAACAATGCAACTATACATCGCTGTGGAAAAGATGTGATGATTGTGAAAAAATAAAAAAATGTTTGTCTAAATTAGATCCGTAGTTAGTTTAATACTAGTATAGATCTATTATTTTCCTTTCATTCCGAAAAAGAATTTGATACACCAACTACTAAATACAAGCAACCATTAAAATAATAAGAATAATAATAAATTAAATTAAAATCACCATTAAGTCAGAAGCAGTTGCGTCCGGATAATGCATAAGAGAATAAAAGAATTCCTTCACGTTTCACGCTTTGACAATAACAAAGCAACTACCACATCGCTCTGGCAAAAGATTTGATGATTGATAGTAGATCTTATGAAAACTTAAATGGGTGTTAATAATTTCTCCTTCGTTGGAGCTTTTTAGTATATGCGCGCAATCGTCAAATCTAGAAGCAAAATTCACAATGATATATAATAAGCAACTAACAGCCCCATTCAAGGTAAAAATAACCCAATAAGCTGCTAGCAAAATTCACAACAATCACTATTAGTCAACTTAACTAGAAGTCCCATTAACGGAAGAAATAACCCGAAAAATCTAAAGGGAATAACACCCACACAAAGGTGAAAAGATTCGAACTTTTTAAACTTCTAGTGAGATGGTGCAAGAGTTCTAGTCAACTGAACTAACCCATTTGGTTCAATGACTAGTTGTTTTTTAGTCAGTAATAAAGCAATAATTATTTTTAACAGTCAAGATCCGACAAAAACAAAATAACAACTGCCCCCTTTGAATATATATAGTATTGAAATTTCTCTACGGTCCTTTTATTGACAGCGTTGTTCTATTAAAAGCCATAAGCTAACAAATTGACAAAAACAACGGTAAATTGGCCTAGAGTCCAGAAATCAAGGGTCTTGGGACATTTAGTCTGGGCTAAACTTTTTTAAGGCCATAAATCCATGCGTTTAAAAGTCATAAAGCCTTAAGTCCTCCAATTTTAAATAAAACAATCTCCTGGACAATATTGACCCTAAAACACCCACGCACACAGTATTCATAAACCGGCAGCCATGGCTGCTGCCGACCACAACGAACTTCTCTCTCTCTCTCTCTCTCTCTCTCTCTCTCTCTCTCTCTCTCTCTCTCCCTCTCCCAAAGTCCCCGTCTCTCCCAATTTCGTTCTCTCTTGTTTATTTTCTCTCTCTATTTTGTTTCTCTCTCTCTGAATTTTTCTTTCTCGGATCTCTCCCTCACTCTCAGTTCTCTTTCTCTCACCTCCCCTATCTGCTAATTACCCATGAAAACCGGCCAGAGGTTCGTCGCTGGCGAGTTTCTGAGAAACGGGAAGTTACAGTGACGAATTTTGAGTTTTTTTTGGATTAGTTACACTTGACCCCTTGGACTTTTGGAGAAGAAATAGTGTGGCCCCATACTTTTGTAAGTAATAGATGGACCCCCAAGTTAAACTTCTAAAAATAACAGAGTGGTCCAAACCTTTAGAACATGACCATTTAGTCCCTTATTTCATAACTAGCTTTAGTCCACCCAAATTGTTTGTAACCCATCCAATCCACACGAACATCTTGAAGACAAAAATACCCTTGCTCGCCGGGCGCACAAGGCGAGGCGGCAGTAACCAATCCAAGTGGGCGTTCTAAAGAAAAAAAAATGAAGAAGAAATAAGTATAGCTCTGCTTTTTGTCACACGTGATCAATCAACCGATAAGAATGTTACATGTGACCAACTTCCTAGCAATTTACAAACATGCAAGCTTTCACAAATTTTTGTCGTTATATCTGTACAATGTCTATGCACCCAAGCATTACACTGTTGCCTAGTTTGTACTCTATAGTTATGTGCCTTTGACAGTGTTCACTCACTACTCCAATATAATCATTAGTTTAGGTAACCTTATTTCACCGGAATGACCTCCTTGGTCCTTTTGGCACGGTACTGAGGGGGACCGGGCCGGACCAGACTTCACTGGGACCCTTGGGGTTCGACGGAGGGGGTGAGCAGAGCTTCTGGGGTGCGCCGGATGGGGACCTGCACAAGGAAGCAACCACGTTAGCGCCAAGCCCGGACGGTGGTGGTCCGGGAAGGCACTCCGATGGCGAAGTTAGCAACAGGGAGAGGAATATAGTGGAGAGCCAAATGTAGAGAGAGAGAGAGAGAGGGTGGTGTAAGAGTTTTTTCGTGTGTGTTTCATGGAGGTGGTGAGGGGCATATTTATAGGTGAGGGGGCGCGTGTCCCATACGTCCCTCGGGGGCCTCACGCGCCCCGTCCCTATCGCTACAATAAATGCATGAACCGCCGGACGTCCCCCAAGTGGCTCCTCGTTTCCTCCCCAGGGTCGTCACCTGACACTGAGACCCCTATCTGTCAGATCCCACCATCTCCCCTGCAGACCTAGGCTGCAGGGTTTTGTGGCTCTCCATAAATGCGATCCAGGTGGGTGGGTGAGCCCACTTGTCGAGCTGCTCAGACTGTCAGGCGTGCCTCGATCGGGCCCCCGACATCTGACGCAACCCTGCCCCCGCCCCCCGCACCGAGGTCATCCGACTCGTTCCGGGAAGGGCTCGGGGACCGACCCACCGAGGGGGACCGCGGTTCACGAGAAGCTGGCCGAGCCTCTCCATCTGGCCTCCCGTGGATCGTGACCCCTGGGGTCTGGGACCCCGGACGTGACGCTCACTGCCCCCCTGGGAGGCTGCCCTGCCGGGGCCAAGGGTCCCGAACTCTCTCGATCTGCTTCGGGGGAGGTGACCTCCGGGACCCCCGCCCCTGCCCTCAGCCGAGGGGGGGTGCCCCCTGGATCCGGCCGCTACAATAGCCCCTCAACTTCATCAATCAGTGCTTGGCGATTGGGGGAGTTGACCAATCTGCGCGGCCGTACCGAGCCCATCCCCTAGCCGAGGTCATGATGAACAGGACGAACCGAGCGGCGAGGGATTTCCCGAGCTCCACGCGCGGGACGTCGCATCGCTCTGAAGTTGAAAGGACGCGTGATGTGACGTCGTCTCGGAGGTGACGTTTGGGCTTATCCAATGTCAGAGATTCGGTGATGTGGCGTGACGTCGTCTGCCACGTGTCTCCTCGGCATTCGTCCGAGGGTCGGCGCATGGGATTCGCGCCAAAACGTTTCAAACGGGGCAGACAGGTGTCAAGCCCTGAATGGCCAACCGAGCCAACGCGCCGTTTCCCAAGCCGACGCATCGTTTCCCCATTAAATGCGGTTGCTGACTCTCCCCTCTCCCCTTATAAATACAACTTCGGGGGGGGGGGGGGGGGAGAGAGGGCACTGTCACTCTGCCAACTTCACCCCGCCAGATCTCTCATCCCAGCAGCTTTCAACGCCCAAACTCGAGGTAAAACACTTTATCCTCTCTTTTTCTTGCTTTTTGTCACTTTTTCTACGCATTTTGGGCCGTTTTTGGCATTTTCAGACCTGTCCCTGTCTTGGTTGAGTTTTCCGGCGCGGCGGCGCACGGCCACCGTTTTCTGGGCAAGTTAAGTATTCAACGTGTTCTTCCGAGGACAGGTTGAATACTCAACCTGTTCTTTCGAGGCCTACGGAAACCTCTCCGAGGGCACGTCCCGAGCGCACACACCACTGGCGTCCAGCCGAGTCACCTGAGTGGGAAGGTCCCCTCGGTAAGCTGATCATATTCATAGGGGTGCACTTGCACCCTCAACCCTCATGCATATAGCTGACGGGCTCTCCCCGTGCACGTTTTATAGGTCCTCGGCTGGATGAGCAACGACCCCTTCGTTATTTCTGACAGCGACGAAGAATTCGACGAGGAGGCAGTTGAATACATCAGGGAGCTCGGTAATCGGTACCGGAACCTACCCCCTAGTGTGCTCAATATCCCTCCCCTCCAAACGATCTACCCCGAAGGGTATAGCAGGATGGGGGAAGAAAGAACCGACCTTGAAACCGGGGCATCCACATCCCGAGCACCCGAGCATACAAATTCCCCGGGGGCCCCTGATTCTCCCGAGGTGGAGATTTTCGAACCCATCCCCGAGCGCGTGGAAATCGTCGATCTGGGGAACGGGGAAGAGGGAGGACGAAGCGGCTCATCAGAACCCGCTCCGCCCGAGACAGGAGAAGGAGAGGACCCACCACCGAGAGCTCAGCGCGCCGAGGCCCCTGCACTTGCTCTCGGGGAAACCTGGGAGGAGGTCCCACTCCCCAAGATAGGGGAGGACGAGTGCCGCTACGTCAAGGAGTTCGACCCAGAGCACCCCCAGCGCTTGGTGGCGTTCCGGGAGAAGTATGAAATCCCGGCGGACGTGGACATAGAGCTCCACTTCGGTGACAGGATCGAATATGGGGATGACCATGTCACGGTCCCCCTAATGGCCATCACCGAGGGGGGGCTCCGATTTCCATTCCCGAAGATCGTCCGTCAGCTCCTCTACTACTACAACCTCGGGCCTCACCAGGTGGTGGTGAACGTGTACCGAGTCCTGTGCTCGGTGCTGAAGCTAGCCGAGAGGTACCACATCCCGGTCACCGTGTACGACATCCTCGGTATCTACCTCGTCGGCCTCAGCCCGAGATTCCGGCGGTACTACTTCGTCGTTCGGAATGAGTATGACCACTTGATTGGGGACCTCTATGACTCCGAGGAGCATCAGTACAATTATGTGACGGTGAGGGGGAACTATACATGGGCCCCCGAGGAACCGCACACCTGGCCCCTCAACCACCGCCGAGGGGACCCCGGTAAGCCGTAGTTATTTTGCACTTGCTTGGTCCATGTTTGATTCCTGCCGAGGACTGACTTTTCCTCTTTGTTTTTGTCCCTTTGCAGTTTGCACCGTTGTCAACAAGAGGCTACTCGAGCTCTCGGACGACGACGTGATCCGAGCTCTCTTCGCCCACGGCCAACAGCAAGCCCATCTCCTCCTCGGATACGAGCCAAGCTACCGAGGCTATCTGCACAGGGGAAAAGATCCGAGGGCGAGCAACCGCCGGAGGAGGAGGAGGAGGGGAACTCTACCCGACGAAGGGCTAGAGCAGCTGTGGGGGCGGGAGAGGCAGCCGATGGGCGCCGAGGGAAACACCGGGAGGCCTACCCTGCACCAGCTAAGGCAGCAGCAGCGCCGAAGACGCCCTGCACAGCCTGGCAGAGGGGGAGGACAGGCGGGGGGCTTGCGGAGGCCTAGGGAGGAGCCCCCGAGGGCGGAAGACGAGCCGGCGGAGAAGAGGCCCCGGGAAAGTGACTCTGCGGGTCCAGTCTCTCCCATGACGCCTACCGAGACACCCCCAGCTGAAGTTGCCCAGGGAGACCCAATCACCGGTCTCGCTGCTCAGCCCCCGACCCAGGGCCAAGGTCAGGCCCCCAGCCGGGCCCCTTCCCGGAGGTCAGCCACGGCCAGCCGCGAGGTGAGAGGCGGATCCGATGACGCTCCCCCTCCCGAGGCCTGGGCCCCTATCTTCTCTGGCCGCGGCGGGGTGGTTCTCACGGTTGCTGACAGCGTCCAGAGGTCTCCCGAGACGGCCAACATCCTGCTGAAAGGGATCTGCTTCGATCCCTCGCCGAGTGACGAGGTATCCCAAGAATTTCCCCGAGCCCACCCCGAAGGCACACTTCTCGGCGTTAAGCCGCAGTCTGTGAGCCCTGAGTACGGCGAAGACCCTGCCGAGGTGACTCAAGTGGTCCTCTGCGAGTTTGCTCTTTATCACCATGTCGTCGATGTATGCCTCCATGATGTCCCCGAGTTCCCTTTGGAACATCTTGGAGACCATCCGCTGGTAGGTGGCTCCGGCGTTCTTCAAGCCAAAGGGCATTACCTGATAACAGTAAGTGCCCCGTGGCGTGATGAAGGCTGTCTTCTCTATGTCCCCCTCGTCCATGGCGATCTGGTGGTACCCTCGGTACGCGTCCATGAAGCTCAACCTGGCGTGTCCGGCGGTGGCGTCTACCAACTGGTCAATCCGAGGGAGAGGGAAACAATCCTTCGGACAGGCCAAGTTGAGGTTGGTATAGTCGACGCACACCCGCCATTTGCCGGTCTTCTTCTTCACCACCACGGTGTTGGCCAACCAGGTGGGGTATTGCACCTCCCGGATGGCCTCGGCCTCTATGAGTTTCTGGACCTCCTCCACCACGGCGTTCGAATGGGCTGCCGAGGACCGCCTTGGCCTCTGTATCACCGATTTCCTAGCCGGATCGACGTTGAGTTTATGCGTGATGAAATCCGGGCTTACTCCAGGCATTTCATAAGGAGTCCACGCAAAAACCTCGACGTTGTCTCTGAGGAAGCCAACCAGGTCGTTGTGCTCGGCATTAGAGAGCTCGGATCCCACCATGAAGTACCTGCTACCGTCTTCGTTTATTGGTACCTTGAGAAGGTCCTCAACAGCCTTCTCCTCGGCCAGGGAGCCGACGTCATCAAGGACAGCGGTGGACTCCGGCATTTCGATCCACTGGACCTGCTTCGGCATCCTACTCTCCTTTCTGTCCCTCACGCGTACAGCGTTTACGAAGCATTTCTTGGAGGCCATCTGGTTACCCCAGACGGTCTCCTGCTTCCCGGATGTACCGATGAAGCGGAGGCACTGATGGAGGGTGGAGGCAATCGCTCTCATGGAGTGGAGCCATCCCCGGCCAAGAATGGCGTTGTAGGGGCTTGGGGAGTCCACCACAGTGAAGTTGGTCTCCAAACGCATCGACCCCGCCACGACCGGGAGGGTGATGCTGCCGATGGGGTAGACCGGGTGTCCCGCGAATCCAACCAGGGGGGTGTCCGCCGGGGTCAGCTCATCACGCGTAAGTCCGAGGGCTTTGAAAGCCGAATAATAAAGGACGTCCGCGGAGCTCCCCTGATCAACCAGTATTCGCCGGACATCTCTATCGTCGATTTCAACCTCGACGACTAGGGCATCCTGGTGGGGAAGCCGTAACCCTTCCAGATCCAACTCGGTGAAGGAGATGGTGTGGGGGTCCTCCGGCTCTTGATACTTCCGCTTTGGGGGTTGCCCGACCGACAGCACCTGCATTGCTCGTTCTATCTTTTCCAACTCGTGGTGCATCTCCTCGGCTTCGTCCTTACTTATCGGACCGTGTATCGTCTCGACGGCCCCGCCCCGGCCCCTAGGCCCTCCCTGCGGGGGACGCTGCCCCTCGGGGGGAGGGGGCGGGGGCGGTCCATGCGCGGGTAGAGGTGTCCTGGTGCGGTCGATCCATTCGTCCAACCGGCCCTCGGTTACCAATCGTTCCAAATGCGCTTTGAACGGTCGGCAGGCAGTAGTGTAATGCCCCACCTCGTTATGGTAGGTGCACCTGCCCCTCTGGGAGGGGTCCGACCCCGTCTTGTCCTCGGGCCAGAGAAACCACCTCGTCCGGCCAATCTCTGTGAGCAGCCTGTAGATTGGAAGGGCGAAGACGGTTTTCTCGGCTACGTAGTCGTTGTCGTTCCTGGGGGGTCGTTCCCACCCGCCACCGTTATCGTTGCTTCTGCCATTGTCTCGGTAGCCCCGGCCACCGTTTCCACCGCCCTGTTCGCCTCGTCCCCCCTTCCTGACGTTGTTGACCTGCTTCTTTCCTTCCTTCGGGGAGCTCTTGCTGATCCCCCCCTTCGAAGCTTTACTGACAAGGAACTCCTCCAGCTCGCGGTACCTGTCCACAGTCCGCATAAGCTCCGTCATGTCTTTCGGGGGGTGTACCATCAGGTCTTTGAACATGTCTGAGGAGTCTTCCAGGCCATTTTTGAATGACGTGGCCGCCACCTTCTGGTCGCAATTTTCAACCAGGCTGTACACCTCCCAATAGCGGGCGATGTACTCCTTGAGTGTCTCGTCCGTCCCCCTCTTCATGTTTACCAATGCGTCGAGCGTCTTCGGTTGCGTGTTGCTTGTCACAAACCGAGACGTGAACGCGCGCTCCAGCTCATCGAAGCCGGCGACCGACCCTGGTGCCAGCTAGCCGTACCACAGGAGGGCGGTGGTCCCGAGGCTCATGGAGAAAGTTTTGCACATTAGGGCGTCACCATGTCCGTAGAGCTCGGAGACTAGCCGGTACTGTTGTACGTGGGTGATGGCGTCGGTGGTGGGCTCATACTTGTCGAATTTGGGGATTTTGAAGCCCTTGGGGGGAATTACCTCTGCAACCTCAGCCACAAAGGGGGACTGCTTGGCTTTCTCCAGCCGTGAGTCGGATTGGCTGGGGTTCCGGCGGCCGAGGTTGACTGTCTGGTTCACTCCGCAGGCCCTTTTGGGCGGATCGTTTGGCCTATGCCGAGCCTCGACGCTGTCATGTACATTGCTCCGCTCGGATGAGCGTCTCTTCGCGTGGGGTTCGCGAACGGCGTGCAAGTCATCTCTCGCGTCGGGGTGCCCTACCCCCCTCTCGGGGTGATAAACCTTTGTGTCCCCCGTCCGAGTGTTGACGAGCACTATGCTCCCGCCCTGGTGGCGGAGCTCATATCTCTCCCCTGGGTTAAAGCCAGGGTCCCGGTTATTGCCACCTCTTCCCGCCGATGCTGGCTCCGGGGCCCCGGTCCTCTCGCGAGGGCCCCGTCGGTCGTCCTCGGGGAGGGTCTCGCGAGCGCCCTGCCGATTCCCCGATCGATCCAGACGGCGTGTACCGGCCCGATCAGCCGATCGGCTCTGGTGCCGACAGTCCCTTCGATCAGCCGATAGGTTGCCGACATCTAGCTCGCGGGGTGCGGGTGCGGCTCCCGCGGGGCCCTTGCCCTTGTTTATATCCCTCTGAAGCCGGCGAGCGTATTCTGAGTCTCCACGGACATCCGGGGTCCGGGCGCTTGAGGCCGTGGCGCTATCCTCCGGGTGCTCAGCTCGCCCCGTCTGCCTCGTCCGGGCCTGCTGGTTCCTAGAGGAGGTACGCTCCTGGGGGATGACGAAAGCGTTTCCTCGGCTGTCAACCTCAATGACCGGACCGAGGCGGTCGAACACAGGTGTCCTCGTTCCCTCGCTCCTCGCGCTTGATTGGGGCCTTCTGGTCCTTGTTCGGCCCCCAGACTTCGAGGTCGCAGGGTGACTTCTGGCCTGCTTCATAGCCAGCACTTCTCTCCTTAGTAGCGCCAGCTCCGCCTCTATGGTGAGGGGCGGAGGCGGAGGTAACGCCTCTCTCCGGGCGGGAGTAGTGAGGTTGTCAAGGGAGACGACATCGCCATTCATGCTGAACAGGACGCTCGCTGTGCGGGCGTTGCTGGGGCCGGCGGCGGTGGGGGCCACCGTGACGGTTCCATCCCTGTTGAGGATGGGGGTGAAGGTGAGCCCCAAGTCACTCCTGACTTGGTGGTACCTGCTGCGGTCAGTGCTGTTAACGTATTCTCCGGCGGCGTCGAATGAGTCCCTGTCGAGGGTGAGGTTCGCCATGCTTTAGTAGCTCTGGAGAAGTGGAGGAGGTCTGAGCAAGGCTAAAGGACCACCACTAATAGAAAAGAGAGGCTGGGAGAGACTAACTAGTCCCCAGCAGAGTCGCCAATTGTGGGGGGCTCTTCACCGGAATGACCTCCTTGGTCCTTTTGGCACGGTACTGAGGGGGATCGGGCCGGACCAGACTTCACTGGGACCCTTGGGGTTCGACGGAGGGGGTGAGCAGAGCTTCTGGGGTGCGCCGGATGGGGACATGCACAAGGAAGCAACCACGTTAGCGCCTAGCCCGGACGGTGGTGGTCCGGGAAGGCACTCCGATGGCGAAGTTAGCAACAGGGAGAGGAATATAGTGGAGAGCCAAATGTAGAGAGAGAGAGAGAGGGTGGTGTAAGAGTTTTTTCGTGTGCGTTTCATGGAGGTGGTGAGGGGCATATTTATAGGTGAGGGGGCGCGTGTCCCATACGTCCCTCGGGGGCCTCACGCGCCCCGTCCCTATCGCTACAATAAATGCATGAACCGCCGGACGTCCCCCAAGTGGCTCCTCGTTTCCTCCCCAGGGTCGTCACCTGACACTGAGACCCCTATCTGTCAGATCCCACCATCTCCCCTGCAGACCTAGGCTGCAGGGTTTGGTGGCTCTCCATAAATGCGATCTAGGTGGGTGGGTGAGCCCACTTTTCGAGCTGCTCAGACTGTTAGGCGTGCCTCGATCGAGCCCCCGACATCTGACGCAACCCTGCCCCCGCCCCCCGCACCGAGGTCATCCGACTCGTTCCGGGAAGGGCTCGGGGACCGACCCACCGAGGGGGACCGCGGTTCACGAGAAGCTGGCCGAGCCTCTCCATCTGGCCTCCCGTGGATCGTGACCCCTGGGGTCTGGGACCCCGGACGTGACGCTCACTGCCCCCCTGGGAGGCTGCCCTGCCGGGGCCAAGGGTCCCGAACTCTCTCGATCTGCTTCGGGGGAGGTGACCTCCGGGACCCCCGCCCCTGCCCTCAGCCGAGGGGGGGTGCCCCCTGGATCCGGCCGCTACATCTTTATTAAAGTTTGTTTATGTTTGATAATTTTGTGCCAAACTTTTATGGATTATTAATTTGTCATGATGAGAGGAATCGAAAAAGAAAAATATTATAACTGAAGCCCAAATATTTTTGGAAGAAACCAAGGAAAAGCTATAATTTTTTGGGGCCACGTTGGGAATCAAATTTAGAGGGGGGAGAAGCTATAATTTAAGAATATTTGTTGAATTGGAGGATGCCAAATTAGTGAAAAGGATCAATGTACTAGGATCAATGCCAAATTAGTAAACACTACTATTAGTGTAGAGTGTGTAATTCCTACAGTGAAAACTCTCCGTGGAGGTACCCGTTTTGTTTTGTGAACCATGTGAAAATCCGTTTGTCTCTGTGTGTGTGTGTTTCGTGTGTTTGATTTTGATCCTTGGGACACAACAAAATCTTACTATCAAACATAACTTCCTTGGCCGGAGGCCGGATGGCCACTATCCAAACTATTTTTAACGTTCCATTAAATAACTATTATGAGCAAAATCGTAATAGAATAAATCTACCTACCATAACCACTACCCATACTAAAAATGATCAACCATGGGAAGCATGTGATCACTAAAAAATTGGTTGAAGAATAAAAAATGCCGCTGGAAGTTTTAGGAAAATATATTCAGCGAATAACTTCTTTTAGTATATTATTATCAGGCTATGGCAGCCTCTCTTCCTTCCCTGTAACTTTACTAATTAAAATTTGCAAGAGCGAAAGTGTAGTGTCTTACTCGAGAATTATGTGACCCAGGTCGTGATTATTAACGATGGACCCATTTCAATCCCGAACAATTGGCTTCACATTCAAGATTTGAGACTTAGGAGTTTGCATTGTCCATTAGTCCTGGATTCAAGTTTGACATCCCTTAGGTGCTACTCTATTCAATTCTATGCATGGCTTTGACCGGCTCTACTTGCGAATGATGGAATTGTCGATGTGCGTAAGGTGGTAAAGACACCTTAATAAATTATATAAAATGGCCCATTTTATTAGTGGGAGAGATGTTTCATCCACGGCTCACACAAAAAAAATAGTAGTAATATTAATCTTTTCCCCCAACTTCAGATTACAAAAGCAACTCTCTCTCTCTCTCTCTCTCTCTCTCTCTCTCTCTCTCTCTCACACACACACACACACACACACACACACACACACGCAACCACCGGGGTGGGGGAACCCCCATTTCCTATGGGGTCCCCTTTCTCTGACTTCTTTCTCCCTGTCCTCTCACTCTCCACCACATTGAAATTTTGAGGCCAATTAAGACATGGCAATTAATAACCCATTGCTTGCACTTTTGAGACCAATTAAGATTACTATCCAACACATTGAAATTTCTATATAAGATATGCAAGTCCTTCCAATTCAGCGCACAGCTAACCGAGGTTTCCCTGTTTCCCTAATTCCAAATCTACAGAGAGTTAAATTTATTAATATCATTGGCAATGGCAACCTTTCTTCCTTGTCAATGTTCTTCCTTGAGCAAAATCAACGAAGAAGAGAGGGATGAAAGCGTAAAAAAGGTGGAGAGAAGCTTCGAACGATATAGAGAGCTAATCTCAACCCTTCCAAAGGAAAAAGGTTGGGTATCAGATATGTGCTTGTATGAGGGCTTTTGGGCACATATGTCTATTTTGGAAGGTGTCATGTTTACTCAGGAACATTTCCAGGCTCGTCCCACCGATGTTTTCTTAATCTCATCACCTAAAACCGGCACAACATGGCTCAAAGCTCTCATTTTTGCGATCATGAAGAGAACTTGCTACGATAATTCCTTTCATCCTCTTCTTACCACTAACCCCCACGATTGCGTTCCATTCTTAGAGGCCAAGCTTTTTAAGGAACCCCCAGTTGCAAATGTTGAGAACTTACCCTCTCCTCGTCTCTTTGCAACACACATTCCTTACACATCCTTACCAGAGTCTATTAAGTGTTCTGGTTGCAAAATAGTCTATGTTTCTCGGGATGCTAAAGACGTGTTTGTATCGATGTGGTATTTTATGGCCAAGAGGAGATCTAAGGAGGAAGCTCCTCTTCTGTTAGAAGAGGCATTTGAGTTGTTCTCTAAAGGGATTTCTCCGTGTGGACCCTTCTGGGATCATGTGCTAGGTTATTGGAATGCTAGTCTGGAATGTCCTCAAAGATTTTTCCTAGTGAGATATGAAGAATTAAATAAAGAGACATTGATAAATGTAAGGAGATTGGCAGAGTTTTTGGGGAAACCTTTTTCTATGGAGGAGGAGAGGAAGGGGGTTGTGGAGGAAATTATTGAACTTTGCAGTTTCGATAGGTTGAGGAACTTGGAAGTGAACAAAAATGGTTCATTCGATGAAGTTATCAAAAATGAATTTTTCTTTAGAAAAGGTGAAGTTGGTGATTGGAGGAATAATATAACATCCAAAATGGCCGAGACCCTAGACCAGATTACCAATGAAAAATTACATGGCATATTTTGACTTACAATGCTAATTGTATTACTTATATTAGTTTTACTATTGGTATCAGTGAGGTTATGATATTATGCTATGACAAGTGGTATTCTCTCTAGCATTGCTATCACACTCTCGACCCTATAATTAGTGAAAATTTGTTGTTCAGCTGTTGTTGCCGTTTTTATTACTGTATTATTGTAAATGTAACTCACTAATTTGCTGGATGAAATTTATCATTAACCTTGTATACTTTTTTGTTTTCCGAATGTAACTTTTAATGAGAAATTTCTTTTGTTTAACAAAAACTAGCTTTAATCTTATCACATGCTTGAAGAAAATTTTAATTTTAATTGCCGCAACTCACTTGATGACGCATGTTATTGCGGTTTTTGCTAGTCCCTAATCCCACATTTTTGCAGACAAGATGTCAAATGTCATGAATTGAATAGCAACACCCAACAGTGCTACTAATTTTAATTGAATGGATTGACTACAAGTAACCAATATTTTGAAACAATCTGCATCGAAACAAGGTCTGGCTCTCCTGATTCAGTATATTAACTTCCAGTCAAGGGCGGAGGGAGAGGGTCAAGTGACCCCACTTGACCGCACCGAGGTGGCATTTTCCCATAAGTTGGGTGTACTAACGATGAGGCAGTAGACAATGTCTTGGATGCCAACAAGGATTCGAGGCTGGATGATAGGAACAATATAACGCAGCAAGCCAATGACATAGACAAAGATGATACTGGCATATATGGATAAGGTGCATATGGATCAAAAAGGTATTCTTGAATTGGGTTCGACTAATACTGGGTCATTGGGTCCATCAGTTTCTTTGCTGGAGATGATACTTTCAGAAGTTCAAGAGGTGGATCAATTGGTGAAGGCTAATTGTTGCAAGATTGGAGTGTCAATGGCCCAAGATGTTGTGGACTCAGAGTTATCTGAATCATCCATCGTAGGGGATGACGAATTTTAATTCCGGGTTTTTTGCACTAGACCCCAGGGGGCCTGCTGTCCCCAGGGGTCGGCATGCCCTACCAATTCCCATTCGAGCCATCCAAACGTGTTTTGGACGGCCTAGATTTCATGGTGGGTAATTATCGTCTTAAATACCCAAAACACCCTTTGGTACCTATCATCAAATCTGGGTCGTCCAAAATACGTTTGGATGGGGTTGGTGGGGCCTGCCAACCTCTGGGGACAGCAGGCCCCCGGCTTGTGGATATTGGTTGTTTCTCTTGGTTTTTGGCTTTTTCTCTAGGTTTTTCTTTTGGAGTTCGGCTTGTCCGATTGGGTTTTCGTTGTAGTTGGTTGGAGGCATTGATTGTTACTGGCCTTTCAATTGTTTTAGCGGTTTGTTGTGGTGTTTTGATGAGAGCAATTTTGTTCACCCTCCTTAAAAGAGGGTGAATAAAACCCTCCCTCTTATTGGTTGAAATATGTGAGTCCCATTACAAAGTGATGTCATGCTTATCAAAAAGTGTATTGCAGAGATAAGCATGACATCATTTTGTGGTGGGACCCACACCAATTCAACCAATAGGAGAGAGTGTTTTGTTCACCCTCTTTTTAGGAGGGTGAACAAAATTGCACCCTCTTTTGATTGGCTTCTTGCCGACCTCTTCGGTTTGGTTTTCGGGTGGGTTTTTGTCGGTGTGCTCGAGATCTTTTTGTTAAGATTAATGAAATCTTTTTTATCGATCGAAAAAGAAAAAGTCAAAACTAGTTGCGGACAACAACAATGCAACTATACATCGCTGTGGGAAAGATGTGATGATTGTGAAAAAATAAAAAAATGTTTGTCTAAATTAGATCCGTAGTTAGTTTAATACTAGTATAGATCTATTATTTTCCTTTCATTCCGAAAAAGAATTTGATACACCAACTACTAAATACAAGCAACCATTAAAATAATAATAATAATAATAAATTAAATTAAAATCACCATTAAGTCAGAAGCAGTTGCGTCCGGATAATGCATAAGAGAATAAAAGAATTCCTTCACGTTTCACGCTTTGACAATAACAAAGCAACTACTACATCGCTCTGGCAAAAGATTTGATGATTGATAGTAGATCTTATGAAAACTTAAATGGGTGTTAATAATTTCTCCTTCGTTGGAGCTTTTTAGTATATGCGCGCAATCGTCAAATCTAGAAGCAAAATTCACAATGATATATAATAAGCAACTAACAGCCCCATTCAAGGTAAAAATAACCCAATAAGCTGCTAGCAAAATTCACAACAATCACTATTAGTCAACTTAACTAGAAGTCCCATTAACGGAAGAAATAACCCGAAAAATCTAAAGGGAATAACACCCACACAAAGGTGAAAAGATTCGAACTTTTTAAACTTCTAGTGAGATGGTGCAAGAGTTCTAGTCAACTGAACTAACCCATTTGGTTCAATGACTAGTTGTTTTTTAGTCAGTAATAAAGCAATAATTATTTTTAACAGTCAAGATCCGACAAAAACAAAATAACAACTGCCCCCTTTGAATATATATAGTATTGAAATTTCTCTACGGTCCTTTTATTGACAGCGTTGTTCTATTAAAAGCCATAAGCTAACAAATTGACAAAAACAACGGTAAATTGGCCTAGAGTCCAGAAATCAAGGGTCTTGGGACATTTAGTCTGGGCTAAACTTTTTTAAGGCCATAAATCCATGCGTTTAAAAGTCATAAAGCCTTAAGTCCTCCAATTTTAAATAAAACAATCTCCTGGACAATATTGACCCTAAAACACCCACGCACACAGTATTCATAAACCGGCAGCCATGGCTGCTGCCGACCACAACGAACTTCTCTCTCTCTCTCTCTCTCTCTCTCTCTCTCCCTCTCCCAAAGTCCCCGTCTCTCCCAATTTCGTTCTCTCTTGTTTATTTTCTCTCTCTATTTTGTTTCTCTCTCTCTGAATTTTTCTTTCTCGGATCTCTCCCTCACTCTCAGTTCTCTTTCTCTCACCTCCCCTATCTGCTAATTACCCATGAAAACCGGCCAGAGGTTCGTCGCTGGCGAGTTTCTGAGAAACGGGAAGTTACAGTGACAAATTTTGAGTTTTTTTTGGATTAGTTACACTTGACCCCTTGGACTTTTGGAGAAGAAATAGTGTGGCCCCATACTTTTGTAAGTAATAGATGGACCCCCAAGTTAAACTTCTAAAAATAACAGAGTGGTCCAAACCTTTAGAACATGACCATTTAGTCCCTTATTTCATAACTAGCTTTAGTCCACCCAAATTGTTTGTAACCCATCCAATCCACACGAACATCTTGAAGACAAAAATACCCTTGCTCGCCGGGCGCACAAGGCGAGGCGGCAGTAACCAATCCAAGTGGGCGTTCTAAAGAAAAAAAAATGAAGAAGAAATAAGTATAGCTCTGCTTTTTGTCACACGTGATCAATCAACCGATAAGAATGTTACATGTGACCAACTTCCTAGCAATTTACAAACATGCAAGCTTTCACAAATTTTTGTCGTTATATCTGTACAATGTCTATGCACCCAAGCATTACACTGTTGCCTAGTTTGTACTCTATAGTTATGTGCCTTTGACAGTGTTCACTCACTACTCCAATATAATCATTAGTTTAGGTAACCTTATTTTACAATATGCTAGGCGGTGTTGATTTTATTCAAGCGTTTCTTCTCTTTAATTTTAAATGTTTAACCAATTAACTTTTGTATTAGCAGTTTGTATTATTATTATTATTATTTTTAACTTTGACAAGTTATAATGTCTATATGAACCTTGAAAATGTCTATGTTTTATGATTAGCTATATAAATTTTTTATATCATTTCTTACAAGGTTATGAATGTATAGAGATTAATAACAAAATTTGAATATTTGCATACATAGCGTCTAAATATTGGCGCTTTCGTGCACACACTCTCGGGCCCGCACCCACTCGTGCTCGCACTTTATATGACTTAGGTTCAGACTTACAATTGTGATTTAACCTGTTTCTTTGCTTTGAAAATTGTCCAAAAACTAAAGATATTGGGATTCGTCTCGTAGTCTGTATAAATAAACATGGTATTACACTTCGGGTGCAACCTAGATGAAAAACACTATCTCAATGGAAACAGTCTTTATTTCTAGAAATACAAAGCAAGAGATAACAATATCTCTACTAAAATATTTCCTGTAAATTACAAAAATAAAATAAGAGATAATGATATCTCAACTGAAATAATCTTTGTTTCCATAAAAGCAAAACAAGAGATAACATCTCTGCTAAACTAACATTTGTATCTAAAAAAAAAAAGAATAAGAGATAACACTATCTCAAATGAAAAAGTCAATTTTTATAAAACAAGGAACGAGATAACAATATCTCTACTAAAACATCCTCTGTATCTTCAAAAATAAAGCAATAGATAACAGTATCTCAGTTAAAACATTAGTTGAGGTAGTAATATCTATTGATATATTTTTTGAGATACAAAAACTGTACAAGCTGAGATACCGTTATCTCTTGTTTTATTTTTGTAAATACAGAGACTATACAAACTAAGATATCGTTATTTATTGCTCCATTTTTGTAGATGCAGAGAATGTACAAGCTAAGATATCATTATCTCATGTTTTATTTTTGTAAAAATATAACTGTTTTAGGTGAGATAGTATTATCTCTAGAATTGTTTTCTTCGAAACAAAGACTGTTTCAGTTGAGATGCCATTATCTAATGCTTTATTTTTTTAGAAACAGAGACTGTACTGTTTCTAGTGAGATAACTTTCTCTTTGTTTTACTTTTGTAGATACGAAGACTTTTTTAGCTGAGATTCCATTATCGATCTCATGCTTTATTTTGGTAGAAACATAGACTGTTTCAATTCAGATACTGTTATCTCTTACTTTGTTTTTATAAATATAGAGATTATACAAACTGAGATATTGTTATCTCTTGCTTTGTTTTTTAGATACAGAAACTGTTTTAGTTGAGATACCGTTATCTCTTGCTTTATTCTTGTAGATGCAGAGACTGTTTTAGCTGAGATACCGTTATCTCACTGTTATTTCTTGCTTTATTTTTGTAGATACAGAGACTGTTTTAACTGAGATACCGTTATCTCATGTTTTGTTTTTGTAAAAATAGAGACTATTTCAGCTGAGATATCGTTTTCTCTTATTTTGTTTTTGTAGATACAGAGACTGTTTTAGCTGAGATACGGTTATCTCATTCTTTATTTTTGTAAATGCCATCACTTTTAACTTCAAAAGGCAAACATAATGTTTCAGATGACATTTCACAATAAAATAAATAAATACTCCCTCCATCCCTATTTTATTGTCGATTATTCCATTTTGGGCTGCCCCTTAATAAGTAATACTCAAAGTGTCATAAAATGGATCAAACAACTGGTTCACAGGTGGAGTCCAATCAGTACAATTTGCCAAAGGATCAACAAATCCTATTAGAGTGCGATTTTGTTCCTCATCACTTAATGAGAGTGAACATTGTCCTCACTCAGCTTGCCAATTATTTTTTTCCTTCCCTAACAAAATTTTTTATCGCATTTGTTTGTTTCACGTCAATCTTTTGTATATCGTTGATATGTCACAAGAAAAATCGAAAAAGTAAAAAAAATAGGGCCAAATTCAATTTGTTTTGAATTTTATTTTTATTTTTATCATGATGTCACTGAAATGCAAAAGAATGGTCGAGCATATCCACATTTCAATTTAGTTTTTCCAGAAGTGTACCTTTGGGGTCCATTTGTGACTCATAACAGCCATGAGGGCCACACTATTTCTTCTCCAAAAGTCTAGGGGGCAAAGTGTAACTTTTCTATAAAAAAAACTTCACAGAACCACAATGGCTTCTGGTTTCTCGGGGATAAGCCAGCCGCCGGTTTTCATGGTTAACTAGCGGTTTGGGAAGGAGAAAAAAAGAGAACCGAGAGAGAGAAAGAGAACCGGTTTCCATGTTTTGCAATTTCTGGTTCTGTACTCTTCTCCTTTTCTAGGCATTGCTTCACCGATCATAACCGTCGCTGCTACCGCCGCCTGCGTGTGGGTTAATCGATCATTGCTTTGCGATCGTGACTATTTCGGATTTCTGTTGCGAAATCGCGTTGGATTTAAGATTGCCTGAAAGATTCAGGAAAATCGCAACTGCAAAAATGATTTTCGGTGGGAGCAAGATGAGCGCGCGACACCCCGTCGGGGTATTTTTGGCACCGACAACAATAAAGACCTCTGATGTTGAACAGTATTTACGTGGATTAATTGGGTTACAAATCTGTTCCTAAGGACTGTTCAACAAGGAGCCCCAAAAACAACACATATTTCAATACAGTTTTTACATTTTTCAGCACACTTTAACAAACAATACATTTTTTACACTTTTCAGTATAGTTTTAGAACCTTAACAATAATCCCCTCAACTTTATTCCTATTTGCAGTACACCTTTGAATTTTTTTAATAAAATTATTGAAGAGTGGTCCTTGCAAACCAAACCAAATTGGTAATCGTGCGTCCGCCTGGGTGTTGGTGGCATTTTCCATTTCTATATAAGATGTGTAGGTCTTGCACACAGCTAACCAACCGAGGTAGCACACTTTCTCTATTTCCAAACCTCCAGAGAGCTAATTTTATCAATATCATTGGCTATGGCAGCCTCTCCTGCTTCCCAATGTGCTTCCTTGAGCGAAGTCAATGAAGAGGAGAGGGATGAAAGCACAAAAGAGGTGGAGAGAAGCTACGAACGATATAGAGAACTAATCTCAACCCTTCCAAAGGAAAAAGGTTGGATATCTACAGATATGCGCTTGTATGAGGGTTTTTGGTACGAAAGCGTGTTTGGTATGGAAGGTATCATGTTTGCTTAGGAACATTTTAGGGCTCGTCCCTCTGATGTTTTCTTGATCACAACACCTAAATCCGGCACAACATGGCTCAAAGCCCTAATTTTTGCGATCACGAATAGAAGTTGCTTCACCAATGCCTCTCATCCTCTTCTTACCACTAGCCCACACAATTGCGTTCCTTTCTTAGAGTTCAAGCTTTTCAAGGAACCCCCAGTTGCAGATGTTGAGAACTTACCCTCTCCTCGCCTCTTTGCGACACACATTCCTCACACATCGTTGCCAAAGTCTATTCTACGTTCTAATAGTAAAATAGTCTATGTTTGTCGAGATCCTAAAGACGTGTTGATATCGTTGTGGTGCCATATATCCAAGATTAGATCCAAGGACCGTGCTCCTCTTTCATTAGCAGAGGCATTTGAGTTGTTTTCGAAAGGGATCTCTGGGTATGGACCCTTTTGGGACCATGTGCTAGGTTATTGGAATGCTACTTTGGAATGTCCTCAAAATATTTTCTTCCTAAAGTATGAAGAATTAAAGAATAAGACATTGATAAATGTAAGGAGATTGGCAGATTTTCTAGGACAACCTTTCTCTATGGAGGAGGAGAGGAGGCAGGTTGTGGATGAAATTATAAAACTTTGCAGTTTTGATATGTTAAGTAACTTGGAGGTAAATAAAAAATGCGACCCAGTTACCAAGACAAAGAATGATATATTTTTTAAAAAAGGTGAAACTGGAGATTGGAGGTATCATCTAACAACTCAAATGGTTGAGACCCTAGACCAGATTACCAATGAAAAATTACCTGGTATATTTTGATTTAATTGCACTAATTGCATTAGTACTTATCGTTTTTGTTTTCCGAATGTAACTTTTAATGAGAAATTTCTTTTGTTTATCAAAAAACTAGCTCTAATCTTATCACAGGCTTGAAGAAAATTTCAATTTTGATTGCCGCAACTCACTTGACGACGCATTTTATTGCGGTTTTTGCTAGTCTCTAATTCCACATTTTTGCAGACAACTGTGTCAAATGCCATGAATTGAATAGAACCATCCAACCGTGCTACTAATTTTAATTGAATGGTTTGACTACATGTAACCAGTATTTTTAAAAAATGAAACAAGGTCTGGCTCTCTCAATTCTCAATTTATTAACTTCCAGTCAAGGGCGGAGGGGAGAGTGGGTCAAGTGGGGTCACTTGATCCCACCGAGGTGGCATTTTCCCATACGTTAGGTGTACCAACGCGATGAGACAGAAGACAATGTCTTGGATGCCAACAAGGATTCGAGGCTGGATGATAGGAACAATAGAACGCAGCAAGCCAATGACATAGACAAAGATGATACTGGCATGGATAAGGTGCATATGGATCAAAAAGGTATTCTTGAATTGGGTTCGACTAATAATGGGTCATTGGGTCCATCAGTTTCTTTGCTGGAGATGATACTTTCTGAAGTTCAAGAGGTGGATCAATTGGTGAAGGCTAATTGTTGCAAGATTGGAGTGTTAATGGCCCAAGATGTTGTGGAGTCAGAGTTATCTGAATCATCCATCGTAGGGGATGACGAATTTAATTCCGGGTTTTTTTTTTAAAGGGTTTTGGTTGTTTCTCTTGGTCTTCGGCTTTTTCTCTAGGTTTTTTCATTGGGGGTTCGGCTTATCCGGTTGGGTTTTTGTGTTTCGGTTGTAGTTGGTTGGGTTGTTTTAGCAGCTTGTTTGTAGTGTTTTTTGGTTGGCTTTTTGCCAACCTCTTGGGTTTGGTTCTCGGGTGGCTTTTTGTTGGTGTCCGGATAATGCATAAGAGAATAAAAGAATTCCTTCACGTTTCACGCTTTGACAACAACAAAGCAACTGCTACATCGCTCTGGCAAAAGATTTGATGACTGATAGTAGATCTTATGAAAACTTAAATTGGTGTTCGACTTAGTTGGAGCTTTTTGGCTGTAGATTATTGTGTGGTTTATTGTTCTATGTTTTATAAACAATTAGACAGTACATGCGCGCATTAGTCAAATCTGGAAGCAAAATTCACAATGATAATAAGTTAGATTAGGATTTACGAATGGCAAAAAAAAAAAAAAAACCCAATAAGCTGGAAGCAAAATTCACGATCACTATAAGCCAACTCAACTAGAAGTTTGATTAAGGGGAGAAATAACCCAAAACGGCTACAATACATACCTCTTATTTGATACACACCCGTACAAAAGTTACAATTTTTTTCTTCTAAAAGTTACGAGACACCAAAATATTACGAATCATAGAAAATGTAATGAATCATATTGCTGAAATGTTACGAAAAACTAAAAAATGTTATGACTGCCAATGAGGTGGCACAATCTGGATCATACAATATGTGCATATGGTACACACCTTTAATGAGTGTGTATTGTAGTCATTACCAAAAAATACATAGGGAATGACACCTACACGCAGGTAAAGAGATTCGAACTTATGAACTTCTAGTGAGATGACGAAAGAGACCTAGCCGACTGAACTAGCCCCAATTGATTCAATTAATAACCAGTTGCTTTAGTCCATAATAAAGCAATAGTTATTTTTAAGAAACAAGATCTGACAAAAACAAAATAACAATTGCCCCATCTGAATAGATATAGAATTGAAATTTCTATAGGGTTTCTCTATTGACAGTCCAGTTTTATTGACAGCCATAAGCTAACAAATTGACAAAAACAACACACACTTCATACAGTTTTTATACTTTTCAACTAACTTTAATATAGTTTTTTCACTTCTCAGTATAGTTTTTGAACCTTAACAATGACCCCATATGGGCTTTGGTAGCATTTTCCATTTCTATATAAGATGTGTAAGTCCTGCACATGCTAACCAACCAAGGTAGCAAACCTTCTCTAATTCCAAAACTACAGAGAGCTAATTTTATCAATATCATTGGCTATGGCAGCCTCTCCAGCTTCCCAATGTCCTTCCTTGAGCAAATTCAACGAAGAAGAGAGGGATGAAAGCATAAAAAAGGTAGAGAGAAGCTTCGAACGATATAGAGAGCTAATCTCAACCCTTCCAAAGGAAAAAGGTTGGATATAAGATATGTGCTTGTATGAGGGCTTATGGCACGCACGCATGCCTGTTTTGGAAGGTGTCATGTTTACTCAGGAACATTTCCGGGCTCGTCCCACCGATGTTTTCTTGATCTCATCACCTAAAACCGGCACAACATGGCTCAAAGCTCTAATTTTTGCGATCATGAAGAGAACTTGCTACGATAATTTGTCTCATCCTCTTCTTACCACTAACCCCCACGATTGCATCCCTTTCTTAGAGCTCAAGCTTTTCAAGGAACCTTCTGTTGCAGATGTTGAGAACTTACCCTCTCCTCGTCTCTTTGCAACACACATTCCTTACACATCGTTGCCAGAGTCTATTAAGTGTTCTGGTTGCAAAATAGTCTATGTTTATCGGGATGCTAAAGACGTATTTGTATCGATGTGGTATTTTATGGCAAAGAGGAGATCCAAGGAGCTTCCTCCTCTTTTGTTAGAAGAGGCATTTGAAATGTTCTCTAAAGGGATTTCTTCTTTTGGACCCTTCTGGGATCATGTGCTAGGTTATTGGAATGCTAGTCTGGTATGTCCTCAAAGATTTTTCCTTGTGAGATATGAAGAATTAAAGAAAGAGACATTGATAAATGTAAGGAGATTGGCATAATTTTGGGGACAACCTTTTTCTATGGAGGAGGAGAGGGAGCAGGTTGTGGAGGAAATTATTGAACTTTGCAGTTTCGATAGGTTGAGGAACTTGGAAGTGAACAAAAATGGTTCATTCGATGAAGTTATCAAAAAATGAATTTTTCTTTAGAAAGGTGAAGTTGGAGATTGGAGGATCCATATAACATCCAAAATGGCCGAGACTCTAGACCAGATTACCAATGAAAAATTACATGGCATATTTTGACTTACAATGCTATTGGTATTACGTAGTAATATTACTATTGGCCAGAATCTGTTATTCAGCTATTGTGGCCGTTTTCAGTATTGTATTATTGTGAGTGTAACTCATTAATTTGTTGGATGAAATTTATCATTAACCTTATATACTTTTTGTTTTCCTGGTGCATATTATGATGAGAATTTTCTTTGTTTATCAAAAACTAGCTTTAATCTTATCACATGCTTGAAGAAAATTAATTTTGGTTGCCGCAACTTGCTTGATGACACATGGTACTCTGGTTTTTGCTAGTCGTATTCCACATTTTTGCAGACAAGTGTCAAATGTGTCATTGATAGGCACGCAAAATGTTCACATAAGCGCCCCTAATTTATTCTTTCTAAGTCCATTTATTTTGTTGCTTGGAGTATAATGCTTTGCTTATGCGTTTTTGCAGATATTTGAAGACTTTGATTAAAACAGAGTAAATGCCAATTTTACTCGGTGTCGAAGTGAACCCCGTGATCTAATAAAATCAAAGTGATGAACCTAGCTGGGTTTGGGCCTTATGATCAGGCTTGGACCGGACAAAAGGAAACATTGGGCTTTCTACATCCTAAGGCATTTGTTGGCAGCCTAGTTGGTAGTCTAATTATAACAAAAAAAGAGGTCGGCTAGGGCAATTGGCACAATAACCGACTTGGTCACTTGGGTGATGAGTAACGGGAGGCGGCACAAATTAGTATAAAGAGAAGGCAGTAGCCTTGGAGGCAGAGGATACATCACGCACAACAGCGAGCTCGGAGCCCAGCTCAACGATTCCGATGTCCGGCTAAACTCCTCCTCTGGGGTGTAGATGAAGCTCGAACTCCTAGTAACACTATTTATGTTTTGATTCAGCGTTTTATTATTCGAATCATGGTTGTGTGACTGAGGATTTATTTATGACATTAATTTTTTCTATCAAATCTTGTGTATGATTTTCTAGATATTATGCACGTTCATACAACAGTTCTTAATTGTTTGTGATAACCGAGTAAGATGGGTTATGCTCCGTAAGACGCGCCGTGCTATTAGACGAGCCGTGCCATTGAGACGGGTCGTACTAGTAAGACGGTTCGTGCTAGGCGGCGATATCCCATGCTATTTGGTGATTCATAAAAATCTTTTGGCGATACCGCGAGGGCCCGCGAACCCTAACGATATCCGGTTTGATTCGAATAATTAGCCTTTATCAATGCATAGGAATTGTTACAAACGTGTCGAGTGGATTCGAAACCCTAGACTTTTCTCTCATTGAATCTCTTCAATTTTTAATTGCTTAATTTTAATTTAGCTTTTATAATTTTAGGAAATCAAACCAAAACATCTTTTTATCGAATTAATTTAGAAATCGATTGAACCAATTGCAATTTAGCCTTTTAATCCCTGAGGAGTGATACTCGGAATATTTACCACTATTCGTTAGAGTAGTAGTAATTGTTTCATTTTATTAATTATTTTTGGTACGGAAACGACACGATCAGTCATCATTCGGAGAAAATTTTGGGTGCAAATAGAGTAGGGATTACATGGTACCCCTCACGCACATCCGAGCCGTCCAAAAATGTAACGGATGGCTCGGATTGAAACCCACTTTTTCCTTTTCTTCCCTTTTTAAAAATGCATCCGGCACTTTTAATCCGAACTGTCCGTTACATTTTTGGACAACTCGGATGTGTGTGAGGGGTACCACGTGGTACCCCATTTGTACCCAGAATCTTCTCCATGATTTGATATAGCAACCGCAAACAGTGCTATTAATGGATTGACTGAATCCGGTGTGCTGTGCACTGTGCCGCGCACCCCTTGGCCGTCTAATCGTATTTTAGATGGTCCGGATGTGCTTTGATTTCTTACTAATAAAAATAAATCAAAATTACCGAACGCATCCGAGCCATCCAAAACACGATCGAACAGTCGAGAGGTGCAAAGAACCCCCAGTAATTTGAAAAAAAATCTGCATTGAAACAAGGTTCTACTCTCTCAGTTCTGTATATTAACTTCCAGTACTAAAATGCATCACCATCGATCAAACCTCCTGAACTCCAAATTAGAGAGCGAACGAGGGATAGAGAAAGAGAAAGAAGCTGCTTACTGAGCTTTGGGTAACTGTTGACAAATTGAGATTTGGAGATTTCTTCATATTCTTTATCATCTCATGATATAAAAAACACGAACAAATCTTTATTCAAGCAAACTCGTATGACGATGGATTTTGGTGCTTTGTTTGGCATCCATTTTAGAGGGGGGAACCTTAATAAATTGGTTGAAATGGAGGAGATGACTTTGCTGATTTAGAAGAAGGTGTCCCTCTTTACTGGGAGTTTTAAATTTCATCTTTTTCTCATTTTTCGCTTGCTTCGGGGTTTGGCCGAAAATACCCTCTGACGGTCTAGTCAGAATACTTTTAGTAGTGCTTAGCTTTGTTCCGAAAAGTAAAAGTGTGAGAAAATGCTTACCCTTGTCTCTGGATTCTCCTCCTTATTATAAATTTCATGCGTATGTCTTCTCCCTTGTTTCAGTATGTGTGGATAGATTATAAAACCTTTAACCTTAGTTTTGCTTTCGAATTTGTAACATTAATCGGGTGTACGCGGCCAAATCTAACATGTAGTCTTTATGTAATTCTTTTCTTAATCGATTGCCTACGTGAATGTACACTAATTTCTTACTTTTTCCCAAGTCTTGACTTTCCTTGTGCCATGTGGACTTGCTTGTATTCTTTCTTTTTATGGAGTAGTAAGGAACTTATTTATGAACATTTTATTTTCCTCTCATTGATAACATGTTAGTTCAATGTTCAATCGATTTTCTTTAGTTTCTTAGTGAGAGAATTCAAAAGTGAAAGCAATTACTTTCAGAATAGGTATATGTTATTGTTATATACCTCAAGGGAGGTCAATGAAGGTGTAAAAACATAAATTCACGTTTTCCGTTAACAGAAATTACCCAACAAGATTGATAAGGGAGGTCAATGCAATTTTAAAAACTTGAGGGGAGCTTTCAGTCATTATCATAAATCTTAGGGGAGGCAAGTGAAATTTAGCTTTCAAAATAATATAACAAGATTAGTGAACAAGCCATGACACAAATCCCGAAGTGGACCCACAAACCCATCAATATACCTAAAGTCTAAAAGAAAAACACGAAAAATATGTTTTCTAAGTAGATGATAAGGAAAATGAATAATATTATTGGAGTTTTGAAGGATATTCTACAGCATTAAACGAATTATGGGTATTGATCGGGAAGACACGATTGTGCACGGATCGGCATGAAGGGCCACTTGGCATCTCACACAAATGACTTGAGTCGTTCGTTAAATTTGAAATAATTTTGAACTGCATTTAAAAATTCAGCTCGATCAAATAACTATAAGTATTGTTAATTCAATGTTCCAATTGTTCATACAAAATTTGGAATCCGGTAAATGAATTTTAATAAAAGGTTTGATAAATAGACCAACAATTAAAAATTATAAAATTGAGTTAATTTTTGTGTGAATACTTGAAAATCCTGAATGTATATACTTTAATTAGGCCACGTGTAGTGGAGCATTTTCTACATGGAAAATGCTACAGACACTAACTAGTATACCAACTATTACACTAATTGTCCATGTGTCACTCTTTTAGTGGATGAATCTATCCGTGTATTGAATAATGCATTGATGCGGTAATGTCATGTGTGCATTTAGTGTAATAGTTGGTACACTAGTTAGTGTCTGTAGCATTGCTCTTTTCTACACATACGTACTATGGGCTTGGCACGTGGCCTGCTTTGAAACTATTCTGTGGGTGGAGCGTTGACAATGGCAGTGAATTAAAGGTCAACAATTTCTTTCGCTCTCTCTCTCTCTGGTCTCCGTCTCTGCTCTCCCTCTCTCAGCTGAACTGGTCCGTGGCCGGGTACTAAGCGAAGTAGAGATGGCCGATCGTTTCTTTCCCAACGAAATGCCGGATTTCGTGGAAGAGAAAGAAATCACAATGGAGTCTGAAGAAGATTCGCTTACGAGGCTTCTGTCGATGCCTTACTCTTCTTTCTCGTCGAGACTCAAAAGGGCCAGTTTGGATCTCAAAGAATCTGTACTCTCTCTCTCTCTCTCTCTCTCTCTCTCTCTCTCTCTCTCTCTCTCTCTCTCTCTCTCTCTCTGTGTTCAGTACATATACTCGTGTTTATTAGCTTAATTTTGGTTTGGATTAGAGTGCCGACCATGTGTTTGTCACAAATACTGACCGAAAGGCGGATGAGCACGGGCAACCGCCATGTTTTAAATTTCTATTAGAATATGTAAGTTTATCAAAAACGTCAAAATTATATATGCCCTCCTGCCCGCGCACCTAGCAAATCTAACAACCGTCCAACCAAGAGTTTTGAGGAAAGTAATTTAAGTAAAGATACGTTTTAGAAATACTTTGATCGAATATATAAATGTAAGACTATAGGACATATATATGGAAGTATTTTGCAGCTTATATCGGGAAAAAATTAATGTGGCCTTTAAAACGTAAATTTTTCATAATGTTCGCACACCCAACCAACATTGGAATCCTGCGTGTGTCCTGTGTTTGTGTTTTTGCTATCAGGTGGTGGTGGAAACATGGGCCGGACGAAGGGTGCGAGACTTTACCCTCTACAGTGGCGCACTTGGGACCGCTTTTTTGCTTTTCAAATCCTATCAACTCAATCACAACACAGATGATCTCACTCTTTGTTCTGCGATTGTCAAGGCCTGTGACTCTGCTTCTTCCCATTCCAAGTACTCTCTTTCTCTGTCTTTGTCTAATGACCTGGTTGACGTATGCTCTACTTGCTTTTCTCTCTGCACATGCCATCTTTAACGGTTCCTTGTGTTTTAATAGCATGGAGTGTAAATTTTAGTATAAGGGGTTTGGTAAGGAACATTCTAGTAGCCAAACAATTATTTAAGCATAAATTTGAGTAATTTGAGTTACTCAAATGTTAGGGACACAACCACAACCCTCTCAAATGCATGTAGGTCGCACCCTTATGTAGGACCCATATTTTTATTAGGTCCCACATAAATGTGAGAGGGATATGGTTGGAGTTAATGTTGGTGGTTGTGAACATAGTGCTGCTTCACAATTAGGTCCCGTTGATGCGGGGTTGAGAAAATTAGAGGAGGGCCTTTGTGGGGAATTGATGTGGAAATTATTGAGTTTCAGTTGAGTTCTAAGGTGTTTATGCACTGTATTCATGGCAGGGATGTGACATTTATATGCGGGCGGGGCGGTGTTTGTGCCCTAGGTGCTGTTGCAGCTAAGCATGCTGGTGACAATAAGTTGCTAAGTTACTATTTAGCCAAGTTTAAAGAGGTATTTTGATTTCATTTGCTTTGTTAAGTTGGTACTCTATAAGCAATTGTGGGATCGAGTTGTGGGTGTTGATTATATTAATGCAATTGAGCCATGAAAACAGATTAAGTTGCCGAAAGATCTCCCTGATGAGCTGCTATACGGAAGAGCTGGGTTCCTATATGCGTGTCTATTCCTTAACAAACATATTGGCGAGGGTACAATCCCTGTTAACTCCATTGTAAGGGTTCTGTTAACACTAAAAGCACATCGATTTAGTTGGTGTGGTTTTGATTCATCAAGAGGCACTAGGTGATATTTTGTTATTTATGCAATAGGGTGCGGTTGTTAATGAGATTTTCAAGGGCGGGAGGGTATTGGGGACCAGGGAAAGATGCCCATTGATGTTTGAATGGCATGGTGAGAAGTACTGGGGTGCTGCACATGGATTGGCTGGGATTATGCATGTTTTGATGCACGTGAAACTGAGTCCAAGTGAGGCTGAGGAGGTTAAGCATACTCTAAAATACATGATCAAGTATCGGTTCCCAAGTGGTAATTACCCTTCCAGTGAACAAGATAGAAAGAGAGATTGTCTTGTGCATTGGTGTCATGGTGCTCCTGGTGTTGCCCTCACACTTGTCAAAGCAGCTGAGGTATTGTGATTAGTCTAGTTCGTTCTAAGTTGATAGCAAGTCCTAGTGTTGATTCACCCAAATCTATTAAGGTATTCGATTTGTCTAATCTTGTTTGTTCATTGTTACAACTTGCGATGGAGTTGTGCAGACGATAGTTTATTCAGTTTTGCATGTGGACACATGAATTGTAAATTTAGTGACTTCAGATCATCTTATCTCAACATGTAGATTGCATGATATTCTGCTTCATTGGTGGTTTGTTTATAGAATTTCTTGCAAAAATTAAGGACATGACCCATATATTAGCAGTGTTTTGAGTTGCAAGTTAGTTCCCTTGGATTTAGCTTCTCTATGGGAGTCCGGGAATATGCCAGAATGGTCAAAATCTAGGTCAGAACTGTGAGGATTTTGCAAGAATGTAGATAGTTAAATCAATTAATACTTGAAAGTCATTCCTTTGAGTTGCATGCTAATAGGCCAGATGGTAATATAGAACAGTCACAACCAAGACTGACTTCTCATCTGAGGAATTCAATCGTCTGTCGTACTTTTTTTTTTTTTTTTTACTTTCTGATTTCCCTTTTGTCAATTAAGCCTACGAAATTGTCTGATTTGAAGGTTTTTGGAGATAAGGAGTTCCTGGAAGCTGCCGTAAATGCTGCAGAGGTAGTATGGAATCGTGGTCTACTCAAACGAGTTGGGCTCTGTCATGGCGTGAGTGGGAACGCATATGTGTTCCTGTCACTTTACCGACTGACGGGCAATAATGAGTTCTTATACAGAGCCAAGGCATTTGCTGGCTTTCTTCTTGACAGGGCTCACAAGCTAATTTCAGAGGGAGATATGCATGGAGGAGACCACCCATATTCTCTGTTTGAAGGTATTGGAGGCATGGCTTATCTATTCCTGGACATGACTGCTCCCAATGATGCTCGATTCCCTGGTTACGAGCTCTGAATTTTTATGCTTCTGAGCTGAATGGTGTAGAAAAAATAATCGAAGCAGTCAAAATTCAAGGGAACCAAGCTAAGTCTGGTCTCTGAAGTGCATGAGAAGCTGTGTACAACAATTACTGTTGTCCTCTTGGTTCTTGTTTTTTAGTCGTGTATGGAAGTCATCTCTACCATGTCCATCCTTGTATGTACTCTGATGCTTAAGCTTTTCTGCTTGGATACAATGCTCCAGCAGTTTCACCCGCTCTGCAGGATTTCCCTTCCCTTCTCTTTTAATCGGACATCCATGAAGGGAACTGGAGCAGAAGGCAATGGAAGAAGCATCGATGTTGGCTTCTTTCAAAAAGAGGAAATCTGTGTCTTCATAATCCATGACAACCTAAACCCAACACCCAGATTTGTGTATTTTCTTCCGGTAATCTTCGTTAACTGTATCCAAAGTCCATATGCATTTTTATTGTTCACCTGTGTGTCAATATTAGGAGTCACTAATGAGAACTGTGATGATCCTGTAGGTTTACAGCATTTCAGCGACCAATTTTCTCGTTCTTCAGTCTTTCGTTTGCTATTCTACATGTTCAAGGATGTGACAAAACAATTCCAGAACAAGAGCTGCTATATGGATATACTCCTTCCATAATAGCATCTGCGGACCTTACCCTAATTTAAACTCACATTCAAATTTGAGGAAATACACCGCATGATACAGCTCCACACTCGTTCCAAATTGAGTTTTACTCAATTTTTTCACCAACTCAAGGGAGACGGAGACCCAATAGTAAATTTCCAATGGCTGCTTTCTAGTGGTGTTAGTTGCAGGTAGAAGTTCGCCGTCGTCATCTTTAGATCATAGTTCTGCCATCATCCTGGCAATCATATTCACTATCGATTATTCACGTTTTCCGAATAGAGGTTTTCCGGATAGGACGTTCTTGTGTTTACCAACTGTTGTTTCTAATTTTTCTTTGACGGTGGTGGCCCCTGTCCCGCTGGTGGTGGTGGAGGCCCCCCTGCGGTGGAGAGGATCATACAGCGGTGGAGATGGGGAGGATTGGGGGTGTGAAAGGATCAGAGAAAGGAATAAAAGAATTATATTAGTAATTTGTAAGCAAATTTGGAGTCAAAAAATGAGCTTATGATTGAACTTTGAAGTACATGATATCAAAGTAAGCTTTTACTCAAATTTAAGTTAGGGTTAGAGATGCTATAATGATGCTATTTCCACTATTATGTCATGGTTTTATCTTGCTACAGTGTGTTTTGTCTTTTTTTTTTTTGGCTAGTTAAAATGGATACTCCCATAGCTGTTCAAAAGAAAAAAAAAAAGATATGGATACCCGTAGATTACAGATTCAAGGATTACAGATTCAAGGGTTATCTGGCTAAACCTATTGATGGTAGAGGTGAAATTTCATTTTCTGAATCTCGGCTAATTGAATCTCCCGCTCTGAATATTATTTCTCGACGTTCCGTATATGAGCCTCTTCAAATGGAAAGAAATCCGACTTTGATTTGCTCACCTCACATTTTCGTTGAGATTATGTTTGGCACAATAGAATCCATCACTCTCCCTCAATCTCCTTCTTGGTTTGGGGTAAAGGATATAAAACGTCGTGACCCAACCTTACAAATTGATGAAATGAATAAAGGAAGTAGCTACAATATACACCCGCGTATCATATGCACCCTTGCTATCTACCGTTGGATCGCTAAAAGTTACGAATCAATTATAAAAAGTTACGAATCATATTTGAGAAAAGTTATAATTTTTTATCTCAAAGTTACGAAACCCACAAAAAGTTACGAAACACATGAAAAGTTATGAAATGAAAGAAAATGTTACGAATCATATTATCTAAAAGTTACGAATTCTTAGTATAAAAGTTGCGAAACAAGCGAAAATGTTACGAATGACCGGTTCTCTAAGTCATTTTTTATGAGGGGGCGCAGTATGGACCACATAATGAGTGCATATCGTACACACTAAAAGGGATGTGTATTGTAGATTTTCCATGAATAAATACTCTCTTGTTTGTAGTTAACAAATCATTCTTATTTAACACCTGACTTGTGAACTCTGGTTGGAGATAATGCACAGATTGCCGATTCACAGTTGCGAGATCGTAACGAATTTAATCGCAAAAACGACACCACGGACACGGCAATCTTCTTCACTTTAACCACCACCGCGTTCGTCAATTTACCGGATGTGTTGCTTGATTTTCCTGCTGCTGAGGAGTTTACTGATCCCAGTTTGTATGTTTCCAGAAAAATTTGCCTTCTCTTTCGTCGCGATCGAGTTATCCTGCCTTGATATGGATAGCCTGCTGCTCTGATCCTGCTTTGAACCAACGGCTCGTTCCCGTTCGACGGCCGGTTAAAATGCAAGGTGGCGCTTCTTACTTGGGTGTTCATGGTGTTAATGACAGATTATTGGATGAAACAAGATGAAGAGTCTTGTTCATTTGGATTTAACCTGATTTAATTTATTATTATTATTATTATTATTATTATTATTACCATTTCTTTTGTTCCCATGGCGGGCGCACGTTATTACAGTATTAAATAGCAACCAATACGTACCAAGAGACAAGTTCTATTTTGTCATTTGTTTTCTTTGATTTTATTTTGTTCACCGACTAAAAAAGTGGGCGAACGTTGCATACCTCAAACATAAGATTAAGTAAAAATGGAATAAAGAATTTTTAGTTTGAAAATTATATGATGTTGAATGAATCTAATCAAAATTAGGGGCATTTTTAGATTTTTTATTTATTTATTGAAAATAGGGCATTTTTAGATATGGAGCACCGTACTTTCAATCAAATCATTTTGCCCATCGGAAAAAAAGAACTTTCAATCATTTAAGGAACAAAAGACAACTGTGTGTTTGAGGCTTTCGAATCTTGGAGTTTGAACACCATTTTCAGCCGTCAATGGAAACCCAAGTTAATTTGCATTTCGAGTCATGCTACTATGTACACCCTCTAAAAATTACTCAATATGAGATTTTGTGACTTTAAATATGAGATTTTGTGGCTCTAAATATGAGATTTTGTGGCTAGACATACGAAATGCATATGGTATGTACACTCATATGAATAGTCACAAAATCTCATATTTGGAGCCACACAATCTCATATTGGATCCATGCTGACTTGATGCGGACTTGTGCGGACCTTATATTTAGAGCCACAAAATCTCATATTTGGTGCCACAAAATATTGTATAAAATAGAATGTTGTAGGGAGAGAAATTCATTCTGCAGTAATCTTGAAAATTGTTAACCAAGTGGACGAGAGTTCCCCTTTGGCGAGTGGACGAGAGTTCCATTTTCTATCCAATAAACCTGTTTCTTTCACAACTGTTCTCCCTCTTTTATTCCTGCAAATTCATCTCTACTGTAATTCTTGTTTTTCATTTCCATTTCCACGAAAACTGCGGTGATTGTATCAGTGGTATCAGAGCCACCCATCCTTGGCCCTGTGAAGAACCAAGAAGCCATATATCAACCATTACAGCATTTTCGAAATAATATCTTGGAATCGTTGGAATCAAGAACATGAAGAACAGTGGTGAAGATGCATTCGAAGAACTTCTTCAACTAGGACAGTTTGCTAATGTCGAATCCTACCAAAGAAGGTTTCAAGAATTAGCTGCCATCGTGAATGATTTACCTGAAGAGTTTTGTGTGAGATGTTTCAAAAAGGGCCTACGAGAAGATATCAAGTTTGGTGTTGAGATGTACAAACCTACCACCATGGATCAAGCTATTGGCCTTGCAAAACTGCAAGAAATGACTCTTGAAGCAGTTGCAATGAGATCTGACTGTTGGGAACATGTGTGAAGGATGAGTCCCACATCGGATAAATAGAAAAAGAGTTGGACCTTAATATACAATTGGATGACTCACCACTTACAAGGCTTAGCCTTTTAAGTGGATATGGGTCATTTAATGTATATTGGGCCCAACGAATGTGGTGGACTCCTTGGATACTCCCCAACGGATTGGGCCTGCGCACACGGGAAGAACCTCAGGCGGATCAGACTCCTATCAAGTTGTATCAGAGCCGATGGCTGACGATCTATGGGCGGACTCTCCTGGAAGCATCGGAGGTTGTGGGCTTGCACGGAGACTCTCGGAGGAGCAGGAAAAATCCATTGTAACTCTCAATGGAGCAAGAAAATTCCTGGTGCGTGCAGTAGGTGGCTGGCAGCAAGGTGGCTCTCGGTGGAGTGGGTACTCTCGATGGAGCAGGAAAAATTCCTAATGCGTGCGGCATCTGGCTGGCAAGCAAAGGTGGCTCTCGTGGAGTATGGTGGCTCATGATGGAGTGGATGCGGTAAATAAGCCCGGGTTTAGACACGGTGTTGGAGAGATAGATCAAGAATTAAGGGGGAGTCAAGTGGATCAGATCGAGGGGGAGCTAGGCCCAATGCATGGTTCACACATGAGGGGGAGATTGTTGGGAACATGTGTGAAGGATGAGTCCCACATCGGATAAATAGAAAAAGAGTTGGACCTTAATACACAATTGGATGACTCACCACTTACAAGGCTTAGCCTTTTAAGTGGATATGGGTCATTCAATGTATATTGGGCCCAACGAATGTGGTGGACTCCTTGGATACTCCCCAACGGATTGGGCCTGCGCACACGGGAAGAACCTCAGGCGGATCAGACTCCTATCACTGACACCCGAGGTACACTATTACCCATTAACAAACTTAACACCATTAATGCAACTACTACACCATTAGTGCCCCAGATACAGAAAATTATTGGAGAAAAGATAGAGCACAGAGAAAGCACTCTACCTGTTCGATCAATTGTTTGCGAAAGTGCGCCTATGGTAGGAGCTACCTCTAACAAAGAAATTGATGAACTACAGGCAAACCGTGAATCAAAGGGACATGTTCACGGGCAAAATTCAGCAAAGAATGTTTTCGATGCTTTTAAGTTTGAGATCCAGAAAACGGGTTCAATTTACAATGTCAATGAACATGCGCTTGACGAACTTATCGAACTGAGGCAATGGAGCACGGTCAGGGAATATCGGAAGCAATTTCTTGTTGTAGCCAACAAAATTGAAGGATTGTCAGAAATATTTTTGATAAGCCGCTTCGTATGCGGGCTTCAAGAGGAAATTAGAGCAGGCGTGCAACCGTTTCAACCTTATACTTTGGATCAAGCCATGGGTTTGGCCATGTTGCACGAAATGACCATAAAGGCAATTACCAAAGAAGATTTTGGTGGCTCATGTGCCCCATTGTACATTAGAGTGACCTTCTGCTAAGAAAGTCTCGTAATGGTAAGCTTTCCATCAAGAACCTCTGTAATTCTATTACAAGTGTTAGGTTGGAGGGAGTTTTTTGTAAATTCGGAGCTATACTTTCTTGCGAAGTGACTAAAGAACAAAGGAAGAACAAATATTTTGGATTTGTCAATTTCATGCCGGATGAAAAAGCTAGGAATGCATTGGAGGCCTTGAATGTTAAAATGACCCATAAGAAAGCCAAAAGAGAAGAGCTTCTCAAATGTGAGTGCATAGAGACAATTAGTTGTCCTACTAAAAATTCAGAGGTTTCAAATACATGTGTGACGAATCTTGATGCATCTACAACTGATTGGAAACCCGAACAACATTTGGTCATTTTTGGAAGGGTAAGAAAAGATTTTGGCCAAGAAGTTACTGATGACAACAAGTTCAAAGTCATCTCTCCCATATCAAACAAATTCAAAATGGAGTATTTGATAAAGGATGAGGAGATTTATTTCCAGAAAAATTTGGTTTCCTTGGCTGATGTGTCTACCAATGTATGCATCGACTGGCATCAAGAAAAATTTAGTACTTGCATCCATAAAATTTGGGATCCTGGTGGATTTTCTGCAAATTGTTTGTCCGGTCTAATTTCTCTATGGTTATCAGTTCTTGAATCTCTACAATTAGAGCCTTGCTGCACCTTTATTGATCGAGATGATGTTATATTTTTTCTGTTATATGGATCTCATCTGGAGGCAGTCTCTAGCTTTAAGGTGAACTATTCCTTTCTTCACAACAAAAGAGTACTTTTCAACACTGATTTTGAGAGGTTGGCATTAAAAGGGATGAATGTTGAAGGAAGTCAAGTTGTGGTTTATCATGGGAATCCATCCTCTGTCAAAGTAGATGAATGCTCTATACGGCACTTTACTACTGAGAAATTTGAGGGCTATTGTCCATTAACTATTCAAGCAAAATATGAAGGATTGATGGGAGATGAACTTGCAGTTAATGGAGGAATGGAAAGCTTGAAAGTCATAGAAAAAATTAAGAATGATTTACAGTGAAAGTTTACGGATCGTCACTTATTCTTACCCCGAACCAAACTGAGCTTTGTAAGAGATGGAAGGCTAGTTGAGAGCAATTATGAGCTCGCGACTATCAATTAAGGACAGGTTTGAAGTCGATTTTGGGATTTTGGAAGGTGTTGATTTGATGGCCTTGTCATTTGTAAATGACGCTGCTACTATCATGCATTTGAAGAACTCTCTCTCAACGACAACATCCAAATCCATTAAAGTTGTAGCATATAGAAAGCTTGGAATGTCTCCAAAAATTGGAAGAAATTGTAGAGGCTTGGTACGGGATAATAGTGGCAAGAGGTGATCTAGGGGTTGAAATCCCAATTGAGCAGAAACCAGCAGTGCAAAAGAAGGAAAAAAAAAATCAAGTTGCAGGGTAGCTTAACAAGCTAGTGATCACAGCATCATTTCTGCTCAGTCAGATTTTTAGCGATCTTGTAGTGCTCTTCTTGTTTACATTTGGGCCTTGAGGACAAGGCTTCTTAAGGGGAAGGGGGGGTGGAATGATACGCTACCGACTATGGATGGCAATTTGGCGCGCAAAGGGACGGAGCTAAGCAACTAACTAAAGTTGTTCGTCAGTTAGCCCTTGTAACCGTTTTGTATGCAAGTTCATTATATCAGTTAGTGGAGATGAAATTGTATAAAATAGAGTGTTGTAGGGAGAGAAATTCATTCTGTAATCTTGAAAATTGTTAACCAAGTGGACGAGAGTTCCCCTTTGGCGAGTGGACGAGAGTTCCATTTTCTATCCAATAAACCTGTTTTTTTCACAACTGTTCTCTCTCTTTTATTCCTGCAAATTCATCTCTACTGTAATTCTTGTTTTTCATTTCCATTTCCGCGAAAACTGCGGTGATTGTATCAAATTGACATCCGTCACCACTCTTTTCAATCATCGTCTGAATTGTTGGAGAAATTATAGATTAGGATTAACTGTTAGAATAAAAATGCCAACAAATAATAAATAACCACATGCAAATTAATATTAAAAGAGAAAAGATTAGAATAGCCTGTGGGGTTATGGTCGAGGCACGCGAATAGCGCTCTCCTTAGGAAAGATACACCCCCTCCTGCACGGGGTTGATTGGCTCTCCTTCCCCAAGATACAACGACCTACGAGCCTCCTTCTATGCAATGAAGCAAACTCACGAACCAAGTTGTTTCCCGACACTCGAAATCCGAATAAACTCAATAGCAATTAAAGGTACGGCAATATGTATGAAGAGGTGAAGTAGATAATATAGAGCACTTGAAATTTGATTAAATAATGAAGGAAAAGAATCAAGACTCTCGGTTTGTTTTTGAAGTATGGCAGTATGGTGTATCAAAACCAATGGGTTTATATCAGAAGGAAAAGAGAAAAGAGAATTATCACTTGTTGCTGTGTAGAAAAGGAAAACCCACGCATGAATTTATAGAATATGACCAATAGGTTTACGTTAGTAGCTATAGGAGTTGTTCTGATTTGGTGGAGAGATAATAGGGGAAAAAAAACAATCAATTAATGATCAACGGAATATAAGATGTTATCTGCTAACAAACCAACTAATCCTATTATATAGGAACTGCTATAGTTAAAATAGGAAAATGGTTTGTTTGGAGAATTATTAGGAGACCAAGTCAAGATAAAAAACTAACTCCAATTATGTCTCCAACAAAATAATTTAATTTGGGAATTACTCAATAAACTGTAAAATATTAAATTAAACCAACAATCCCCCACATAATTTAAAATTTTACAAGAGTGCTTTTACTGCGCAATAGGTATAGGTGTCTTTCGGACTTGAACCTACACTTAGTGTTAGTAAGTTTCAGTTTGAAGAACCGTAGTGAATAAATTCTTGAACTAGGCTCTTGGTTTCAAACCTACGCCTACCACACACACAGTACGGGAAACATTATGGTTCTGAACGGTTTTGCGCGTTAGACGGTCATGCGCACATATCTCGTTTCTATGAGTGTCTTTAGAGAATAGCCCAATTTCCCACAGCAGCGACCCCACTGCCACACTCATATAGGTGTGTCCTCCAAGGGTAGTTTGTGACCAACACCCCGTAGAAATCCTACCTTGGACACATTCAGAGCTAAGCTCTTCCTATCGTCACATAACATGCACATAGCATGAGCACTATCACCATAGGAATAGGACCAGGGATTCCCCTCTAATTTTTAGTGCTCTTTCTAGTCACCATTCAACTTCGTTGTTACCTATTGAACCTTATTCATGGGATCTCCAATCACAAAGGTTAGGTGTCCGTTGAGGTGACTAACTTATAGGCTTCAGTCCCATTCCCCTCGATGATTCAAAGACTAGCCTTCGCGCTAAGCCTTTAGTAAAAGGGTCTGCTATATTTTTTTCAGACCTCACAAAATCGAGTGCAACCACTCCTTGAGACAACAATTGTTTAATAGAATTGTGCCTTATTCTGATATGTCTCTTCTTCTCATTAAAATTTGCATTCTTAGCCTTGGCAATTGCAGCTTGATTGTCACAATGTATAGAAACTGCAGGAATAAGACTATCAGATAAAGGCAAATCAATCAATAAGTTCCTCAGCCATTCGGCTTCAGTACAAGTCAAATCCAATGCAATAAATTCAGCTTCCATCGTGGATCTAGATATAATAGTTTGCTTAGAAGATTTCCAAGCTATTGCACCACCACCTAGTGTAAAAATATAACCACTAGTTGCCTTAGTTTCGTCTGAATCACTAATCCAATTAGCATCAGTGAAACCTTCTAAAACACTAGGAAATCCACAATAGTGAATACCATAATTTATTGTACCTTTAAGGTATCTAAAAATTCTTTCTATTGCGTTCCAGTGTTCTAAGCTAGGATTACAAGTATAACGACTTAACTTGCAAACAGCATAAGAAATATCAGGCCTTGTGCAATTAGAAAGATACATCAAAGATCCAATTATTTGGGAATATTTATGTTGAGAAATACTCTCACCCAAATTTTTCTTCAAGTGAACATTAGGATCAAAAGGAGTCGACACTTCTTTCATATCAAAATAATTAAACTTTTTTAGCAATTGATCAACATAATGTTCTTGTGTCAAAGCAATTCCATCATCATTTTTTAGGACTTTAATACCCAAGATAACATTTGCAGGTCCTAAATCTTTCATGTCAAAATTGCTAGATAAGAAATTTTTGGTATCTTTAATGACATCAATATTAGTACCAAAAATAAGAATGTCATCCACATATAGGCAAAGAATAACACAAGCACCATCAAGTTGTTTAATATAAACACATTTATCAGCATCATTTATTTTAAAGCCATTAGAAAGAATAACTTTATCAAACTTTTCGTGCCATCGTTTAGGGGCTTGTTTTAAGCCATAAAGGGACTTCACTAGTCTACAAACTTTTCTTTCTTGCCGTGGAACTAAAAACCCTTCGGGTTGATCCATATAAATTTCTTCTTCTAATTCTCCGTTTAAAAATGCCATTTTAACATCCATTTGATGGATTTCTAATTTATAAATTGAAGCTATAGCAATCAAAAGATGAATAGTAGTAATGCGAGTAACCGGAGAATATGTATCAAAGAAATCTATCCCTTCTTTTTGCTTGAACCCTTTAGCTACTAATCTAGCTTTAAATTTTTCAATGGATCCATCCGTTCTAAGTTTCTTCCTAAAAATCCATTTACAACCTATTGTCTTGCAACCGGGCAGAAGATCAGTAAGATACCAAGTATTATTAGCAACGATAGAATCCATTTCACTATTTATAGCTTCTTTCCAAAAAGTAGCATCTACGGAAGTCATAGCTTCACTATAGGTTTTAGGATCATTTTCAATCAAGAAAGTTTGAAAATCACTACCAAAATCTTTCTCTATTCTACCTCTTTTACTCCTCCTTGGTTCAAAATCATCTTGAGATTCTATAATAATTCTAGAGGTGGAACAATCACCGATTGATTTTGAAAGCTTTTCTTTCATAGGAAAAATATGTTCAAAAAATTCAGCTTCTCTAGATTCGAAGATAGTATTAAAAGAGATATCAGAAACTTCAGAGTTTATGACTAAAAAACGATAGCCAACACTTTCTATAGCAAATCCAATAAAAACACAATCAATAGTTTTTGGACCCAATTTTCTTTTCTTTGGAGGTGGAACTAAAACCTTAGCCAAACACCCCCACACTTTGAAATATTTTAAGCTAGGCTTTTGATTTTTCCAAAGCTCATAAGGAGTTTTATCAGAATCTTTATAAGGCACTTTATTCAAAATATGACAAGCAGAATATAAAGCTTCACCCCACAAATTGTTTGGTAAACCAGAACTAGCTAACATCGCATTTACCATATCTACTAAAGTCCTATTTTTACGTTCCGCTACTCCATTGGATTGAGGTGAATAAGGAGGAGTTCGTTGATGAATAATATCATGCGTTTCACAAAATTCACCCATTTCAGTGGGTGCAAATTCACCTCCTCTATCCGACCTTAATATTTTTATTTTCTTTTCCAACTGATTTTCTACTCGAGCCTTAAAAATTTTGAACTTGTCAAAAAGCTCACTTTTCTGATAGATTAAAAACACATGGCAATATTTAGAAAAATCATCAATAAAGGTTATAAAATATCTTTGACCACCACGGGTAAGCACGTTATGAAGGTCGCAAGTATCACTATGTATAAGCTCTAATAAAGTTGTATCTCTTACAACTGATTTATAAGGCTTCTTAGCTAGTTTAGCTTGTACGCAAACCTGGCATTTTTCCTTCTCATTAACTGCAGATTTTGGGATAAGCTCTAAGCTCATCATCCTTTTAATGGTTTTCAAATTGACGTGCCCAAGTCTGCCATGCCAAGTATCACAACGTTCAACATTAGAAACAGAAGCATTTATAGATGAAGAACAAGGAATTTTATTCGATTCAAAATTCATAACATTAAGACTAAACAAACCATCAACTAAATAACCTTTACCAATAAAACTACCGTTCTTAGTAATTACAACTTTATTCGACTCTAAAACAACCTTAAAACCATGGCGAACTAATAAAGAAGCGCTAACTAGATTTTTCTTAATGTCCGGAACATGCAAAACTCCATCTAAGGTAAGGACTTTGCCCGATGTCAACTTCAAACTAACTTTTCCTTCTCCTAGTACCCTGGCCATGCTCCCATTTCCCATACTTACAGTTCTTGTGCCTGATTCCTGATAATAACATGAAAAAATATTTTTATCAGCGCACACGTGAACGTTAGCACCCGAGTCTATAAACCAATCATTTGAGTTGAAAACAATGTTTAACTCTGGGCTACTAACAAAGTACCTGTTAGCAGGGAAAGAGGAGCTGGCCCCCACAGTGACAACATTAGCTTGAGGTTTGGGAGCTACATAAGGACCACGAGCCTTAGGAGGTTGACCTTTGCGATAATAGCAATCCACGGCTTTGTGATTGGACAACCCACAAACCCAACAAGGCACTAACTTTCCCTTAAAAATATAGAGCACTTGAAATTTGATTAAATAATGAAGGAAAAGAATCAAGACTCTCGGTTTATTTTTGAAGTATGGCAGTATGGTGTATCAAAACCAATGGGTTTATATCAGAAGGAAGAGAGAAAAGAGAATTATCACTTGTTGCTGTGTAGAAAAGGAAAACCCACGCATGAATTTATAGAATATGACCAATAGGTTTACGTTAGTAGCTATAGGAGTTGTTCTGATTTGGTGGAGAGATAATAGGGGAAAAAAAACAATCAATTAATGATCAACGGAATATAAGATGTTATCTGCTAACAAACCAACTAATCCTATTATATAGGAACTGCTATAGTTAAAATAGGAAAATGGTTTGTTTGGAGAATTATTAGGAGACCAAGTCAAGATAAAAAAACTAACTCCAATTATGTCTCCAACAAAATAATTTAATTTGGGAATTACTCAATAAACTGTAAAATATTAAATTAAACCAACAATCTACACAAACCGCATCGAAACATACACTCACGATCGAGCATTGCAATCAGACAGGCTTCTACATGCTGACTTGATCATCAATGGGCTAGCTCCTTTGTCCCATTTTGTCTCCAAGCACCTAGCCTTCTACACAGAGTGCAAACAATTATCTGATGCCCGCAAAGTGTTTGACAAAATTTCCCAACCAAACGTCCGCCGTTGGATCGTTCTAATTGGGACCTTCGCCCGCTGTGGATTCCACCATGAGGCTATGGGTGTCTTTTCCGATATGAATTTGGTTTTTTTCTACCAAACATATTTTGTGTTGTTTTTATTTTTTATTGTTTACAGAAATTTTATTAAATAGAAGTGAAAGAATTACATTATGGTATTTTAGTATAATGGTGCAATATATAGGTAGAAATAGAAGAAAAAAAATTCGTATAATGATTAAAATATAGGATAAATATAATTTTATAAGTGATATTTCAGGATGAGTTTGGGGCGAGTAAGTAGTGCGGGATAATATTATTCCAACCCCTAATGAGTTTCTCTAATTTTCTTTCGAACCCACTAGTACAGAAATTTTGACAAAAATCTGCCCTGATCAACCAACGTTAGGGACCGGGCTGCGCTAATTGCCACCCCAAGATCCGATGAGAGGTTTAATCCCCGAAAGTTTTCTCTATGCTACTAAAAAAATGCTCTAGGAAATATTCCTCTACAGATTTTTGTGAAACACACACCGTGTGGTGAGAATTGCCCTTGTAGAATTGTTGTAGGAGCATAGAATAATCTGTTGACACACACGATATTAGATATTATATGGTCCTTCTTGTGCATTGCTCCAAGGACCTCCGATACCACAAATTTGTGAAACCCACCACAAAATTTATGGATCCTTCACTGGCACATTGGCCAGTGCTCTAAAAGCATAGGCTGTAGATTTAAATTTTGATTCCTCATTCTGAAATTCAAAGAAAATGCATGCTAACTCCATAATGCACAGAAAGTAAGGGCAATTATGCATTAAGGACTCCATCAGTCCATTTGAAATTGACCATAGTTCACATTTTTCAAGTCCCTGGGGTTTGTATTTCCTAATCTCCACAAACTGTCTCATCCCTCTAGAGGGAAAAAGAAAGGCTTAGATGCCCAACAACAGCCATTCTAGCAAGGACATCTCAAGTGATGATGGAACATCCTAGAGATGCCCAAAAAAAAAAATTTCTGCTTCCAAGTTCATTCCTCAAAATTAAGGAGCATTACAAAACCAATGGCCAAAAAACAACCATAAAAAAGGGTTATTTATGTACCATTTAAAACTATTTTGGGGTTATTTTCAGCCACGACGAGACGTGAAGTAGATGAAGTCATGGTGCTGGACTTTCAGCTGCTTTAGCCACGAATCTGCCACGCTCAAAAGCGAATTCACCATCTCTTGGTCCCGGCCATGAGGACCGTCGGACACCCAAATGCCGCCTTGCATCTTGTAGGTGGCCAAACCAAATGAAGGCAGTGAGATTCCCTCCCCTTGCGTTCGCTTCCTTTTTCCAGCACCCTCCGAGCCATTTTCAAGCTCCAAATCTGTCACAGATCACCGATATGGACATCGTAGTTGGATATTTAAATGTGAATCCAATTTTGGAGAACAAAAGATAAAGTTAAGATAGATTAATATTCATGAGAGAACAAAACTCATTTTTTTTTGAATAAAGCCAAAATAGGTGGATTATTGGCCAATAATCTACCTATTTTGGCTTTATTCAAAAAAATTAAATTTTTTTGAATAATTTTATATTTGTTAGATTCGTCTCGTCGAGAGGAATCCAGAAATCACAAAATCTTGATGCAAAACTAACGAATGCAAAAAAAAAAAAATTGAATAAGGACAAAATGGTTTTTTAAAAAACCACTTTTTGGTTTTTTACCCAAAGCACCCCATAAGCAAAGGTGAGGTGAATAGATCCCGAGAGAATACCTTGAAAAGAAGATGAAAGAGTGTGGTATGTGAGGAAGCATGTGGACAAGTCCCTCATGTTTCTTCCCATGGGAATGTGATAGATCGGATACCTGCAAATTATTCACTCCATCAATGCAACCCTTTTCAGAATCTTGAAAAGAAATCTTATCACAAGTGTTTGAAGCCCGGTTTAGGACGATCGCGTGTCTCCTACGTTCTTTGATATACAAAACAGTTTGAGAGAGAGAGACAGACCAAGCAACTGACATCCAGCTAGCTGGTGAAAGATCCACACTCCTTAACGACATTAAACCGGGGTATGTTCGAGCCAACTCGGTAACCTGAAAGCAAGGTCACAAAAAATGGTGTCAATGAAAATCCCCATAGTTTATATGCTAAAGAGGCACGTAATGTAAATGTTTTGAATCACTATCCTTAGAAAATTCATATCCCGGTGCTTCTCATGGAATCAGATATCTCCTCTTCTTATCCAGATCAACTAGGAAATCAACCGACCCGGTGTCAAAGGCAAGAAAATACGCTCATAATCACCCATAAAGATATGGAAAAAAATACGCGCGCTGGGCCAAACATCAGATTATCAACAAAAAAAAAATGATATGGAAAAAATGAATACCATGCTAGTTCACATAGGAGTACATAATTTAGGCTGCCAGTTTCGTTTGGATGATTAGGGTCTGGGTTTGTGAGTGGCTATGGCAGCAGGTCTGGGTTTTCGGTTTGCGGTCATGTTTCCGGCGACCGGCGGAATTGAGGGGTGGCAGCGGGTCTGGGTTTTCTTGGGAAGGGCCATTTTGGTGGCATCACCTTTTTTTCTCGGGCAGCGCGCAGGACTTCAGGAGGACTTTGGGAACATCTTTTCATTGGCACCTTGTCAACAATGTGGGGTTTATTTTCTTTTCGTTTTTAGTTTTTTTTCTAAAAAAAAAAAATTGAATATTGATGGCACGGCTTGGATGTAGGATTTGTAATGCATTTCTTTTTCTATTGCACTAAACAAAAAGAAGTACGTTGATTCAGCAGATATTTATCTGATGAAAGATTCCAATGTACAGAACAAGTTTCATTAAACACCCGAAAGAAAGATTAAACGATCAAAAAGTAAAGTAAAGTAGAAAATCAAAAGGCAATCTTTTGAGAAGACAGGAAAATGGACTGATAAACGATACCTTATCCATGAGAGTGGCTCTTCCACAAGGAGGTGCTTTCTCATAATACTGACAGTAAAGGTAACCCAGTTTGTTCTTGGGATGGAATGCGATCTCTTGTTCAAGCACTACTCCCTCCTCGGAGGAACCTCCATCGGATCTTGATAGCTTTTCGCTCTCGCTGTCAGAGCTAATTGAATCACTAAACGAATCCTTTCTCTCATATAACGTATTGGTCTCGTCCCTGAAAAACAAGATTTAACTATTCGCTAGCCAAACCCAATCAGTTTAAAGGCCAGGACTCGAAACACTTTGGACTCATTTGTTTGACAAGACTAATAGTGAATGGATATCTAATCTCAGGGGATGTATTGTATCTATCGGATTTATAATGATCGGACAACTAATATCACTCTCCCCATAGTAATGTATATTCTGTACATTTTCTGAGATTAATAAAGGCTTATCTACCATTTTAGTCCTTATAAATCTAACATGTTTCATTTTCGTCCCTGAGAAATTTATTGTGTCAATTTGGTCCCTAGTTCAAGTTTATCGTTTCAAGTTTATTGGGTCAGTGCGCATTTGCAAAGATCTCAAATTTTTTTTAAGTTCTTGGGTTTATATTGATGTGAAGTATCTTCTGCGTGTGCATGGAGGTAGACCTTGCAAATATTTTCTCTGGTATGATGACGAAATCTGTGATTGGTTATAGGGTTTGGGAATTTGGGGGACCAGTTATGTTTTACGTTGTGCAGATTTGGGGGGAAAACAGGGTCAAAAACCGTAATACATTAGCTCCTTCTATTAGTAGGGTAACGATAAGGGTGACATTGAAATGGTAAACTTGAACTAGCTACGAAATTGATACAATAAATATTTCAGGGACAAAAATGAAATTTGGTATATTTTATAGGGACCAAAAAGGTATGATAAGTCATTAATAAATTTCCTAACCGATTACCAGATACGTAAATCTCCTTAGATATTGTCATATTGAAACAACAAAAATGATAAGTGTACAACAATCAGCTCCAACAAGTCTCCAACACATTCACATGATGTGTGGAGCCCACACATACTTGAGTGTGAAGTGTGTGTGGAATCCACATACTATGTGATTGTGTTGGAAACTACGTATTGTTGTTAAAACAAACGGACCCTACGTTCTCATGTTACACTCCTAGTCCATGGGAAGGGAATCTCGGAACGCATGGATTTCAAAAGGCCTCATCGTGCGGCTAGGAATGCATCATTCAACCAGATTCGTGCGGAAAAGGATCATTTTAATTATTGATTTGGTTCATTGTTGACGGACTCGGGGAGGTGTTGTGCACCCCTCGGCCGTTGGATCGAGTTTTGGATGACTCGGATGCGTTCGGCAATTTTTTTTAATTTTGATTTTTTTTACCGGTAAAGAATCAAAACACATCCGAACCGTCCAAAACTCAATCAAACGGCCGAGCGGTGCACAGCACGGCTGTGCAATCATTAAAATGCGGAACAAAATTAATTTTGGTGCTACAAAAGGTAAATTACTCACTCCGTCTCAAAATTTTGGTCAATCTTTATATTTTGGATGTCCCAAAATTATTGTCCACTTTGACTAGAAAATGAAGAAGCTGGAGCCATTTCCTTAATTGCCTTTCATCTCATATATATTCAAATTCAAACACAAAATTGGAGAGAAAAAATACATAAGACTCTAAAAAGTAATCATTGCATTTCATAAATGAAGCTAGTTTTAGAAATTCATGTCTTTTTGAAGAATAATAATTTTGCTCCCTTAAACAATTGAATTTCCAAAGCATGACCAAAATTTTGAGACGGATGGAGTATTAAATAAACCATTCAAGTATATTTACCAAACAAAAGCATGAATCACTCACATAACAAAAACTTTGAATGTCCCAAGCAACTCCTTAATACGGTTCTACTAACCACACCCCGTTAATTAGGCAACCGATAATGCACACAAAATGCCAGAAAAGTTTGAGCTTCAATGCACTTTTAACAATATACACTATATATATGCACATTTCACCGATGTTGACGTTTCATTCTTAATAAACTAAAAACTTAGAAGGAAAGTCAACTAAAAATTAACGACCGACAATTATGATGGAAATCAAAGAGAGAAGAGGATTTTGTCCTATCCAACGGTCAGAATTATACCGAAACACCGGTACGTAGGATGCAAAAATGGATGAAGAGGATTCGAGCCAGGCAATTTTTTTTTATTGGCATAGCAAAATTTCATCACAAGGATTAAAAAATAAAATCAGTACAATAAAAAAAAAAACATTGAAAAAAACTTTGAGCTAGACAGTTGTAGATAATTCAATTGCATTCTAAGTGGAGACTGAAATCCACAAAGACTCAATTGAATTGGGTGTCAACATATAATAAGAAAATGCTAAAAGTGGAGGATAATAAATAGAACGTGTATAGATATCCAAGAAAAGTGTATTAATATATCTGAAATAGGCATTGATATTCGTAAAATGTGCATTGATTTCCGAACTAATTTGTCATTATATACATATTATCTTCTACTTATTGGGTGGAGATTAACTAGACCCTATATAATATCATGGAATTAGAATTCTCGTATCAAACAAGAATTTTTTTTTTTTTTTTTATTAATTCAGCTGTTCGGACCAGCTTCCCAAATATAGTTCCAAACTTTGTCTTATTAAGTTACAAATGTCAAGAGTGAAATTTATACCTTACAGCACCAGTGCTGGTGAAGATTTGGATAGCAGAGAGATAAGGCACAAAGTACTGAACTAGGCTTTCGCGGTTGTTCGCACTGACCGGAACTCCGGCGCCGTAAAAACTCCATTCATCGTACGCATTCCAGAGATCAGACAATGTGAAGTATTCCACTTCTTCCTTGTCTGGGGGTTGCCAAAGTTTGTTCAGTTTTCTTATCTCAGTCTGGACAAAAAAGTAAATAAAAAGCATTATAAGGCATAAAATTTAATGATTGATAGAATCACAAAATGAGGATTAATAAATTGGTATTAGAAGATAAACCTTGGGTAGGACCTGGGATGGGACCACCGGTGTTGTGCGTACGAGAAAGGATTCTAGGTTTGATTGCTTTGGACTTTTTTTATGCAGCATGTTTAGAGAGAGAGAGAGAGAGAGAGGATTTGATGGTACGAAAACAGAGGAATCCGACAGAACAGAGAGAGAGAGAGAGAGAGTACGCTAAATTCTCTGTCTAAATTTAAGGGAAGAGATTGTCGTTGGCAATGTGGTCAATTCACCTGAAAAATTCGGCAAGAAAAAGCTCTGTAAAAAGCAAATTCAATTTCTGGATTTCTCCACCACCAATCAAGAAAACCCAAAATCAAAAAAACGACCCAATTGACAAAAAGTAACGAAGATTCAAAGTAAATTAAAATCCCAGAAAGCAAACTACCCGAGACGATCGTGTCGCGCCCGGGATTTCATGATTTGCTTTGATGAGAGGGGCGGGGCAAAATCCGGCGTCAAACAATCATTTGCAAACTTTTTTATCAGTTCAAAATACTAAAAAAGATCATATACAATTTGTTTTTTTTTTTAGACAGCGACGGAAGAGTTCTTGAAAATCGCAGGAAACACCTCGTGTTTCGTAAATAAAACCCACAAAAAAACCCACGAAAATGGTGAGAAAACCCACGTGATATCTTCCTCAACTGAAACCCATGTTTTCTGATAAAAGGAAATCTGAAAGCAAAACGAATAGGGAAATAGAAACTAGAGTGGTACAGGAGATAGAATGAGATACATATATATTTATATATATATATATATTTATGTATACATATATATAATTATATATATGTGTGCAATCACATTTATTTAGCCCGTGTACACATCAAAACCGTTCACTTACAGAAGTTGCAGAGATCATACACTGTAGAGAGAGAGTGCAGAGAGAGAGAGAGAGAGACCCAAACATACAAGAGGAAAGTGTTATTTATATGAGTGCATCTGTCCCTCTCAAACTTATAGAATTATCCAAGTAGCACGTGGTTCTTCTCTATCGTTTTTATTTTTTTTTGTTTTCTTTTTACTTAGAACAAGAATAGGTGTAGTTTTGTTTTCTACCATATAAGTTTCGAAATTTTTTACCACAAAATAGTTGAAATTGCAAAATAGAACCTTCGAATTTCGACTTGTAGAATTCTTGCTCCTTGTTACTATTTTTTTGGCAAAATGGAGTCCTACGTTATGTTTACTTATTCGTGGTTTTAAAAGCATGTGCACGCACTTTTATGAGAATGTACGATCATTTCGAGCTTGCTCATAAATTATGTTATTAAATAAACAAAAACAAGATGAAAATGAGGTTATCGATGGACACACCCCAACTCTATATAATTGTTCAGATAGGGATAATCATTCAAGTTTCCTTTGAAAGTAAAAAACTGGAAATAAATACTACTTTTAAAACACGTGTAGAGGAGTTATTTGTACTCCTTCATCGTCAGAATGTCTATCAAATGTTTTCGTCGATCATCAATCTATTTGTAATCAATAGCTTCACATTGACCTTTCCAACCTTAGAACCCTAAAATTCCAACCAACGATTCGAACATGCCCTAACTCTCCAGCCATGTCACGATCATGAAAATTGAAATCTCCCAACTACAGTTATGCACGACCCCAACACGCCCATAAATTTTCTCACATTCATCACAAACATTAATTATTTACAATCATTTAGTATCGGAATATCTGCCAGCTGATTTGTCGATCATCAATCTGTTGGCTATCAATGGCTTAACATTGACCTTTTTTCAATCTCATCAATCTGTTGGCTATCAATGGCTTAACATTGACCTTTTTTCAATCTCGAACTCTGAAACCCAACCAACACTGTGAACCTACCCCAACCCTATATCACGTTACCCAATAGCAATGTCACCATCTCGACAATTATCATCTACCGACTACTGCTATGCACGACCCCAGCATGCCTATAAATTTCCTCACCTTTGTCACGTGTACAGTAATTATCTATACTCATCTTGTCAACTGATATGTCGATCGTGAATCTATTGGCCATCGATGGCTCAACATTGAACTTTCTAAATCACGAACTCTAAAATCCAACCAACTCTATGAACCTATCCCAACCCTGTATCATGCTACCCAATGGTCACGTCTCCATCTTGACAATTGTCATCTACCAACTGCTGTTATGCACGACCCCAACATGCCTATAAATTTCCTTGCCTTCATCACGTATACAATAATTATTTGTACTCATTAACTATCAGAATATCTGTCAACTGATTTGTCGATCGTGAATCTATTGGTTATCGATGGCTCAACATTGAACTTTCCAAATCACGAACTCTAAAATCCAACCAAGTCTATGAACCTATCCCAACCCTATATCATGCTACCCAATGGTCACATCTCCATCTTGACAATTGTCATCTACCGACTGCTGCTATGCACAACCCCAACATGCCTATAAATTTCCTCACCTTCATCCTGTGTACAGTAATTATTTGTACTCAATAACTATCAGAATATTTGTCTACTGATTTGTCGATCGTGACTCTGTTGGCCATCGATGGCTCAACATTGAACTTTCCAAATCACGAACTCTAAAATCCAACCAAGTCTATGAACCTATCCCAACCCTTTATCATGCTACCCAATGGTCACGTCTCCGTCTTGACCATTGTCATCTACCGACTGCTGCTATACACGACCCCAACATGCCTATAAATTTCCTCACCTTCGTCACATGTACAGTAATTATTTATACTCATTTTGTCAACTGATATGTCGATCGTGAATCTATTGGCCATCGATGGCTCATCATTGAACTTTCCAAATCATGAACTCTAAAATCCAACCAACTCTATGAACCTATCCCAACCCTAAATCATGCTACCCAATGGTCACGTCACCATCTTGACAATTGTCATCTACCGACTGCTGCTATGCACGACCCCAACATGCCTATAAATTTTCTCACCTTCATCATGTGTATAGTAATTATTTATACTCATTAACTATCGGAATATCTGTCAACTGATTTGTCGATCATTAATGTGTTGGTCGTCGATGCTCAACATTGACCTTTCTGAATCTCGAACTCCAAAATCCAACCAACTCTATGAACCTTCCCGAACCCTATATCTTGCTACCCAATACCCACGTCATCATCTTGACAACTGTCATCTATTGACTACTATTAATCATGATCCCATCACGCCTATAAATTCCCTAACTCTAGCAAACATCAATCAAACCCACCAGATCTATGCATCTCATTCACCGACCACGACAAACATCGCTACCATCAAATGTATATCTGACCAATTATTACTTATTTGTCCATCCTTTTCACAAGTCTTGCAAATTTCCAGCAATCTCTTTTGACCTCCAACTTGTATTCCACAAACTTGTCGCTATTAAAGCAAGCTTCTGTGTTGCCCTAGGGTTTGGTTGGATCAACGAATCTTTGGAACTCATCATCATGCCCTTGTTCAACAATACTTGGTTATTGAAAACAGTCCGCAACACTACATTGCCTTGCCTTAAACAGAACAAACCATTTCAGGCGACCAAGGTAGGTAAGCTTTTCATACAAATATGATAGATTTTATATCCTTTCTCATGATCTCCAATTTGGGAAATTTTATTCATTAACACACCCCCACCACCACCAATCTATCGATTCCATAACATTCTCAGTTATGGATAAACAATTACTAACTAATTTGGCAAAGTTTTGATTTTCATGTATTTATGAGTTTCTGCAGTAAGTGAATATGAATTTATTCTGATCTCATGCGACATCGCTCAGAAGAATATTTGGTATCATCTTATTTCGTAAATATTTTCTTGAGAGATGTAAAAAAATTATTAGGAATTTTGCTTGTGCAAATTTGTAGACAATCATAAATTTCCAAATAAGCACATTTTCATTTACTCGTTATTTAATCTTAATTTGTGAATTGGTATTAGGAATGGTGTAATGAGAAGGGCGATTTAGTTATATTTTTTACTTGAGGGCTTTGTGGGAAGTGAAGTGTTTTGATAGGACTCATGAACAAAATTTTCAACCTTAGGACGTTTGGCAAAATGTATGTGAAAGAGGGAAATAAGGGTGGACCAATTGCATTAAACTACCTGTAATCTCTATAATGAATTTCATAAATCTCAGTAACTGAATTAAACTCACCTAGATTTGATATTAAAGACACTTTTATTTATATTCAAACTCCCCCAAAAAATCTGATTTGTTGTTGAAGGATTTTACACATCCTCGTGAGGTGAATTTCCTCTAAGATTCTGAATATCGCACTCGACAACAAAGTCGGGTAATATTTTGCATCTATAAATGTAAAAGGTGTTATATTATGCCGTTAAATATCTTCAATGGTTCAATAACTATGATAATATCAACTCATGTATCTTTTAAAATTATTGCTCATGGTGACTGAAGACCGTATAGTCTCGTACAAAATATATTTGACAACCGTCTCGTACATTATGTATGACTAATATCAACTGATTTTTCAAGTATGATCGGTAGCTTCTATCACCCTATATATATATTTTACCGAGCTAAACCTAAGAGGGGACCGAAGTTTCAAATTTTATGAAAAAAAAAAAAATAAAGCTATGTTACTGACGGCAGAGTTTTATTTACGAAATCTTGTTTTGAACCCAACTCTAAGAGTCTCACAGAAAAGAGGTCATCGTGGTTTCAAGATTTAGCTAGTAATTGCTCTATGGCTTTTTCTGATTTTGGCTTTTTAAGAACAAGAAACGTTACTAATCTTTCGCACATAGAATTCAAGAAAAAGTTGGTGCTTTGCTGGTATTTTTTGTCACTTTCTCCAACTTATTTTTTTGTCACTGCTCCATCAAACAACAGAAGTCTTAATGTTATCCGGTTAGGTCCTCTACTCCAAACCAGGGCCACAAATAAATCACGCAGTTCGCGAATTGTTCGAAACTCGGCTCGGTAAAAACTTGTTCAAGTTCGATTTGTTACTAAATGAACCAACCCCAAGCCTTATGTTTAGGCTCGTTCCATAAACCAACCGAGTCAAAACCTAAGAGTATTCGGATTGAGTACGCTCATAAACTTGGAATCACAATATAAATTAATGATTTTTTAAAGAACAATTCATAGATAATATTTTAGTGGGTTATATGTGCATTGTTAAAAATATGCTATAAGGTTTTTGTTGATCATATTCTTAATGGATAATATTTGTTTAATATTTCGCTTAGATTAGACAACATTGATATATTGCAGTAAAATAATAATGTAGAACTCGAGTCTGAATTCATCTCGTTTCAGTTTAAGAGTTTCGACAAGCCGACCCCGAGTTTCGAAAATATTATATGAGTCGAACTCGAGATGGAATCTAGCTCGATTCAGTTTGTTAAGCTGAATCTATCTTTGAAAATTTTAGATGGACCGAACTCAATGCAGATCAACGAAGATCGGTTTTGAGAAATGTCTCCTTCAGAACTTTCCTCTGTGGCACATTGGAGGGTTGACATTGAATTTTAAACTTGAGATCCAATTGATCCAAGCGTTTTCATTAATTACATTCAATATGCAAACACAAAATCCACCCTCATTAATGACCCCCCCATTAATCGTCTAATGCTTTGGTTTCCTCCCATTCCAGGTCAAATTAAACTTAACACCGATGGGTGTTGGTATGAAGGTACAAGAAAAGCAGGTTTTGGTGGCTTATTTAGGAATGCCCATGGCGAATGGGAGCTCGGGTATTATGGTAGAATGGTTGCAAATTCAAGTCTGGAGACAGAGATTTGGAGTATCTATAGAGGACTCACAATTGTCTTGGAGAAAGGCCTTACAAACGTCCAAATTCATTCAGATTCCCAGACAGCGGTCCTCCTCTTCAACGATGGTGCCACCCTAAATCACCCTCAAAGCAATATCATAAATGATGGTCATTTCCTTTTAGGCCGGACGGGATGCACTCTGATCCACACCTATTGAAGTGCAAATGCTTGTGCTGATTTTCTTGCTGGCCTTGGAGCTGATCATGAAGAAGAGTTGGTGGTGACCAACAGCCCTCCTCTTGGCATTCGGGAGTTCATGAGAAGGGACAGTTGCAATATTCGCCAATTTCTGGACTAGCTCGACAGCCCTTCTCTCGCCTTCCTATCTAGTTTTATTCTTATGTGTTGTGTCCTCTTCGGTTTTTTTCCTGATGTTGTCTGACTCTGTTTCCTAAGTTCTATTATTATTCCGTTGTACCAAAAAAAAAAAAAAAAAAAATGCTGATGATTTATTTTCTATGGCTGAGATTGACACAAAGTTAATTTCCCATTTCAAACTAACGTTTCTCATTCCCATTCCCATTCTCTCTCTCACTCACACACTCTCTCTCTCTCTCTCTCTCTCTCTCAACCACGTCGCCACTGCACGCGTCTTCCTCTGGAATTGAAGTACCTTTGTTAAAAATTTGTAGCTTTTAACTTTTATATATTGATTTTTTCTTGCTACAGTCCACTTTTTGGATTCTTGATATAGCCAAAAGTATATAGTTTCATTTGTTCATAATTTTTTTACCAAAATTTTTGAATTTTGTCTTCTAAATCTACTCTTTCCTTCTGTATGTAACCATTGACTTTTCCACTACAGGTATGGATCCTTGCACTAAGACATCACTCTTAATGTGTGAGATACAAACGGCTATAAAGTGGCCAAGTGTGTTGGAGTTGGGGTCCCCAACCGGCGGCCTAGGGACCGCTCTTTGGAAATGTAATAAAAAAGAAAAATAGGCTGCTCCGAGCTCGACAATTAGAGTTCGTACTACTTATGTCATGAATTAGGGGTGCTTTGGCAAGAAAGTTACAAATTGGTTTTTTGGTTTTTTTTGTTGTCTTTATTTAATTTTTTTTTTTACATTTGTTAGTTTTGCGTCAAGTTTTCGTGATTTTGGTTTATTTTTTGCTTTATTAAAAAAATATTAGTTTCGACCATAATTTTATACTTGTTGGATTCGTCTCGTCGAGACTAATCCATAAACCACGAAAACTTGACGCAAAACTAACAAATGCAAAAAAAAATTGAATAAAGACAACCAAAAAACCGTTTTTCACTTTTTTGCCAAATCACCCCTTAGTTTCAGATCGTTTCATGTTATGACAGATTTAACTTCTTCTTCTTCTTTTTTAAAGATAGTGGAGATTTGCATTTGGTGGAATACTCGATGATGGAAGCGGTGAGGATAGTATTTAATGGTTGGTTAAGTTTCTGAATGAATTTCGTCAGTAAGTGCCCTTAGGCACAAGCAAGCCGCTAGTATTTTAGGGAGCCTAGCAATTGCAAGGACGGCCCTAAGGTAAACCCGGAGGTGGGGCAATTTAGGACTCCAAAATTTAGGCAAAATTAAGGCCCATTTTCCTATAATACAATATATATATATATAGACACACACACCCTTACAGACTTCATGTTTTTCGATCAAATTTTGACGATCCGTACCGTTTAATGTGTTTAAAATATGTTTTTAAGGACCCAAGCATGGAATCAAAAAAAAATTGACCGGCAAGAACTTGAACCGAACAATTTTTTATAAAAAAACTGTATTATGTACTATTTCCATAATCCAGCAAATGTCAAGCTCTGGCGTCAGTGGCATTGCATATTCATTGAAACAAGTGGTCCCTCACAAATCATGAGATGGCCCTTTTGCAAAGTACTTTCCCCTTGTTTTTTTTCATGGATTTATGTGTAGATAATATTTAACTCTTGCACCTCTTATATTATAAACTATTTATGCTTTAATGGTCGTAGATGTTACACCAATGTTCAAATTTTTTGCACAGTATAAATGTCTTGAATTTTTTTTTTTACTATTTTGTTTATTTTAATTTTATTTGTAACTTTTAACGTCAAATTGACAAATAAAACACTTTTGCTTATAAACCAAAACAATTTATTTTCACTCAACAAACTTTAATGAAAAAAGGTTTAAAATAAAAAATTCTCTTATTATTAAAATATAATTATTGCAATCAAAGCTAATAACATGATTAGTTAGAGAAAACGCAGTCTACGAGCGATACTTCATTATGTTTGATTTATTTGATTGTTACCAATTTTACAAAAAATAAATAAAACAAATACATGTATCCAAACCCATTTGATGAATAAAATGAGATTTTGAAAAAGGTGAATAGTGAAATGTAGGAGATCCTCCATGAATTTTTGGTACTCCAAATTTGGAGGATGAAAGCCAATCCTCCCAAATGAAAGAAAATATAGAGGGTGGGTCGAAGTGAAATTTTCCTCCAAAATGGGGAATGGAAAAAAAAAAGAAGGGGATACGGAAGATGGGTAGGGTAGGTGTTGCTCTAAACATATGTTGAAACTAGGGGTGAAAAAAAAACATGCGGGACCCGAACCGAATCGAAAATCGAAATTTCGGGCCGGTTTTCGGTCGGTCCATGGTGGAGAAAAACCGAAAAAACAGAAATATATTATCGGTTCGGTCTCGGTTTAGGGGAATCACCGCCAAACCGAACCAAACCGAACCGAAGTGAGACCGACCGAAAGACCGAACCGATAACGGAACTAACCCCGAATCGAACCGATGTATAATCTAATCAACACCATCCATTTACTTTGATCTACACCGTCCATCTATGAAGAATAAAAACAAAACCCTAATCTATACTTCTCCCCCATCACTTCAGTCGTACGCCCCACTCTTCAGTCCCCACTCCCTAGTCACCGACTCACCAATCACCATGAATCTCTCATCTCTAATCTCCTCTCTTCTCCCTGATCTCTTCTTCTCTTCTCCCTCTCCCACCGGGCCACCATGAATCTCTGATCCCACCATAGTTGTCATCTACTCTACTCAACAGTTGACATCTACTCCCACCATAGATCTCGGAATGGCGGCCGCTGTGTTGCTCAGAACTCTCCGTCGCCGCAACCTCGCCCCCGCTTCTTTTTCTGCCTACAAATCTATATGTGCTCCTTTACCACTGCATATCATAGGACGTTAGTACCATTATACACGAATATATGTATATCTAAGCCGTTCAATGGATATAGCCTTTATGATCTCCATCATTTGTATGATCTGGGTTCTCATTTGGTTTACACTAGACTTGATTTGTTTGATTCTTGGTTTGGCCCAAAAGATTGCTTGGTTTGGTCCAAAAAAAATTTTTTGATTAGGCCCAAGTGGCCCAGACTGAAAAAACCGAATACCCCGAAATCTCAGACCGAACCGAAACACCCCGAACCGAGATCAGTTCCTTCTTTAAATCGGTCGGGGTCGGTTTAGAGAAATCCTACCCCGAACCGATTTGGTCCAAGTAAGAGCCACCCCGAACCAACCGAACCCAAACCGATTTCACCCCTAGTTGAAACAGTAAAGGTTAACTTCAAAAAAAAAGAAAAAAAAAAAAAACTTTAAATCTCACCCCTGAAAAGGTGGGGTTATACTAAGGGCCTCGGAGAGTTTGTGTAGACACCCCAATTTTGAACCCGAGATACGCTCGTGCATCTCCGATGATGAAACGGATCAATCACGATTACCTGGAACTGGTGAAAATGATTTGAATTTGATCAAAACCAACCAAACATTACCCAAGCAATCAAAATGTGCCAAACCAACCCAAGCATTGTTGAACCAAGCCAAACCATCAATCTGCCACCAAGAACCTTGAGCGCTCAAGTCCACGGCTTTGAGCGCTCAACTCCCGTCCAGTCAGCAACTTGCAGAGTATCTCATCATGAGATTTCCTGCATGGGAGCGTCTGTGGTTGATCTTATACGATCCCTATACGTATAATACACCCCACTAAGTCCTAAAATACGCCTAAAATGCTTCTAAATACACAAACCCACTTCTCTCTCTCTCCTTTCTTCCCTCCCACTCACTCTATAAAACCACCCATTGCCCCCTGGTTTGAGAGAGAATTCTGCTATTCCTCGCCTTTGTTTTCCACCAGAAAACCACTCCTCACTCTCTCTCTCTACAAAAACTATTCCTTCACCATCAAAATCACCTACAATACCATTGATCAAACCCAGAAATTCGACCCTTGATCATCGGCTAACCACCTGCATTGTTCAATTCGTCCAGAATACAAGCCAAAAACATCCACAATCAACCTCTCAAAGCCTAGAATCAAGCTCAAATCACAAACCTCTTCCAAAAGGTAGTAAAAAATGTGATGAACTCACTGTTTTGATCCTTCTGAGGAAGGCTAGTGAGTTTAAGCAAGTTCTCTATACTTGCATTGAACTCACAAAGGCCTGAAAGTTGCTTAAAAACCTCTTTCAAATCTGCAGTTAGAACAGGTTTGAGCGCTCAAGCCTCTGGCCTTAAGCGCTCAAGCCCAGTTCTGAACAGGCCTCTGTTTTGTTAACTTCTGAGCTTTCTTTTGGTTTTGATCATTGTCTAAAAGTTAATTGTGTTCATGTAGCTTTCAAAACAGTTTATTTTCACACCAAAATTACATGCATGAATGTAAATTAACCATTTCATAGTGATTAAACATCAAAAACTTCAAATTTCTCATATTTGATTGCAAAACAGTGGCTGTCTGTCCTTTTGAAACTTTATTTTATGCCTTTGGTGGTCCTGAGGAAGTAGTAAAATCAGTTTAAAGGTTAAACAGTGGAAAGCCATGTTATGGCTTGAGCGCTCAAGGTCAAATCTTTGAGCGCTCAAGCTGTTCTTGGCTTATTTGCAGTTTTCCAGCAATTCTGATGATGACTCATGATTTAACTCTTTGTTGGTGTCATCAGTGTAGCATTTGTGATCTGAACCACTCTCTCTTGCATAATTGGTTTGAGCGCTCAATCCATGAGCCTTGAGCGCTCAAACTGGTTCTAAAGCAAGTCTGTTTTAAGCATTTTCTGGTGATGTCTAAAGAGAGGTGATGCTTGTGTGATGTTTCTGTGGTGGATTTAAGCCTTAAAGCAGCATCAAATATTAAAAACCAGCAAGGAAAATGTTCGGGTGGAATGAGGGTTGAGCGCTCAAGTCATCACCCTTGAGCGCTCAATCCCCATTCTGGAATCCAGTTTGCAAATAGTTTGATAAGTCTCATGTTTATAATTTCTTGAGTTATTGTACGATTTCTGTTGTAATTTATTTCTGTGAACATTTGTAGTTTCACGTTCATCATCCATGTAGATCGCGCGCACAAGCATCCACTGTAAAATCGCATCCCTTGTATATTTTGTTATTATGTGATCCATGTCCCCGATTCCCCATTTATGTGAATAAATCAAATTTTAAACATTTCCAAAATCCCACAAAATATCAAGTAGAGACCGGTTCACGGACCGGGCGAGAGGGGTGCCGTAAAACCCTTCCCCTCTCGTAACCAAACCCCCGAATCCGAGAAATCTTTGGTTCCGTCAGGACTAGTGAAATCTTTTTCTATGGGCAACGAGTCATATTTTATCGGTTTCTCGGGTTCGGACCTCAAATCCGGGTGGCGACTCTAATAATCACAATCTTTTTCGAGCAATCTCGGTGGGCCGTCCACAGTTTGGTAATTGGCAAGTGAGGTCACTTGATTCATTCATCTAAAAAAAGGCGATATTATGATTTTTGAATTGTTTTGTGCGCTTAATACCCAAAAATTCAAAAGATTATCTCAAAAGCCTCACAAAATTAGAATTCCGCCCTTTATTATTGCCAAAATGCGATCAATCCTCCGTATTTTAAGTTTTTGAGCCCACTATAAATATAACTTCTTGCTCCACCCCTTATTACATGAATGATGATAATGATGCCCCAAACTCATTGATGATGCTTACAATTTATCTTGTGTTAAGTGTTGTTGTTTTCCTTTTTTGTACATTTTTGGGATTTTTCCCGATTCAATTTGAAGGGGTAGATAAGTGGTAAAATATTCTTATCGTTAAACTTCTTTTTCTTTTTTTTTTGATAACCGAGGAACAGCCCTACAATAGGCCAATAATTGGACACACTGCACGACCCAAACCTCAGAGGGAGTTGGCGCAACCCACACCAGTCACGGCCCCCCGCTTAGCACAGGTACTCACCCTGTGGGGAATCGAACACCTGACCAAAGGGACTACCCCTAAAGTCAGGCACTCGCCCTAACCACTGGGGCAACCCCTGGGTGTGTTAAACTTCTTTATTTGTTCTAAAGTCACATTATATATGTATTAATCAGAAACCATAAAAGCTAAATTATAACTGAGCATATATGTAAACCAGTTCCAGGGGCATACCCTAGTCGAAATTACAAAATGAAATCAAAAAGCCCGGAGTAGCAAAACTGTTGGAATTGTGCCTTGAATTTCCTTATTTTGGAGAATTCCTATTGCGTTTAGGATTTCATATTGTGTTTAGACTTCTATGGTAATGCTTTGATTGTGTTTCTTATAAATAGGAGCTTTGTGGCCTTCTAGGGTTTTGGACTTCTTGAGTGAATCCCTTTGAGGGAGCCCCCATAGGGTTTCCCGTACTATGTTAGGGTTTCTTGATTGTTCCATTGGTTAGTCTTTAGTTCATGGGATTAGATATTAGGGTTTTGTGTGTCTCTATCGTATTTGTGAGATGTTTGATGCTTTGTAGGTAGCTCCTCAGAGATTTGTCCCTAGATATCTGTTGAGTGCTTCAACTGAGAGTAACGGGTATAGCCGGCTCTGTGTATTTCTCCCCGTTCATAGTGAACCCTCTCTTGCTCTTCGTTCGTGGACGTACCTCTAGAGCTTCGTCCCCTAGATATATGTCTGTGTATTTGTCCCTAGATATCTCTTGTGTCTTGTTTTCTTTGTTGATTTGTTATATTCTCATACTTCGGGTTTTGGCACAACAAACTGGTATCAGAGCTCCAGGTTCAATCCGAGGCTTTTGTTTTTCCACAGCGTAGGTTGTTTGTCGGTGCATCTTCATGGCGACTCGTTTCGTAGTTGAGAAGTTTGGTGCAACAAGGAACTCACAAGGCTTTGTTGGGTATTTGAAGAAACTTGCTGGTAAGCAAGATGGTATTTTCGAGGTTTTTCGTGCGAAGGAGATTTTGGGAGAATTTTAGATTTGAAGCAGCGCCTTTATGAGATTCGTATGAAGGTGGTATGCCCATTAAAGACTATTTTGATGAGTTAATTCGGATTATTTTTTGTTATGTTCCTTTTGGATACCATTATAGAGGCCGTTTGGGGTGCTTTATGTTGGGTTCGCTATGGAGATTCGTGTCCATTATTAATCTGGATTCAACTATTTTGGGTATGCAAGGTTTGCATATTGACTCCGTGGGGAGTTCGGGTGTTAACTTCGTGGGGAGTTTGAGTACGTCTTTTGTGGCATCAGGGATGGATACATTCTGTGTACTTTTGTTTGAATATGGTTACTCGTTTGGGAAATTAACTCCGTGTGGAGTTTGAGCACGTCTTCTTTGGCATCAGGGATGCATGTGTTTAGTACACATTCGGTAGAAGATGGTTTCTCGTTCGGAGATTAACTCCGTGGTGGAGTTTTGGTTATTAACTCCGTGAGGGGTTTCGGTGTTTAGCTCCGGGTGGAGCTTGAGCGGATCTTCGTTGGCATCATCATGGGTGCATTGGGTATGAGGTGACCGTTTGAAGATGGAGGCTCAATTTGGAGGCACGTGCGGCTGAATTTCTCGAGTCACATTTACAAGGCTTGAGACTTGCTAGTTGGTGTCATTGGTGATCGTTTGGGGCTGCTCCGCGAGGGGTGTTTGGAGAAAAGTGGTTCGGCGAGAGGATTGCTCTATGGTGTTGATTTCAATGGAATTCAAGTCAAAGTGGAGAATTGTTAGAATTGTGCCTTGAATTTCCTTATTTTGGAGAATTCATATTGCGTTCAGGAAATCCTACTGCGTTTAGGACTTCCTATTGTGTTTAGACTTCTATGGCAATGCTTTGATTGTGTTTCTTATAAATAGGAGCCTTGTGGCCTTCTAGGGCTTTGAACTTTTTGAATGAATCCCTTTGAGGGATCCCCCATGGGGTTTCCCGTAATGTGTTAGGGTTTCATGGGATTAGATATTAGGGTTTTGTGTGTCTCTATCATATTTGTGAGACGTTTGATGCTTTGTAGGTAGCTCCCCAGAGATTTGTCCCTGGATATCTGTTGGGTGCTTCAACTGAGAGTTACGGGTATAGCCGGCTGTGTATTTCTCCCCGTTCATAGTGAATCCTCTCTTGCTCTTCGCCTGTGGACGTACCTCTAGAGTTTCGTGCTTGGGGGGGAACCACGTAAATCTTGTGTCTTGTTTTCTTTGTTGATTTGTTATATTCTCATACTTCGGGTTTTAACAAAACAAAAACATTAAGGCTAAACCACCTCTACAAACACAAACAAAACATCAGCCCTTTTCAACAGAGCCAGTCCTAAGCTAAAGCAAGCGTTGCGGCCAATTTAAGCCCCCAAAAAACTACTAATTTCAAGGGTCTCCCATATTTTAGTACCCCTAGGTTATTTTTGTAATACCCAACAAAAAAATGTACATCGTATACAAGAAAGATTGAATGGACTCTCTATTCTATCTACTGAACATGAGATGGTGGATAAAATTGAATGTTCGGACATAATTAGTACTTTTGTTGCTAAAACTACAAGGAGATTGATATTTAGATGATGCTAAAAGGAAGAGACGTATCTTTTGTAATTAAACTTAACCTAATAAGAGGTTTAGCCATATATTTATAGATGACAGAGTTACTAGACAATAAAAGGAAATACCAGAAATTAGGGCCAAAACAGAGGGCCTAAAATAAAGCAATATGATATGCAAATTATTTCCTAATAAACTCTCATTCCAACACTCCCCCTCAAGCTGGTGCGAAGATATCAACCATGCCCAGCTTGACAATTGAGGATTGCAGCAATGTTGGGCCCACCGACTTTGTGAAAATGTCTACAGTTTGTTCAGATGACGGGACAAATGAGGGAGTCATAGCACCAGACCGAACTTTCTCACGAAGAAAATGAATGTCCACTTCAATATGCTTGGTTCGTTCATGGAGAACTGAATCTGAAGCAAGCATAATAGCCGACTTATTGTCGCAAAATAAGTGAGCTGCTTCGTGCACCACATAACCCAACTCAGCCAGAATAGATCGAAGCCACAATATTTCACACGTGCCTTGAGCCATAGCTCGATATTCAGCTTCAGCTGAAGATCTCGAAACTACGGCTTGCTTATTACTTTTCCATGATATAAGATGATTACCATAGAAAGTACAAAAACCAGAGGTAGATCGTCTATCTGTCTTAGATCCAGCATAATCAGCATTAGTAAAGCAAGAGAGTCCAGATTGAATACCAGAGGAGAAAAATAAACCGAGACCAGGACTTGTCTTGAGATATCTCAAGATATGAAAGACAGCATCCAAATGGGCAGTGCACGGAGCATGAATGAATTGGCTAACAACACTTACTGCAAATGTTAAATCTGGTCTAGTATTAGTCAAGTAAATCAGATGACCAACCAGACGTTGGTACATAGACGGGTTAGGAAGAAGCTCTCCAGATTCACTAGAGAGTTTCAAATTTGGGATAGAAGCAGGTTTACATCCTAGCATCCCGGTATCTTGAAGGAGATCCAATATGTACTTCCTTTGCGAAAGAGAGATCCCATAATGAGAACAAGCAACCTCAATACCTAGAAAATACTTAAGAGGACCCAAATCTTTAATGTCAAAGGTTTGGCCAAGGTTCTTTTTAACTTGAGCAATGCCAGATGCATCATCGCCAGTAAGAATGATGTCATCAACATATACCAACAATATAATACAGCTACCATCAGAACGTCGACGAATAAAGCAAGTGTGATTAGAAAGGCATTGAACAAAGTCCATGGATAGAATAACAGTACTGAAACGACTGAACCATGCCCGAGGTGACTGTTTCAACCCATAAAGAGACTTACGGAGACGACATACCTTCCCAACATACTCCCCCTCAGCCCGAAAACCAGGAGGGGTGTCCGTATAGATAGTTTCATCCAAGTCCCCGTGAAGGAAGGCATTCTTGACATCAAGCTAATGAAAAGGCCAAGAATGAGAGGCAGCTAGTGAAACAAGGAGGCGGACAGTTGTCAACTTAGCAACAGGTGCGAAGGTAGCTCCAAAGTCTTTACCAGGTACTTGTGTAAAGCCTTTGGCCACCAGACGAGCCTTATATCGATCGACTGGTCCATCAGCCAAGTACTTCACACTAAAAACCCACTTACACCCCACAGTTTTCTCATCAGAGGGTAAGGGTACAAGCTCCCAAGTATGATTATGTTCCAAGGCTTCCATTTCGATTTTCATAGCGGCAACCCACTTGGGATTCTGAAGAGCCTCAGACATAGACCTGGGAATAGGAATACATGCAATTTTGCCAAGAAAAGCACGATAGGTATCTGAAAGACCATTATAAGAGACATACTTGGAGATAGAATGATTAGTACTACTAAGCCAACCATAACGAGCAGGAGGGTGACGGTCACAAGATGGATAACGAGAAGGAAGAATGCGGGGAGGAGCCAAAGAAGCTGAGGAAGTACCTGAACCCATCTCCAAAGAGGACTCCGGCAAGGGAGGCTGTGCGTGAGGGCGGCGAGAGTATGTCTGTAAAGGAGGGGCGGATGGAGCCACTACCGAGTCAAAAATGGGAATCGGACGAGCACTTGGTGGTGCCTCCACCATAGAGGAAGGCAAAAGGGTTTCCTGCATGACAGAGTTAGAACAGTAGAAAGGAATATCCTCACAAAAAGTGACATCAAGAGAATGATAGATGTGACTAGAGATAGGATCATAACACCGATACCCTTTGGACATGGCAGAGTACCCCAAAAAAATACATCGAACAGATTTATTATCTAGTTTTGAGCGAGTGGGACTATTTTGAACAAAGCATGTGCAACCAAATACGCTAGGCAACAAAGGAAACAAGATACAATCAGGCTTAAGGACCTGAAGCGGTGCCATGCCATGCAATAGACGACTAGGGGTGCGATTGATAAGGTATACTGCAGTAAGAACAGCCACATGCCAATAGGACTTTGGAACATGCATGCCACAAAGAAGGCAACGAACAACTGACATGATATGCCGATTTTTTCGTTCTGCAACACCATTTTGTTCATAAGTATAAGGACAAGTAAGTTGTTGGAGAATACCCTTTTGATTGAGTTCAGAACGGAACCCAGTAGAAATATATTCCCCACCATTATCAGAACAAATAGTGCAAACAACAGTACCAAACTGAATTTTAATCATTTGAAGAAATTGAGTAAAAAGGGATAAAATATCAGATTTTCGTTTCATCAAATAAACCCAAGTACATCGAGTATGATCATCAATGAATGTCACATAATAGCGATGTCCAGAAAAAGCAGTCACAGGAGAAGGGCCCCATATATCAGAATGAATAATATCAAACATGCTAGGAGCTCAAGACATGTGAGGTATATAGCTAGTGCGCGTATGTTTAGAAAGTTCACAAACCTCACATTGAAATTTATGATCCTTACAAGCCCGACTCAAAGAAGGAAATAACAAACATAAATACTGAAAATTTGCATGACCCAAACGAGCATGCCACAAATCCAAAGTTTTAAGTGAGAAAATATAAGAATGAGATGTAAGCATAACAGACGCCTGAAGACTAGATGAAATAGGTAATGATGGTGGAGGCTCCCCAAAGAAGTACAGCCCATCGCGCTCATATCCCTTGCCAAAAATCCTCTTCGAAACAAGGTCCTGTAGGAGACAATGAGAAGGTAAGAAAATGACAGCACATTGAAGGCTTTTAGCTAGGCGACTAATAGATAACAAATTAAAAGCGAAATTAGGAACATGTAGGACAGAAGTGAGGGTAATATCTGGAGATAGAGACACGTCACCCTTATTGGAAATATGAGAGATAGAGCCATCGGCTAGACAAACTGTTTGGTGGGCAGGAAGGACAGGGGAAGAAAACAATGACAACTCACCAGTCATATGATCATTGGCACCCAAATCTAGAACCCAAGTAGGTTTTGCAGATCGAACATGAAAGGCAGTGGGGGTACCTGTGGCAAGTGTGGCGTTGGAAGCTGGAGGGGTACCCTGAGCCCGGGCACTAAGATTTCCAAGTTGCTCCTGAAGATGCCCAATCTGAGACTGAAGGTGGCTATAATCTAATTGGGTAGGAGCCAAAAATGTGCCAGTATTTTCAGCAATGGCAGCAGTCCGAGAAGGACCAGCAGAGCTAGAAGAGCCATAAGATCGATTCCGAGTAAAGCATTGATTCAACTCGGGATGAAGTTTGAAGCACCGAGCCTTAACATGCCCAATCTCACCACAATGATGACAAGTAATCTTTCCAACCGGAGGACGAGAGCTAGCAGCAAAGGCCATTTGATTAGTCGTAGTAGAGGAATCGGGGGCCGAAAGAAAACCTCGGGGCTGTATGATGTGACGACGACACTCCTCACTATCAATAGTAGCAAAAGCCTCATACAAGGACGGCATGGGAGAGGTGTTTAAAATCTGAATTTGAAAGGGTTCGAATTCAGGCTTCAAACCCATCAAGAACTGATAAGTATGCTGACGAGTAAGCCTTTTGACCACAATAGAGGCGGCCTCAGCCGGAAAGTCACTCATGGGCTCATACTGAGCCAACTCTTCCCAGCGAGACTGTAAATACCCAAAAAATTCAGCGACGGAAACTTTTAGTGTCTCTTGAGATGCATGAGATATCTCCTGATAAAGTTCATAAATATGAATATCATTGCGGGCATGAGCATACATCTGCAATTAGTTGAGGTGCGTGTAAGCTAGCCCGGACATCTATGTTGGTTTTTGGCTCGATTTCCTCGTTTGGAGCATCTATGGACCGGACCAAGGCTTCTCTGGTCCGGACCAAGCAATTTTGAGCGATTTGGGAGGTCTCTAGTACCGTAGTCCGGACGGGGAATTTGGTGGTCCGGACTACCGAGTCAGAATGGTCCAGAAACGTCTCAGCATCCCATGGTCCGGACGGGGATTTGGTGGTCCGGACCATGGCGACGGGAAATAAGATTATGGAAGGTTTTTTTAGGGTTTTTTGGGGGGTTTAAAAGCCAAATATGGTTAGTTCTTGTTGGGCACTCATTTGTTTAGTATAAATACATGTATTATGCCTCTTTTGTTGGTGTGAGAGCAAAAATTAGGGCATTGGGTTAGGGTTTTGAGAGAGTTGCCTTTATTTTGGCTTTTGGTGAGTTTGGGTAGAAGATTTTCTGCAGAATTCTTCTTTGTAGCTCTTTTGAGCATTCATTTTGTTAGTGAAGCCATTGATCGACTGCCCGTGGACTAGGCTTACATCCCAAAGTAAGGCCGAACCACGTAAATCTGTGTGTCTCTCTCTTTTCTTGTTTGTTTTCTCTCTCCTTCTCTCACGTTTGGTTTGGTTAATTGGGTTTACTTCTCAATTAGTTATTTGTTCTTCGAATCAATATTCAATATCATCAATTGTATTGGGTGTGGTTGAGTCTTGGGTGGCTTTCCGCACAACAATCTAGTTATAAAAAAATAAAAATAAAAAATAGAAAGAACGTGCCACATTCATTAATTTCTTTGAAAGATGGCTGTGTGCTATATATGTTGAGATGCATGGAACTGGTTAGTTGGGGGGCCTCATGTGAAAACAAATCCATTGCCCTTTCTTTAAGATGTGGAGTCCATTAGCATCTGTTTCAGCTTAAAAAGTAAGCTTCCATCCCATGGCCCTCATTAATTAAATGGCCAAGAAAACATTTACTTGGATGAGTATACATAATACATATCAATATAAATTTTAAGATGCATAATTTAATAGTCCTTTCCAAAACAAAAGGGGGAAAGAAGAAAATAATGCATGCCAGGGGAGAGTTTAGGCACGATTTACATAAAATTACCATATATAAATATATCAAAGGGTTGGTCCGGTGGTCAAGACTCATAACTTTTGACAAATAAAACTTCAGGATTTTTTTATAACACGAAAAATCTTGAAGTTATTTGTCCAAAGCTACCAGGCTTACTCAAAGATTGGGCTTTAGAGCCCGTTTGTGAGGCATATTAGGGATTGAATACCAAGGGGCAAATTGTATACGTTTGTTCCTCCGTCCGTTGCGTGTCACCTCTGAGATATTCACCGCCGTTTTCTCTGCTTTGAGAGGGCCGAGATCAGTTCTGAACCGTTGGCCACGAGCTTGTCGCTCGGGGCGGACCTGGGTTTCACGGCGGTTACCCTCTGCGGAAGGCGGGACGTTCGAAGGGCTTGAGGCGCGGGGGCTAGCGGTGGAGATGGAGGCTGGATTTCAGATCCGGGAGGTTTATCTGATGTTTATTGTTTTTTTCTTATTTTTTTCTGTGTTCTCCCCTGCGAGGGATTTGTTTCTGGTATGAGTGTCTCCGTTTCAGTGGAGCTCCTCTCTGTACCATTTCATCTTCTGTACTCAGTTCGAACCATCCAAATCACATGGATAACCCGTTTAATCCATTGTGGCTTTGTCCCAACGGCGGGCTCCGATTTGGTTTTGTAGCCCTTTAGGGCATTTCTGGGTAATGGATTTCTGGTTCAAAAAAAAAAAAAAAAAAGAATACCAAGGGCAGATAATATGATCGATATAAGAGGATATAGTACAAGTGTATATTAACTGAAAATGTGAGATTATACTTGGTTGGTAGTAGTTTGTATGGATGAATAAAACTGGGTGAATGATGAAAAAAAAAGAAGAGATATATGGAGTACTTGCTTCCCTACAAAATTTCTTTTAATATCCAAATTTTGGCGTGGGAAGGGATAACTGGGTAAGATAGGGAGACTAATTATTGATAGGGTATGAAGTGGGACACGGTGGTCCTGGAGGGTGGCTCCTTGGCTATTAATTTCGACATTTAACCGTTCGAATTTTATCTCGGTAATAGACGGCTCGAATCTACGAGGGTTCGGATGAAATCTAAGCCGTTAATTGCCGAAATTAACAGCTTAGAGTCACCCTGGGGGTGCCCTCCAAAAAACCCTCCACCTATGAAGTGACTAAGTCTACAAAGGGATTATTTAATCCATATGTTTGTGCTTATCAAATACCGAATTTACTAGTTCCTGATTAGTTAAACCGAACAAATAGTATATCCAGTAAAAAAGACAGGCCTCTAATGGACTCCAAAGGACCATATCGATTTGAATTTGGCCCAAACTTAAGAGAAGTGGAGGGTTATTTTTTTTGGTAGATAGAAGTGGAGGGTTATTGATCATCCAATGCGACTCGGGTCCGCATCATGGGTAACCATAACAAGTTAAAATTAGGAAAATAATAATGTCAAAACTGTTTTTGTTGTTGACATTTATTGATTATTTGTCATCTCTTGTTTTTTTAGTCTTACCACTTGCCAATGAATTATTTAAGTATTGTGAATGTGGTTTGGAGTATTGAGAAATATATATGTTAAGATTGTGCATTATCAATCATATAGAAAATGTTATTTTCGGAGTATAAAAAATTTATGGAACATCTATTGAACTTTATATTAGAGATTAGTAAAAAAAATCTAGAAGAGTGGAAAAAGGTTTGAAAATTTGACAGTGAAAAAACTCAAGATAAAAAGTGACAAAAAGATAAATAACGCCAAACATCTAAAATTATCGGTAAACAAATCAGAAGGATGTAAAAAGGAAAAAACAATGTATTTTTTACTTACCACGAATACTGGGTCTACATCTCACGGCATAAAAAGGAAAAAAAAAAAAAAAACAATGTACTCATTCTATGGTGCCCCAAAGTGGTATTGGGGCACCGGTGCCCCAGTTTTACTTACCACGGACACTGGATCTACAAACTATAAAAACATATCACACTTACCACAAAAACAGGGAACCAGGGGAGGTGTTGCGCAACAGCGTGCTGTGCAGCCCCTTTCGGCGCTTGACCGGCATCGTTTTGACAATCGGAGACGTCCACCGCGTAGAGCTCGTCGAGTACTACAAGTTTACCAAAAATCAACTCGATTGGATATGGTTAAATTGCCTCATCGGTACACAAATAACGTGAAAACAATTGGAACACATAAAACATGAAACATTAGATGAAAACCATTGAACCCATTTTTTTCGTTGACCTTTGTGATAACATTATCTTGGCCGTAATCTTATTTGCAAGATCTACAATGTCTGCATAACTTTCGTTTTCTTTCGGAGTGGGAAATTGAATCCTGTGGTGCATGGAGTCCAGAAGGAAATGTTTCTGGAAATGTGGTTGCTGTTTCTTGTTCCTTTGTTCAGCAGTTTTTCTTCCCTCTCTTTGCCTTTGGTAGGATACTTCTGATTTTCCTTTATTTGATACGTGTCTGATGCCCTCTTCTTGAATATGTTGCCTGTTGTGAATCAAGGGGACTCGAGAAATTAAGGTCCATTTTGTCTACCATGTCTTTTACTTGGATGTTGTTGGCTGTTGAATATACTCCTACTTATCGATATTACTTGGATGTCTTTTTTTTTTAATAACCGGATGTCCGGGCTAGCTTGCATGTATCTCAACTAATTCCGGGACCTTGGAGGTAACGACCGGGCATAACTCCCATTGGCCCCAAGAGATTCCTAACAAGGGGAATCGAACTTGAGAACTTAGATGGAAACAAACTCCCAAGTCCCAAGGCAGTACCACTTTGTCAACCCTTTGGGGTTTATATTACTTGGATGTTGTTGGTGGTTGTATATAATTTACATGTTCTGTTTAAATGAGCCTTCATCACTAAGATAAATCTTGAACTTGCTCAGGACTCTGGAGTATCTCTGGTTGCTGCTGGCTGGTCTAATTATTCAGTGCTTCCAGAGCACTGCCACATAGTGCTCCGGAACACTTCAATACCACAAATTCTCATGGGGTTCACGACTAAAAAGTGTTATGTTTAGTGTTGGAATGATCCGGAGCACAACGTAGCAGTTTCTACCGGACTTTGAATAATTACTTGGCTGGCTGTATTTCACTTAAACTTGGATATTAGAGAGAGACTTGCTTTTCTCAAAAAGAAAGCGGAAGATAAGGTTAAAGCAATATGATCATCACTTTCAATCATGTTAGTTTGTTTTCATGGATTTAAAAGGCACAAATGTCTGTGCCTTTCGGACTAAACAAACAGGAAAAGCAGTCAATAATATTTTCTTTGGGTGAGATTCATGCGACCCAGTCTCAAAAGCAAACCTCTGAGTAGGTTTCCAAGTAATTTCTTTTTCATAAGAGAATAGGACTATAGGAGACAATACGATAATTCCTTCTGTGGTGGGGGGGGGGGGGGGGGGGTGCGATCATTCCAGCAGCCACACCAATTGTGGGGGGTGTATTCGGCGAATGGATCTCTTCGGGTGAGCCCAACTTCCTCCTCCAATGACCTGCACAAGTCGCAACCCGTTAGAGCCCCACCGGCCTCTTGCCGGCGGGCACTCCGACGGTCAAGTCAGCCTCTAGAGAGAGAGAGCCAATATAGAGAGTAATTTAGGTGTATATGAGTGTGTATACCTCTTGGGTCTAACCCTTGTATTTATAGCCTCCCATATGCTTGCTCTCCAAGATAAGCATGCTCACACACGTGCACATGCTCACCACACACGTCTAATGACGTCATCCCTCATTACACTGGGCCCGTGGCCTTTATACGGATTTTTCCCACTACACCTTCCACACCGATGGAAATGTACAGACCACGTACAGACGGCGTCGCCGACGCCGTTGTGGGTCCCAACTGGTCGATCTGAGCCGTTCATCGTTCTCAGAATCGAATTCCGAGTGGGCCCACTTTGAATGAAATGGGGTGATTTTGGATCGAGCTCATACAGCCGCCCGATTGCCTCCATTCCCGCGTGGGCCCACTCGGAATTCGATTCTGAGAATGATGAACGGCTCGGATCGACCGGTTGGGACCCACAACGGCGTTGGCGACGCCGTCGGTACGTGGTCTGTACATTTTCGTCGGTGCAGGTAGAAGGATTCGAGACAATATGAGGACTCCAAACTAGAGAACTCAATCCCAATAAAAAGCATACTCCTAAATAATAGGCTCAAGAAGCTGATAAGAATAGGGGTGGGAATTTCCGATTCGAGAACACGACACGAACCAAATACGAAGTTAGTAGGTTAGGGTCGGTTATTTCTAAAACGGAACACGAATATAGCATGACACGATAACACGAAAAGCTGAACAGGTCAGGTTAGGGTTGAGAGAATTCTGACACGAACACGGCACAACACAAGAATTTATGAAAGGACATGATAGCACGACACGAAGTTAGCGGGTTAGGGTCGGCTATTTCTAACACGAAACACGAATATGACACGACACGATAACACGAAAAACTAAACAGATCGAATTAGGATTGAGAGAATTTTGACTCGAACACGACACGATGTCCACCCCTAGATAGGAATGGAAGTTGATAGTCATGGAGTAAAAACATAGGAGTACTTAAGTGCAAATTAATAGATGTTCCTAAATTCTCTGGGTGTTCTCTTTATGTTAATCTCTGTTGAGATCACATCCGTGGTTTATTTTTATCTTTAGAAGAGGATCCTCTGTGCTTGGAGGATCCTTTTTTTTTTTTTTTGGGTGCTACGGAAATTGTGCTTGGAAGGTTCTGTTGAGGTTATTGTGGGCATTTTCCAGACCCATTTTATAGCGATTGAAATCGTTCATTTTTAAAGCTTCATGGAGAACATGAACGATATCAAAATCATCTTGATCGATTTTCAATCATCTACATGTGATGTCTCTAGCTAATTTCGAGCCTTTTCAGCTGCTCTGTTTTGATCTTTACCTATTAACGCCAAGGAACCTTTTTGTGTTTTTGCATAAAATGGTTTGTGAGTCTTGACTTTTGCAAAATCAATGTAACCAAAAACTTTGTTTCACAACTATTAGAAGTGACATAATATCAATCCATGGCTTTTGTGGAAAAGGACCAAAACAAATGATATGGTGGGTCCGGACGCACACCAATCTGCTTCCATATTTTCAATATTTGATGTTCGTGTTCAAATTCCATCACTGTAACATGTTAGACGGACATGAAAATCTAACACAGGGACTGAATGGGAGTATTTTCTAAAAGTTCAGAGGTGACGATCGTTATGACTAACTGTAGACACCCCAATTTTTATCCTTGAGAATCCCCAATGATGAAAACGATGGTCAGTGGTACCTTGGAATAACTTGGAACAGTTACTAAGAACTTCAGAAATTCTGGACGGAAATAACCCTAGCCGTACGGTTCACCATTCAAGCCATACGGTTCACACTTCTCCGATTAAGCCGTGCGGTGTCCTCAGAGGAACCGTGCGGCTAACCACTTCAACCGTGCGGTTAAGATCAAGAAATATTCGTTTTTCTGCAACAGAAGCATCTCATCATTATTTGGCAGATATTCGTACTCAATTGCTATTCCTTTCTTCGGCTATAAGAACGCTCCTCCTCTCCCATTCTCAACACACAGCAACTCCAGTACCATTCCGGCGACACGCCGACGAATTTCCCGGTCACTTTCCCGTTCCAAATTCCGTCCAAACTAATTCCGTCCAAACCTCCCTAGAAATTTCGAGCCTATTCCATCTCTTTTATTCAAAATCCCCTGTGATCCATCAGTACGTATCAGGTCCGTTTCCAAGGAGTTCAAACCCAGAATTTCTGAAGTTTTCAGAACTGTTCAAAGTTCCCGCGAAGGTACAATCGTGTTTCTAGAACCGAGTCCAAAACCTTGGTTCTTTGAGGGGATCCGCCCGGGTCTAGGATGGTTCCAGTAATCATTCCTAGGCTCGGGTGGCCATGTTTTTACTAAAATCAAATCTCTCGAATCCGTATCGGGCGATATTTTCGGTTATCGCAGGGTACGGTTTTTGCGAGGAGATACACTTCATTTACTACTTTCTTTCATTATAAAAAAACATTTCAACAGAAGTTATTTTTATCAAAAAAAAAATTGGTTTTTTACAAATGAAATTGAACTCCTGTTGAGAAAACAAAATTTTGAAAAATCTTTCAAAAAGTTTACCGTGCGGTTAACTCGGGTGCACCGTACGGCCAACTAAGGTTAGCCGTGCGGCTAACCTTTGCACCATAAAAATTTGCTCTGTTTTCCCCTGTTCGTGCTCTGTTTTTCTGACTTTCTGCAACTTACTCATTGCATTTTCATCCCTTTACTCTTCTATTATGGTTATTAAGTCCGTTTGTTTAATTTTATTTCCATTATGGTTTTATTATTATTTCTCATTATTTATCTGTTTATTTGCCAAAGTTTTCAATAAAACGTTTTCCAAAATCCCACAAAAATTTAGTAGAGACCGGGAATTTCCCGGGCGAGCGGGGTGCTTTTCAATAAAATCTTCCCCGTTCGTAACCTGGCTTCCGAATCCAAGAATCTTTTCGCAGATCAAATCCTTTTTCAAAGCGGCACAAGAGTCATCAATTACTTTCAACGGTTTCTCGGGTACCAAAATCGCTTTCTAAGTAAATCCCGGGTGGCGACTCATTTCCCATCAACTTTCTATTTTTAAACCGAAGAGCCGCGTGGATCGACCGTCCACACTAACTCCCCTCCCTCTCTCTCTTTCATTCATAGTTGTTAAATAAAAAAACACATGCTTGCTCCTTTTTTGTTCACCAAAACTCTTATAAATTACTAACTAATGTAGGAAAAAGTAAACTAGGGAAGCATATCATCACTTTCACAATAAAGCTACAATTTTTCGAAGTTAGTCCCTCAATGTTCTTTTACAATTCAAGAAGGATACAACTGGAAAAAAAAATTATGCTGAAAACGGGCACTAGGTGGCACTGTCACGTGGTGTCCGTTGGCTCATCTGGGCCGTCCATCCGTATTTTTTACTGTCCAAATCTATTGGAGTCGTTCGGTGACATTTTTGTAATTTTGAGAGGTAAATTTATCCCAACATATCTGGGCCGTCCAAAACACAAATGGACCACCTGAATGAGCCGATGTGCACCATATGACAGTGCCACTTGGTGCCCACTCGGCACAAAAAAAACTTCTCGGATACAACCAGACAAGTTCTATGGTTCTTGAGCCTTGCAAGTGGATGGAAAAGTAGTTGTTCTCGTGGTTTGTACCAGATAGGAGTAGTTATTTGATGCAGAGCAGATTACTTGTGAACATACTAATGACAGTCATGATATAAACCATGCATGGGGCATTAAATTAAGGAGGTTGACGATTTTTACCTTATATAGCTATATGCCTATGCTACAAAAGATATCTAGAGAGAATCATAGAGAGTGATCCTGGCTATATTAGTAATCATGTAAGCTACATCTTTAAAAATTAGTTTTAAAAAAAAAAATCTAAGCTACTATTAGAGCCTGTTTGGGAGCCACATTTTCCCATTTTCTCATTCTCATTTTTTCATTTTAGCTGTTTGGAAGAAACACCCCAGAACTCATTCTCTGAGTGAGTTCTACAAAATGCACAATCTAGAGCAGAAGTGAAAAATAGGTTGGGAGGAGTTTTTTGACTTCTCATTTTTCACTTTTTTCATTTTGATTAACAAAAAGATTTACAGAATGTATTTTGCACATATCTCCCAAACACTACTCTGTTTTAAAATGAGTTATACACATTTCTCCCAAACACTCATACCAAATCCAAAATACATTCTGATCATAATCCAAAAAACTAAAAAGCCAAAAAATTAAAAATGAAAAACTGAAAATGACGCTCCCAAACACCCCCTAGTAATTTCAGCTTAATCATTTTGGACTGTGTGCTTATGCTCCAATATGTTACTAAATGAGTAGTTTACATGAGACGTTAAAGGTGGTACCATAGAAACTCGTTTGCACAACTGTCTAGGCTTGAGGAAAGTTTAGCATCCTGGCCATTGCGACGAGACTAAGGTAAAGTCCAGAGAAAAGAGTATGGTAAATCATTGGTGACTCTAACTACTAGAGAAAAAACATAGGAATAATAACCGTTGTCACTCTAGCCAATAGAGAAAAGATCGGAGGAAAGTCAGAGTGACTCTAGCGTTAAGGTGAGGAGTATGTAACACCCCGCCCTACATTGAAAACATATATGGTTGATCTTTGCCATATAAACCGTGTAAGTAGTAAATAGTAGTAATAATTTTGGGTCATATTGTTAGACTCCAACAAGTTATTAGGTCAATGGTCTATGTAATCATAGGTGAGGTAGAACTTCTTCTAAATGATTATTGGGCATGTGGTCTTTGAGAGAGGGCGCTCTAGTTTGCCATCCCATAAAATAAACGTGCTAAAATGGAAAATTTCATAAAATCATCCGGTTGATATTTTATGGAATTTCTCATAAAATCTTATTGCAAACTCATGAGATAATGCTCTAAACCAATCACGACACACCACATATCATTTTATTCCCTAATTTATTACTCCCTCTGTTCGTATTTGTTAGTCCTTTTTTAAAATCAGTGTCATTTTTAATGTTTATATCTCTCAATTTATTATGGTTTCATGATTCTCCAATTTTTTTAATATATAGCTAATTGAGATCTATCAAATAAGATTTAAATTGCATATTTTTTGAGATATTCATGGAAAGATATAACTAATAAAAAATTATACGAATTTCAAAAAGAAACTAACAAATTCGGACGGAGAGAATAACACAAAAGTCACGAGTCACGCACATTTACCGATCAGATCACATGTGTAGCACCATATGGACTTCCTCGGCCACCTTAAATCCTTACCTATTTTTAGATCCAAACTCAAATTTGGAGTAAAAAAATATTCCTTCTTATGAGTGAGCATAGACTGAACTGGTCCGGTTTTGTAATAAACTAAGAACCAAACCACAACCTGCGGATTACGAATTTAGAAAATCAAATCAACCCATAAAATTCAAAGAACCAAACCAATCGAAACCATTGAAATATGGATTGGTTTCAATTTTGAACCATAGTTCTCTCTTGAGATATCATCTTCCAAAACAATTTAGAGTAGTACTTAAAAATACATAGATAAGTTAACTCATAATTGTATTACACAAGTTCTTTTAAAATCACCAAAACTCACTAACATCAACCAACTAAAAAGAGTAGAATATATACTAGTAACCGTAAATAGGGCCATGTAATAGAGTACTAGATTCGGAAATTAGTTAACCAAAGAAAAAAAATAAGAAATTAATTGACTATAAGTCCAAGCCGTGCATGAGTGTATTAAAATCAGAGGAAGAGTTTACCATATATGAAATTTAGGGTTTAATCTTGAAAGTGAATGAATAAGGTGGTGGAATGAACCATTAGATTAGGAAATTAGTAATTGACGGGAAAAAAAATATTCTATGTATCTTAAACAAATTTCACACACACACACACACAGATATAAATATATCTATATCTATATTATACAGTTCAGATCGGATCGGATCGGAACTGTCAACGTAAATCAACAAACCAAACCATTTGTCACAGTTTCTAATTTTTTAAAACTAGAACCAAACCACATTATAAGAAAACCGAACAAACCCATTCGGTTTAGATTGGTTTGGATTGGATTCGTGGTTTGACGGTTATTTTGCTCACCCCTACTCCTTTTGTCCGGAATTGTTAGCCTATTTTGGGAGTTCGTGCCACTTTTCAAATGGTTATATTTTATAATTTATAATGTTTGATGTAATTTTAAAAATATTATCTTATAGAATAGAAATAATCGAGATCTATCAAATGAGATCCATATTGCACATAAAAAGTTACCAATATAAAGATATCACTAATTTTTTATCAGATTGCAATAGAACGAGGGACAAACAAATTCGGACGGATGAAGTATAAAAAAATCCATCCCCAATACTTTACCCATATTTATCCCTATTTTGAATTTAACCCATTACTTTGTCCGAATGGACAATCCAAAGCCAACCGTTTTATATGCACAGATAGGGTGCACTGATGGTGCACCGATCCGCGTCGGGACCTTCTTGTGGGTCTCATATGGTCGATCCGATCCGTTCATTCATCCCAAAATCAAATTCTGAGAAGCCCACGTAGAAATCAAGTAAATCGAACGTTCCTAAGTACTCAATCCAAAATCGGGTCGCCGATTAGTACACAGTCTGTACCAAGGGGTCGGTACCCCTGGATTGACCGATCCACAGCCATCCGGACACCAATCAAAAAGGCAAAAGGAAAACGAAAAAATAAAAATAAAAATAAAAAATTGCGTAGGGACATCCATCACTCTATGTCATCATTTCGGCCGGGAGTGCCGACGCTAATCTCTATGACTTCTCTCTCTATGCTGTTTCCTTGCTTTCTCAATTAATGCACCATCTGTCTTCCTATAACTACTAGAAGAACACCTCTCTCTCTCTCTCTCTCTCTCTCTCTCACGCCTTCTGTGAGTTGGACCTTCTTCAATCTCGAAGTCATAATAGCCAAACCCAGAACATGGAATCGTGAATAAGCTCAAGGGACGAATTCCGAAAGGTAATTGTGTTTGAAGGTTCGAACTTTTTTTTTTTTTTTCCACATTACGAACTGATGAAAATGGTTTTTTGCTTTTGTTTGATGTTTTCTCTTTGTTTTTCAATTTAAGAGCCTCTGTCGAATTAATTTCGCGAATGTACATAATAGTCCTGTAAGCTAACTTCATTTATTAGAGCATCTTTCAACTCTTACTTGTACTTTTGTGTAAAAATTTGAGTAGGGTGTTTCGCTAAGGATGTTTTTAGAATAAATTAATTTTTTACAACTTTTTTATGTAATGTATTGTGAGAATGACCCGTCTTAGATTAAAAAAAAAAACTGTTTTTTTGAAGTGAAACACCACTGAAATCTTTCATTTGGAATAATACTAATAATTTGATTTTTCACGATTTTTTATATAATGTATTGTGGTAATGACCTGTCTTAATTTTTAAAAAAAATTGTTTTTTTAAGTGGAACACCACTAAAATCTTTCATTTGGAAGATACACTGTATAAAACATGTAATGGCATTCTTGTAAATTTGGGAAGGATAAATAGCCTTGCATAATTTGATTATCCCTTGCTTCGAGTAAAACTCATTTGGTATAAGTTTGGGTAAATGAGTTTATGAGTGGAGTAGATTTTTTTGTAGTTCACATTTTGGGTTTCAGTAAAAAAGGAGGTGACTGAGGAATACGTGCTAAATTTCTTATCCATTTTTACTGTTACGACATTTCCAAAAATGATTTATTTTTTAAATGTATATATTTTCTATGTAATATATAGATTATTTGTATGATACAAAAATAATAAATTATACAAGTTATCTAAAGGTGACATGCCGAAATATGGAAAAGAAATTTGGGTTGGAGTAGTACTATTTGCTAGTGATCTGTCATCTATGTTTTTTAATTCAATCCTTCTATTGGAACCGTTCTATACGTACCGATCACAGGGTACCGAACATGCACAGACAGCGCCGGAACCCCTTGTGGGTCCCAAACGATCAATCCGAAACATTTGAATGAAATTAGGTGATTTTGGATCGACCTCATAGGGCCGTCCAATTGAAACGATTCCTGCGTGGCTCACTCAGAATTCGATTCTGAGATGAATCAACGGTTCGGATTGATCGTTTGGGACCCACAAGGGGTCCCGGCGCCGTATGTACATAGTCGGTATAGGGGTGTCGGTACCGCTTGTATTTCGGCTTCTATTGTAAGCCCAGTAATAGGTAAAGAAGAAGACAAAAAATACACGTATTTCAGTGTACTTTTTTACTATTTTTAATACATATTCTCACATTTTTATACATTTCAATATATTGTTTAAACCTTTCCTTTTAAATTTGCTGGGTTAGGGGTGAAAGATCCCTTTACACATTTTGCTTCATTTGTTAGTTTCGTTTTGAGCTTTAGGCTGTGTTTGGCATGCTAAAAAAAGGACATGATTATTTAGCTGTTGAAACTTTAAAGCAACAAAAAAAAAAGATGGCTTGTTTAAGCCATCCCAAGCACTGTCTTCACCTGGACAAATAGCCCAGCGTTTCTTTCTTTGATTATTTTTTAGCTCGGCAAAAATTAGTATTGTTAGTTGTTGTTAGTGAGATTTGAACTTTTAGTAAAAAATGCATGAGAGTACATAGTGTCCGCCACTAGCTACTACTCCACTTGCCTAACATTCTTTTATGTTTTCAAATATCCTTCGTCAGAAACCAAATGGATTCACTGAATTTTCGAAGTATCTTTCACTTTCTGGACATGGAATTCACTTTTACTTGTTCTATTGTCCAGCTTTTCCTTGTCTGTTTTGACAAATCCACTCCTTTGTTCGTCTTTTTCTGCTTTACCTTATTTACTTTTCCCATCTGTTATTGTCTGAAGTCTGGAGAGGGATAATGTTTGAATAAAAGTTCTCTCTTTTGGGAGATGGAATTCTGGCTATGGTTGAAATCTTGTCTGGCTTTAGAAATTCCTACCTCAAAGTCCAAGTTTGTGGGTTATTAGTCTAAGAACATCTCCTGCTTTTTGCTCAAGCTTTTTTACTTAACTTGAATAAAATCTTCATTTGATATGAATCATGGGCAAGCACAACTCTAAGCACAAATTTGAGTAAAAAGCCTGATTAATTAATGGTAGATTGGTAAATTTGAGAGACGCAAAGAAGCCTTAAAAAGTTTGATTAAAGAAAAGAGTCTCCCTTAGTTTGAATTTTAATGAGTAAAGCTTGCTTTCATACGAGTTTTGAGTAAAGAAGTGGGGAGGGATTTGGGCCATTTGGGGAGGTTTTTAACTCAATTTAACTTTTGCGACTATCTTGACTGTTGGAGATACTCTTAACAATGTATGTGGTGGCATGGTGCAACGCTTCTCATACAAAACAATAGGGGGCCAATTTTTTATATGTGAAGAGAGAGAGAGAGAGAGAGAGAGAGAGAGAAAGTATTGTTTTTAATGCTAATTTGGGATTTTTTAAACTTAGCCAGTGCGTAATTTTTTATTTACCTTGAGTGTGTCGAATGGCGTCATTGTTGAACGAAGTTTTTTTTGTCTATTCTTTAACTTTTTGACATCCTGTTTTCTTGTTTCTTTGTCTATGCGTTGAAACGAGATGAAAATCTTCTTAGTGGGCATCCTGCTTTCTGGTTTTTTATTGGTTTGAGACTTTGAGTTCTGTAGATTTTACTGTTTCCTGTCTTCTTCATTTGGAGTATTATATTGGTAGTTGCTGATTTTCTGTCATCTTCATCTTCTGTCTTATAATAATGGCAATTTATGTAACTACCTAAAATCATGCCGCTTGATTTCAAAGTGAAGATTCTCTTTCAAGGACAAGTGATCTACTCAGCCCTTATGTGTTTGTCATATTCCTTAGTCACATGTAAATTTTTTTTTTTTTTCGCCCAGCTGTGTTTACTTGACTTGTTGAGTTCACATCCATATTGTAGCCTTTCTATTGGTAGACATGATAAACAACTCAATTGATTGATTCTTTCTCATTTGGTTTAGCTGGTATCGTTATGATTGACGCCGCGTCCACTCGATTGACATTTGACTAAGACAAAAAGTTCCAAGTTTCTTATACTATGTTCCGAATTTCCCCTGTAATCTTTACTGTTTGGAATCTCGGGAGCTTCCTCGGTCTTTTGGTGGTTTGGCTATTCAACTGGATTTATACTGCAAGAAGAGAAATCCTCTTGTAGGTCTCTTTCAATCTGATGTCTTCTTTCCGGCACTGAGGAAATGGGGGGTTGTTTCTCGACTAGTACTCAGAGTAGTTGCAGTAGCACAAGCAACGGAGATACTATTTCTACCTCTTGTCTGCCCTTCAGGTTGTTCAGTAGAAGCAGGAACAGGAGAACATTTTCAGACCATGTCACCACCTTGCAGCACTTGTCCTCCATTCCTAACCGGATATTCACAAATGGAAAGAGCCGAACTTCTTGTATCTTCACACAGCAAGGCCGTAAGGGTATAAACCAGGATGCAATGATTGTGTGGGAAGTAAGTTTTATTCTCCTGTTCTATACATGCTATTTGACATCGTTGGGTATTTACGAGTGGATTTCTTAATCTTTAAACTTCTGCAGGATTTCATGTCACAAGATGTGACTTTTTGTGGTGTCTTTGACGGCCACGGTCCACATGGCCATCTTGTGTCACGGAAAGTAAGGGAGGCTTTGCCCTTGAAACTATTGTCGTTCTTGAATTCTTGTGAATCAAAGCAAAATGGGTCTGGCACTACTTGTTGCACGGGAAGTCATAAACCAGATGGAGGTGACCGTCAGGAGGATGGCTCTACAGATAATAAGGTGGATTCTTTGTGGAGAGAAGCTTTTCTGAAATCATACAAAGCCATGGACAAGGAGCTAAGGTCCCACCCTAACTTGGACACCTTTTGCAGTGGTAGCACTGCTGTAACCATAGTGAAGCAGGTATAGCAGAAGCAATCCTACCGAGAGTCTTCCGTTGTGTTTTCCGTTTTGTTGCTTCTTATCCAGTTATGTTTTCCATTTTATTGCTTCTCATCCAATTTTATCATGTTTGAATGCAAGGGTTCAAACCTTTACATGGGAAACATTGGGGATTCTCGGGCGATCTTGGGATCTATGGACAGCAACGATTCCATGGTGGCGACTCAATTGACTGTTGATCTAAAGCCCGATTTGCCAAGTACGTTTTAGTATCATCATTCATTTTCTGGGTTGTTTGATTTGATGTCCTTCTTGTGTTGGTCTGACTTAATTATTTATAGAGGAAGCCGAAAGGATTAAACGATGTAGAGGAAGGGTCTTCGCATTGCAAGATGAGCCTGAAGTGCCAAGAGTTTGGCTGCCATTCGATGATGCCCCTGGCTTAGCAATGGCTCGGGCATTTGGGGACTTCTGCTTAAAGGAGTATGGGGTGATCTCTATACCGGAATTCTCCCACTGGATTCTTACAGAACGAGATAAGTTCATTGTTCTTGCGTCTGATGGGGTAAGATTTCCATCCATGCATTATGATGTATGTTGCAATTAGTATCAAGGACTATCACAATTATGCTAGAGGGTTAAGAGAGCCAAAGCAATCTACGTATGAAATTACCTTGGCATTGCACACAAGATGCATCTGTAACCATCTGGTATTTGTATTGTCATCAACACTTAATCGATGCTAAGGCAGCACTTAAGGAATTTGTTTTTTCTTCTTTGGTTCCTAATTGAAATGGAGGACCAAAAGAAACTATCATAATTTTTGGTACAGAAAAAGAAACTATCACTGATTGGAATATGTGTTCATCCACACAGACTTCTTATTGTAAATTAACTTCTATAGGTAAAGTTATACTTCGCTAACTGTTGTGTTTATTTGGAGTCCAAGTCCCCTTGGCCTAATTAACACAATGTCAGTTCTTGGGTTAATGTGTTTCACTCCGGTATTTCCGTCAAATGCTATCTAGCCTGTAACACAATAAGGGGTCTATGTAATAGTATGACATATTACTCAGAAAGTTATGAACACATTTATGTGGCATTGTGGTTAGATAATTTCTCAACATTACTGTAAAATATAGTTTCATGACATAATTATGTTTGAGTTGTTGTCTAGATACCTGTGAGGAAGCATCACAGAAGCTCATTCGTACCATTTGTTTATAGAAGAATTGTAGACGCCACTGAAACCTTCCAAAATTCAGAACTCAGAAAGTAGAAAGTAAAAAAGGAAACATGTTTAAACTTTTTTTTTTTTCACTGGGACATATTCAATTTTTGTTACAAATTGTTGAAGCGACACTCTCGGAAGGGTTTCAGTAGGAAGCATGGAAATGATAGTTCATGTGTCGCTTAAAAAGGTTATTCCTGCAGTTGAGCTCGGTCTTTATTCTTTAAAAGGAATCTTTCTCACGTCATAGTGAATTCTGGATATAGATGAGAATTATGTTACGATATCCAACTTTCAGCGCCTTTGTCCAATCTTAAAGCCAAATCCGTTGTGCAGTCTTCCTGGACTGTACTCATGTTGGAGACAGACTCCTGTCTTCACAGGCTATCACACATTCCAGAAGTTGGTCATTGTGTGAATCTGAATCCTTGGTTGACAGTTGTCTACAATGTTGACTTGCTAAATTTTATTGGTTGTTTAGCACTCTGATGATGGCATATCCGGTCATTCATGTCTTGGTTTAAGTTCCTGTGCTCTTGAACTGTTGCCTTTTACTTTTGCCATTGGGCTGCTGTTTTAGTTAACTGAATCATTCGGAATACAATACCTATAAGACCACATGAATAGAGATTTATACTCACTGATAACACTGGATTTAGGTCATAATAAGATTGAAAATGCGATAGGAGAGTTGGACAATTGTACAGAACTTCATTTTTGCCTTTCGAGTTCACGTTGAAGAGAATGGATTGTCAAGACCTTTTTGTTCTGTTAAATTTGTCCAAATTGCGTATAGCCATGAGCGATGACAAAAGAGGAAGATGAACATAATTGATTCATGGGGGTTTGTCGTACTGAAATTATATGATCCCCTTGTGGAAGTGATCACATATTTTCTCTAAAATGGACCCTGCGATTTGAGAAATTGCTGTAGTGATGCCTATGGATTGAAATTGCTCTCGACAAATTATAGATGCGGCAAATACGCTTAAGCTGCGCTACTTTAGGTGGCGATGAAGCCCTTGAAATAAATTCTTATTCTTGTTTCCCGTATCTTCAACTGAAATATCATTTCCATTTTTTGTGGTCATCTCTGTTGTGTTCTTGCAGGTTTGGGATGTCTTAAGCAATGATGATGTGGTTAAGATAGTATCATCTACTCCAAGCCGGTCCTCTGCTGCAAGACTCCTGGTCGAGGCAGCAGCGCGCGAATGGAAATCCAAATACCCAACATCCAAAATGGATGACTGTGCAGTAGTTTGCTTATTTTTGGACGGGAAAATGGACTCAGAATCTGATTACGAGGAACAATGTTTTTCTTCCGCAGCTCTTCAGAGAAATCATTCAGGAAATGCAGCAGAATCAGATGACGGCCAGAACTCCGAGCCATCTTTACAGAGAAACTTCACCGTCCGATCGTCCGAAGAAAGTGATCGATTCAATCGAATTCCAACGGAAGAAAATGGGGAAGTTGAAACTGTGGTTCACGAAGAACAGAAATGGTCGGGTCTCGAAGGGGTTACTCGAGTCAACTCGCTTGTTCAGCTTCCCAGATTTTCTGAGGAAAGACCAAAAACTTGATTTCTGTAATTTTTAGAAACTGCTGGTTTAGCAATCTTTTTTAACCTCACAAAATCCAAGCAATAGGAAACATGCCTGGACTGGTGGCATTTTCTTGAAAGCTAGAAAAAAGTGTATTCTATTGCTTCATTTTTACTTATTCTCATCGCAGAAAAGAACAGGGTTGCCCTTGTTTAAAGTATGTTTGGCTTGGAGGATTTGGTGGGAAAATAGGTTAAAAGTTTCTTTCACATTCTTATTGGTTAAAGTTGTGTATGGATTTGAGGTTGATAACATACATTCCTCTTGGAGCGGTTGGTGATGATGACAGTTAATAAAGCCCTAAGTCTAACCATTCCAATTTCCAACCTAGTACCATGCACAACTCTCTCTCCCCACAAAATTTTTAGTGGTCTTGGGATATTGTTACGTGGTATCTTAACTTTTTTTTTTTCTAGTGGCGAGACTCGGCATTAAGAATATGAAACCCAAAAATTCTTTGTCCAATGGGAATCAGTATTAAGTGTATGTCCCTGTGAAAATGTATGATGAAAAAAGGTACATTATTTTTGCTAACTAGCAACCAATTCTTTCTTACTCAGAAAGTGAAATCTATGGATCAGGGTGCATTAAACCAACTGTGAATCTATACCAAGAGCAAAGCACTTCTGATGACCATAAGCTGAGCTAAATAACTTTCTTGCTTTTTCCCATAAAGAGAAAAAAAAAAGGGAACTTTATTGCTTCCTAAAGGACATATTCTAGTGGCATTATTATTTGACTTTGGGACATTATTTGAACAATTTGTTGCTCTCCTAGCTTACTGCTTAAAAGTTAAAATTCAGCATTGATGTTAAGTCATGTCTCATCAGCACCAAACCCATGTGGCCATCAACAATTGCAAGACAATAGGTAAAGCTTAAAGGACTAGTCTGTGTTCTGAAGTGTCATTTTCTAGGGCCATCTGTGAAGTGAAGTCCCACATCGCATGGGTACCAACTTAATGTGAAAGATATATAAGCGTGATGGTACCTTCACTTCATAAGCTAGGTTTTGTGGTCGAGTTATACCCAACATCGTGCCACATGTTATCAGAGCTTTGGTTGCAAGAGGTCTTGGGTTCAAGTCTCTCTGTTTGCATTTATTCTCTGTTTGCAATGCATCTCTCCCATTCGTATTTTGTTCTAATCTGTCTCTGAAAATTTGCATCTCCACGTGCAAGACGGAATTACACGTGAGGGAGGGTGTTGTTGGAAAAAATACAGTGGGAATCGTAATTCCGAAGAACAATTACTTCTCATAAAACAGATTACAACGAAATTGAATTACATGAACAGAAATAAACTTGACATAAACTAAATGTGAAATACATAATTGAAATTGAGATACAAACAGTGGATTGAAAAAGGCCGAGTCGTGTGTAACACACTCTCCTTAACAAAGATTCGCCGCCTACCGTGAGTGTTGTAGGTTGAACCGACGTCTTCGTCCCAGGATACAACGGCTAGAACCACGGCCGACAGAACACCTCTATCGACTGCCTTGGCGAACTAAAGCTAACGCCTGCCTCTCTCTCTCAAAAATACTTTCTGGAATATGATGTGATGCACCAATTTCTGATGTCCAAAAACACACAACAGAGCTTCCATTTTATAGATGAAAATGGAGCTGAAAATGAATACGGGATTAAAGAGGAGGAGCCTCCCCATTCAATAGGCAGATTGAATATCCAATTCAATTCTGAAATCTGAAACTCCTGCATTGAATTCGAATTTTGAATGGGGAATGAATTCTGCCATAATCTCCATATTCATGAGGGAGTTACCCAGCATTAATCCGCGATCGTATTGAATCCGTGGGGAGGTCTCGGTTGCCTCGGGAGACCCTCCGAGTGCCCCGGTTTCATTCACAAAATTTCCAACAGGTGTTTATGTGACGGAGGGTGTTAGATAGCTTGATATACATTGTTGGGCCCATTCCCAACACATTTAAGATTTTGGGAGAGTTGGTAACTTATTAGGGTATCAAAGCTGGGTATTAGAGATGGGTAGGGTGCGTATCTCTGCCTCTCTGGCCTACATGCGACAGGTGCTGGCAAATGAGTACTCTGCGCGTGAGAGAGGGTGTAAAGCAAAATCCCACATCGCTTGGGTACCAAAATAATACTATGAAACATATAAACGTGAGGACACTATCAATTCATAAGCTAGCTTTTGGGGTTGAGTTCTACTCAATATTGTGTCACACCATCAACATCTCATCTGGAACATTATTCAGAAAAGTGCAACGCTACTTAGTGTTCTACAAGTCGACTAGTCGGTGCCTAAGCGTTATAGATTAAAAATCGGCCTGCATGCCAAGAATTTTCGTTGTACCAAAAAAAAAAGGCCTACGTGGCTTGGTGCTAAGCGCCCGACTAGTCGGCTCCTAGGCACTAGACACCTCTCTTTCGTCCGACTAACGCCTAGCAGCGTTGACGCCAGTAACAATTTTCTTGTACTTGAATTGAACTGTATAGGGAGGGAATTATCAAATCATTTTCCCTGACCTTCCATTTGGAAAAGGATTCATCAATGCTTGGTTGTACTAACCAAATTGCTTTCTATATGCAATTGGTGAAGCTCGAAGACGTCCCAACACAATTGGACAATGTCCCAATTACTGATATCAATTACATGGATGTCCCAGCCTCGGTTGCACGGGACCTCATATCATGCTCTTTTGGCCATCATCTTGTCCTCATTGGTACCTTCGAATTAAATATAAGTACGTTCTCGAACCACTAACTGCCCATCGGCTCAGGACAACGACAACACCACCCCCGTTGCATGGGTGCTGGGCCGATTCATGGTCATCCGTGGTCGGTCATGGACAGCTCAGATCTGTTCAACAGCGGACGGTTCAGATTTGTTTTTACAAGATGTAATTTTAGCCGTGCATGGCTGACCACGGACAGCCGTGATTGGCCAGCACCCATGCTGTTCCCGAAGGGACAACACCCACCCCGGGTCCTTCATGAAGGGACAACGCCATCCCCTGTTCTCTGCCCATTTTGCACATTCGGTCGAGCACCCTTTTATGAGTTTCAGTCCTATTTTTTTACTGAATTGAAAGACAAATCAGAATGCAAAAGGAAAGGATGTTCAGAGAGTCCCCAGTTTGTTCGCCACTTCGTGTTAAAAGATGGCTTGAGAGTTAGGATGTTCAGAGACTAGTGTTATCTAATTTAGTCTTTTGTTTTTCATTTAGCGTAATTTGAACTTCTGTTGTACCCAAAAAAAAAAATGCAAAAGGATAGGGCTCATAGCATGCCATATCTGATACTACCATCGTTCCAAAATGTTGGTCCGGTATTCTATTATAGTCCCAAAATGTTAGTCCCTTTTATAAAAATCAATGCACTTTATTTGATAACTTTCCAGTACAACATTGATGGCACCGATTTCACCGTATTTACACTGTCGTGTGAGCGCGTGACGTCGGATCATTTTTCATGACTGCACCTATCGGATCAGTGGAGTAATACATTGAACCTCGTGGAAAACATGTACATATGGGTGCACTAAATTCTAATGTGGTGATAAAAGAAGAAATAAAAGGAAAGCAATGTCGGTATATTCAATGCTCCAATTCATATCTCAATGCAGTTCGGCCATTCACAGGTCAATGGAGGAATAATTTGATTCCCTCAGGCCACGTGTCAGCTCCTGGGCCAACCGATCACACTCCTATCTTGTTCCAGGCCGTTGATCTCTCTCAAGCCTCTTGTGTGCGCACCACACCGAATTATTTTTCTACTCATGTCAGCCGGCCATTCACTCCACTTGGATTCAATTATCTCAAATCATGGGGAGAATTGCATTGGCTTTAAAAAATAGTATGGCATGGCAGTAAAGTGGGGGGAGATAACGAAAAGAAATTTCTCTTGCATGCCATTCTCCCCATTTGTTTTGTATAAGTCAGCCAATTGCTTTGAAAGGAAAAAAAAGAGAAGGGAGAGAGACCAAAGGAGAGGTTCTTTGGAATCAACCACAGAAGTTCAATGCAGTCACAGAGGCTCACGGCTATGAGTAGTCCAGTTGCCATGCTCGGCTAAACCCCTTATAGGGGAAGATGAAACTCCGTACCAAGTAACATTATTTGTGCGTAGGCTCATGTTTATTTATTTGAATCGATTGTGTAACTAAGAACCCTTTTCATTACGATCGAATGAATTGATTTTTATGCTTTCAATCAATTGAGTATTTGTACGCATGCTTCACAAATACGAGTTATGCAATGGCTTTCTGTGTTTGTGCTTGGGAGACTGAGATGGGTTATGCTCGTAAGACGGATCGTGCCACTAGACAGCCCGTGGAAGAGACGGGTCGTGCTAGCGAGACGGCCCGTGCTATGGGATAATCCATGCCTGTTAACAACACAATTATTTTCTTGACAATTATGATTCGAATAATAAACTTAGCCTACACATAACCTTGTTACGCGGTCGGGGTGGATTCGAAACCCTAGATAATTTTCTCCACCAGTTTCACTCAATTCAATTACTATTTTTCTTTAGTTTAATTATTTTTTTTAGAATCAAAATCAACCAATCAATCTTTTCTGAATTAAATTAGAAGTCAATCGAAATTAACGTAATTTAGCAAATCTGTCAACGTGGATCGATACTCGGACTTAGCCACTATTCTCTGGAGTAGTAGTTAATTCCTTGTTTTTATAACTGTATTTTTTAGTTGGTACGACACGGTCAGGCTCATTGCATGCCATATCCGATACTACCATCGTCCTAAAATGTTGGTCCGGTATTCTATTTGAGTAGTTCCAAATGTTAGTCCCATTATAAAAATCAATGCACTTTATGTGATAACTTTCCAGTTTTACCCTTCCTTTTTTAATATGATAGGATCCATTCCAAGGCAAAATTGTAATGATTATGGGTAAAATTGGAAAGACAAGAAAAGGTGAAACGATTACGTCTTGAAAAAAAGTTGAAATTTCAAAGATGCCCTAATATTTTGTTTTTAATTACTCCGTAGCCAACTCACTAGACTGACTAATTCACTAGTGGAGGGTGCAATTAAATCCAGGACGGACAGGCCCAACAGAAAAAATGAGTTTAGTTTAGTTTTGATGATGTCATCAGGTGGAATGAGTGGAGAGAGATAGAGAGAGAAATGAGGGAAATGATGATATCATCAAAACTAAAACTAAAACTAAACTGGAAACGAACAACGCTCTAATAGTTTAGTTCCTATAATTATAGCTTGGTTTCAATTGACTCCTTATACTTTTAAATGTCTCAATTTCATCCTTATAGTTATATGTCAGTTTCAATTTGGTCATTACATTTTTAAATGTTTTAATTTCACTCTTAAGATTTTTTATTTATTTAAATTTGATTTTTTTTTTAATTACAAAGCAGTCATTCATGTCACACAAAGTTTTTAGAATAGTCCAGAAGAGTTAATTGAAAAATGAGTCTAGAAATAGCATAATTATGCTATAAGGTTGAACCATGCAACACTTGATGTAGTTTTTTTTTATGGGTTAGAGTGGGGTCGTCTTGGCCTGTAAATATTTATTTAAATTCTACTTAAATTCAACCAATCTTAATATTTTTGCAATAGTAGAGATCTATTATGGCTATTTCAAGTATGCTACTTCAGGTTTATTTAAAGATAAAAATATTTTCTTCCTCTTTTGCGTATATTATTATGTGGAGATGTTAATTTCTTTTGTCGAGTAAGAAAGGATATGTAAAGGTGTTTTATTGGATCTCTACTTTAGTTATTGGTTTTTCTCTACCAAAAATAATATGCAGTATTTTACTTATTGTTTCTAACTGATCATATTTTCTCTTTCTGAGAAGTTCTTTTAAAAATCTTATTAAAGCATCATTTTGTTCAATTGTGGTTTGTAAAGAAATGCTATTATCTAAATTTTTTATTGTGATTCTTCAATTTATCACCAGACTCTAATACCATAAGCGAACCTAATATAATATTGTTAAAATTTGTAGTGGGTTTTTATACCGTAAATATAATAACGTTGTTCTCCTTTTAGTTGTAATTTGTAATTTGTAATATGGAAATTTTTTTTTTTTTTTTGCAGAGGACTTAATCAATACAGGTTGAATACTTCAAGACTAAATCAACGCGACTCAATTTTGAAGACTAAAAATTGAAACTTGGTTAGTTATTCGAGGACTAAATGGACTCAATTAAAACTTTGAGGACCAAATTGAAATCCATCTATAACTATAGAGGCTAATATAGTAGATGAACCAAAAAATTGAAACTCCCTCTATCCCATATTGTATGTCATGCACGCGGGAATCCAATTTTTTAAGGAGACATGCAATTAATGCATGTCTCCTTACAAAGTGTGATTAGATTTTCAACGTTACCCCTTATTCTATCTTCGTTAAAAACTACTTTTAATCATTTATGAGGGATAGTTTTACACTCTTTTTTGTTTGACTTTTCAAACAGAACAAGCATTTTGGGTCATCCCAAAATAGAATACAGGACCATGACGATTGGAGTCGAACCCCAACCCATGAAAGGCATCGTGAAGCCTAGGAATGGCAACGGAGAGGAGTGGGTGTCGAAGATGATAAAAAATTTCGATTTGTTGATCCTTTTTGGGAGCTTATTGAAGATCTTACAAGTAAGACTCATTTGATTGAATACTTCTCGCAAATTTGGAAGGAATTTGTTCCTTTTGTTTTTAAGATTCTTTGAAATTTAGATTTGAGAAGATCAACTTTAAATATAAGATTCATACATATTACATACCAGGAAATGCGAATCAAATTCTTTCACGCTATGGAAACTCAAGGACGAGTTTTCTCAAGTATAGGAGAACGATGTAGAATGGGAAATATTATATAATTTAAGTAGTAGAATATTTAGTTTTCATTATTTTGGCTATGAATTCTTTTAGAATATTCTGATTAAGTGACGTATGTTTTTGGTAAGTTTATTTTATTCTCTAGTGATTAAATGGGAATACCTTAAATCTTTTGATTTTGGTAATTACTTAGTCAATTAGCGATTTACCGCGATTCAGCTTCTTGTTTGTTGTTTTCTTTTCGGTCCTAGTTTTCTAGTATAAAAGGAGTTGTAGGGTGGCATTAAAAGGGAGTTTTTTTAATTGAATATTAAAAATTGAGAGTTTATCTTGCTCTTATCATTTGTTCAAGGAGGACACGACTTGTTGGCGACATGTTTGAAAGAATATATTCATTGAATTATGATATAAACAAAAAATAAAACTCTAAAAAATTATCCCCTTTTTTTTTCACTTCAGACGACAAAAGATAGGGTAAAAAGATACCAAGTGGATAGGGTTTCTATTTTGGGCGGGAGTGAGGGCGAAAAGTAAGGTTTGCCCCTCAAAAAAACCCTCAAATTGGATTTTCCATTAACTTTGTTAACTTCGGTTATCTATTGGACTCAATTCGTACAAAATCGAAACTACAAGTTTGGATTTTGTACAAATTGAAAATAGAGGCACCAAATCAAGACAGAATTGAAACTAGAGGGACCATTTCAAGTTTTAATTTTTCTTTTAACAAAAAACAAAGTCTTGGATAAAGTCTAGCTTTGCACTTAATCTTTCTCTTCATATGTTACTTAAAAAACAACAATACCTATAGACTCCGGTTAAAAAGTGCCACTCCCGAACTTAAATCTTAATCAGCAAAATAAATAAATAAATAATCTTAAACCGTGGTTCCGTCACTACTAACAAATGTGCAAATTCTCTCACATGGGGTAGGTGAGACCCATATATGAGTTGTGGGTTCATAAACTCCATGTGAAAGAGTCATCATGTTTGTTGGTACAAGTTTTTGTGATAGTAGCAAAAGTATGGATTTTTACGATCTCTAGATGTTAACTAATTGTACTACTTGCCAAAGGGTTTGTAGCCCAGTGGCATTTCTTGGTCCTTTCCATTGTGGGCATTTGTGGTCCAAAACTATAAATGGCCTTTTGACTCCTTGTGGGCTAACTTACTATCGTCTAACCCTGTTGATGTATACCGCATGAAGAAAGAAAAAAAAAAGTACTACAACTTTGATGGGTTTCTTTCTTCTTCTTTTTTCTTTTTTTCTTTTTTTTTTTCATTTTTCCAAGGGTATATAAATGAATGGTTGTTATACGTACAGACCACAGGACCACGTTCTTATCTGGCACAAATAATCGTCCAACTTGAAAGGTCGAACACTTGGATTCTATTTGCAAAAAATGTGTGGAGGGCCAACAGTGTGAGTGAGATATTATACTCCAGTACAAACGAGGCGACACTTTATTATCCTTAGGTGATGGCCCAACGGCGTTTTGACATGGCTCCAAACTACTATACTATGAAATTTCCCTTTCTGGAAAGCGAGGTTTTTTTCCAAAGAAATCTTGTGAAAAGGAATGGAGGAGATTGTCTGCGCCTTCTTCAACTAATTAAAATACTATTACAAAGCAAAGGATTTTCAAATACATGCTTATAAAAAATAAAAATTAAAAAATCTTAAGAAAAGGAATGGAGGAGATTGTCCGGGCCTTTCTTCAACTAATTAAAGGATAGACTTTCTTTGTATGCCCGTGTTTGGAGGGCATTTTGGTTCTTATTAATACCGGTCCATACAGAGCTTACTCTGGTTTTAATTTGGACCTCTGACAGTAAACGATGAGACTTTTTCCAAGATTAGCTAAAATGTGCATAAGTTGGTCCCGACACCTGAGTTATCATAAAAACTTAAGTTGGGTAAAGGAGGGGTGGATGGCGTTATTATTCATAATTTCTGGCACCGTCACCTAGCATTCAGATCAACTCCATCCACAATCATACTTTTAGTTGGAGCAGTAGTCAACGACCATACATAATGTGCTTTTGTAGAGGGATTTGAGACACTATGTACGTAACGGCGTTTCAAGAAACATCCAATAATTTTGATGGGTTAAGAAAACTCGATCTAAAGCTTGGGTCAAGTATGGAGGTGGAATAATATAAGGCTCAGTTTGGATGGTAGTAATCTCGAGGGAGAATGGGAATGTGATGTCTTCTATTCATGATTTCAACGTTTGGAGGAGACATGACGAGGATTTGATGCCAAGCTTTTCTGATTTCGACATTTGAAAGAGACATGAATAGGAATGTGATTCATGATGACATATTCAACCAGGAATCACATTTTCAGACTGAGTGGGAATCTAATCCCTCTCTTACCCCCATGGAAATATTAGATTACAGGCTCATTCATTAAGAAAAGGAAATGTTGAATTTAAAAAATTTCTAAAATAATTGTTTCCCACATAAGATTATTGAACTAGTCCAAACACCGAAATGCAATTCCTCAAGGTATCAAATTCATAGCTAGGAATTCGATTTCCAGTAATTATATTCCTATTCTTACCCATGAAAACTCCCAGGAATTCGATTCCCGGTAATCATATTCCTATTCTTACCCAGAAAATCCCAGGAATTCGATTCTCGATAATCATATTTCTATTCTTACTCAAGATTCCAGTCATCCAAACACAGCTTAAGAGAAACTTGTGGAAAGGAAAAGAAAGAAAATTTAAGAAAATAAAAATTTTGGGTTTTGTACACAGTACCATTTCCTTCTATTTTCTTCCATTTTTCTCTCATTTTTTTTTCTTTCTTTTTTCCCATTTTCCTTAAGTTCCAAACACAGTTTCAAAAACAAAGTATGAGAGGGGTTTTTTCGTCTAAAATGTCATCGGCGAGAGAAGTTGAGTGGTGAGAGAGATATGGGTTGGTCGGAGTGGTGCGCGGGAGAATGAATTATAACTTGTTTTGATAACAAGTGAAATTACAAAACCTAATTAAAAATTGTTACCGCTTTTAAAAAACGAAAAGTGACAAGATCTGAAAATCCTAGAAAATTTTGAATGCCGACGGGGTACCACGTGGCGGTACCCAACCAGCATCCCAGCTGTCCAAATATTTTTAAACGGTCCGAATTTTAAAGAATTTATTTAAAATACGAACTATTAATTACTGAGATGAAAGACTGTGGCATGGCGCTATAGCTACCACGTTACCCTATTTGGACCCGTTATTTTCTCCCCAGACCCTAACGGTCTGTTTGGTAGAGGGAAATGGGAGCCGGATATAGTCCTTGCCCGGATATAGAAATCCCGGTGCGGTATATCCTGTGTTTGTTTGGTTTTTTCCACCCGGATATTTTTTTCCCAGGATATCCTTATCCTATTGCAGAAGGATATATGTTAGACACCTCAACCCCTGTCTATAACATATCCGTCCATTAATTACCAAAAAACCACCCACCTGGCCCCACCACTTTCTGTCATTAATCTCCTGTTATTCGTTGGAGAGAAAGAAAGGTGCTGCCCCACACCTGATGCGGAGAGAGAGAGAAGGTGAGGCCATAGTCTGCCACATGCCTCACAAGCTCACACCCCACCAATTGAATTATTTATTTATTTATTTTACTTGGGACAAAATGGAAATTTTACATTATCCAACCTCTCATATCCCTCTTCTACAATAACAAAACAAACACAATGGCCTTGTTCGGTTTAGAGTTTAGTTTAGTTTTGATGATGTAAGCAGGTGTAATAAGTGGAGAGAGATAGAGAAAGAAATGAGAGAAATGATGATGTCATCAAAACCAAAACTAAACCAAAATTGAAAACCGAACATGGCCATTAACTTTTAATCTCTCATTGTAAAATAATACCCCTCCAACTATATCCACTCCTATATCCCCTTCTTATTATATCTTTCTTTCCCCCTCATATACATATCTCTTTAACAAACAGGGCGTAACGGCTAACCACTTTAACAAGCATTAAACATTGGAAAGCTACTCATAAGAAACAAACATTCACTTTCAAAAAAGTGGGGCCCGCTCGTAGTGAACGAAAGAGGAACAAAAACAATACCGATATACTGTATATATAGATGTCTGTGTTACAAATATTTATTGATTTGGAATATAATACTTTTATTTTTTTATTTTTTTTATCTGGCTTTTATTTTATTTAGTTAGTGACTTAATAGGTTACATATTAATTGCCGCCTTGAAAGACTACTTTTATATATTTATATGCGTAGATAGACGGCATATTTCTGAATACGCACTATATGCATATACATACAACTTGTACACAAGATTGAGGATGTGAACGTTTTGGCCCGTGGTTGTGTACTAAGTACTGTCAGGTTGTCGGTTAAAATTCTTATGGAGGTGAATTTGATACCCATTGTTAAGTGTTTGGGATGTGCTAAGGATAAAAGTAGGGTCGTCTTGCATCGTGTTTAATGAAATATACATGTGGTATATTATATGCACATAGATTTTGAGATTTTTTTAAAGATATATTTTTAGTGTTCTATCCGAGCATATGAACGGTTCTTTGTTCATGGAGAAATTCTAGCTACACACAAAACTTCACAGAAGATAGTTGTATCTTGAAACTGGAATGTCAATCAATCAATCCGGTGCTAGAGGGAACGTATATTCTCTAAGGAGATCTAGCGCAACATGCCTGCCTCGATTAATAATTTTTCTTTGTATCACAATTTACTTAAATTGTGATCTCTAACATGTTGTTCTTTTATGATTGTCTCATATTATTTGTGTTTATAGAAATTGTAACGCTTTTTTCAAATAGTATGTACACAGATATCCGGAACTATTCTAGGGCTATAATTCCAAGGCTTGTGTGAAATCAAAGTACGTCGAACGATTCTCGACACATTTGGGTCCGATTGTCTGTGCATATGCATGTGTATGCAGTATTGCTCAAATATACCGGGACCTACGGTTTTCTCCCTTCAAGATCTTACCTTTGGAAACCTCTCAGTCAAGTGTCATCATTCTTGTGAAACCACTTTGTATGAGATTTTGTTTCTGCTTTAATCAAAACTCACACTAATGGACAGCGAAATTAGTGCTTTGAAACTATGCGCAATCCGATTCGGCCACAGACGGAGTATATTTTTTTTTTAACCGGACAGTATAGGTTTAATAATAGGGGGAAAAAGAAATAAAAATAGATGGTCCTTAGCTGTGAATAAGGTCCGTTTTGGACCTTTTAATTTGGTCCCCCTCCTGCTACACTCGTCTCCACCCCCCCTCTTAAAAGATTCTCTCTCTCACTCTCTCTCTCTCTCACTCTCTCTCTCTCTCAATCAAACTGATGGTCTCTCTCTCCCAATCAGTTGAGAAATTTTTCAGTGCCGGTAGGCTACGGTTGACATGGTATTCTATAGAGCATTTGGGCAATTTATCTGTGTATTGAACGGTCCGAAGATTTTCCACCACGGGTACCGTCATTAAAAAATTGAAGTCATGATCTCCCCTCTCTCTTCACCGCCACGTGGTACCCTACCATCATTAAAAAAAATCCAAATTAAAGTGATGGTTTCCCCGGCCCCCCTCTCTCTCCCAATTAAACAAATGGTCTCTCTCTCCCCACCAATTAAACTTATGGACTACATACCATCGTACCAATTCCTAACTTTTGAAATACACTAGTTGGAGGTGTATATATCCATATCTTATCATGTGAGCTCCTTCACTTCATCTCCACATCTAGAGAGAGCATCAGAGAGACAAACAAAACCAAAAAAATGGAAGAACAAGTGAATTCTAACAACAAGAGCAATTGGACAGACTACTACAGCAGTGCCATCAGTTGGTTCGACGATGTCGCGGAGAACGCGGGCGGCGTCCAGACGGAGACGCTGCGCCGGATTCTTGTACAGAATTACGGTGTGGAATATCTGAGAAAATGGTTGGGAGGTGTTGAGGAAGGTGTTGAAGAAATGGAAGGGAGTGTTTTGGAATCAGTTTACAGGTCATTGGTGCCTGTGGTTTGCCATGCAGATTTGGAGCCATACATAGAGAGGATTGCTGATGGGGACACCTCTCCTTTGCTAACTCAGCAACCCATTACAACTCTCTCCTTAAGGTAAGTGTTTCTGGCTCTCAATTTCCCTTTTGGTTTCCCTTAATCTGCAGTGAGCTTCAACTTGCACATATTATCAGCCCCGCGCTTGCGCGCACGTTGGACTAATCCCTTCAGACCTCCTGCAGTGATTTCACATGCTTACGTGAGGTGAGGTAGCCCAAGAGCAAGGTTTTAAGTACCGGTTTCCTGATACGTAACGGTAACGATTTGAGATAGTATCAAACGTTACGTAACAGGAATCGGGTGTAGTGGTCGTGAATTTTTAAAAATCAATTTTTGACAATTAATAACCCGTAATTGCTTAAATAACCCGTAACGGTCAAGTACCGGCCGTAACGGTTGTGAACCGGCTCAAATATCCGTTACACCCAGTTACGTAACAGGAACCGGCCGGTTTGCCTGCGAGTTTCACCCCACACCGGAATACAGTCTGTAACCAAATTGGGACCTCAAAATCCCGTTACGAACCGATCGAACCGCTCCATAACGACTAGTGTTTGAATCTGTGCCCAAGAGTTGCTGGCAAGAAAAATCGAACCTGAAACGTTAGGAGGAAGCAAATCCCTAAGTTCTAGGCATATTATAAGTAGTTGTATGATAATATTGTCTAAATTCTGATGTAAAAATTCAAGTTAAATACACATATAATAAAGTTATCCTCCCTGAGACCTTAGGAGGATTTACAGGTCGGAGAGTGCTCATTGAGGGGCATATTAAATATACATATAATAAAGTTACACATCTCTCTAACAACTCAAGTTTTCGTATGAGTTGGTGGCTAACAATCTAATACCTATTAATGGAACGCCTCGATCATTCACTAACCGGACTATTTGATCATAAAACAAGTTATGAAATTAGAAATATACCGAGTAAAACAAAGACAAGATTGTTTATTTCCTTATTAAATGAAGTTTTTCTTCGATCATCATTCAAAGCTTTGATTGTGTGGTTAATTACTTTTGCATGTAGTTCTGGAACCACTGATGGGAGACAGAAGTATGTACCATTTACTAGCCATAGCTCCAAGACCACTCTTCAGACATTTAGGTTGGCAGCAGCATACAGATCAAGGTTCACCTCTCTCTCTCTCTCTCTCTCATCAAGCTTTTTGTTCTGAAATCTAAATGAAAAATTGAAACGTTGGATTAAGCATTTATGTTTATTTCAGTGAACTGATTTATGAGTAAAGCCATTTGGAAAATTATTTGAAAATAAATTAATGACTCTGATCATTTGTGTGAAACTCATAAGTAGACCCCATATATGCATTGATCTATACACCATCGGTGCAATCTCGTCGTACACATAGTTGAACTGGAATAATGCTACAGCGCACACACTTTATAAAAGTGTGTATGTTATATATCCCTTAACCAAAGAAATATGGGGAATGCGAAAAAAAAAAAAAACAAACAAACAAACCAGTGGACTTCTGTTAAGGTTTTAAAAGTGTGTTGGAAGTATGAAAAGTGTATAAAAGTAGCTTTAAATGTATTGAAAAGTGTTACAAAATTTGTACTGGAGTGCGTGTTTATTCTTTCAATCTTACTTAAATTTAGTATAATTTTACATATATAATTGTTGCATGTAGCATTAACTTCAAATTTTTAACCATTTATAAATTATGATTTCTGTCTTGATTTATAAAGTTTTATTCAAATGCTATTGATTTTGTGAAAATTTCACGAATTTAATACTATGATTTATATTTACATATAAATATTATAAATTTAAGACGATCAAGAAGGTATATACCATATGCACTCAATCAAGAGCGCGTATTGCAGCACTTCTCATAATCTCCTACATAGTACATGAGTACACCATTAATTTGCATTAACCACCTTATCTCATAAAGTAGGGAGTCCACTTAGGCCTGTGAAATTTGCCAATACACAAGAATTGCCAATTTTGTTACACTAGGAAAATAATTCGGTCATATATAGTCCCGTGCTAAAACTACAGTTTACTAAATAATTCGGTTCAATAATAATGCTTGAAATTTGGGTCTGTTTGGCCGACTCCTTTTCTACAACTTCTCATTTTTTAGTTTTTGGTGCTTGGCTACCAAAACCTAAAACACATTAAGCCAAATGAGTTTTTGGTGCTTGGCTACCAAAACCTAAAACACATTAAGCCAAAACTCATTCTCAAAATTTGAAATTAGAGGAGAAGCCAAAAGTTGGCTATGAGGAGCTTTTTCACTTTTCATTTTTTCCCTTTTCCATTTTGATTAAAATACCTACAAAATGTATTCTGTACATATCTTCCAAACACTACTCATGTGGCAAAATGCATTCTGCACATTTCTCGACGTCGATTTTACATAATTTTTTTATTCCTCCCGCCGATAAGAATGATTAATCCCAAAAATAAAGACGGAAATCTAAACAAACAATTACAGAAGTAAAAAATACCCCAAAACAATATTAGAGAAAAAAAATAGGGAAACTCATTTTTCTCATCACCCTAGCTAGCATTATTGCTATAGGATAGATTTTCCATTTGATTTTATGGGAAATCCCATACAATCAGAGTTCAAAGGTTGATAAAATCACTTTGTATCTCATTAATTAGATAAAATCACTTGAGTTCTTTAAGGAGGGTTGATAAAATCACTGGAATAGAATTTAGCAAATGAGAAAAGATTTTGATAAATTCATTGATTTTAGTATGTTGTTTGTAGGGTATACCCAATTAGAGAAGGAGGGAGGATCCTAGAGTTCATATACAGCAGCAAACAGTTCAAAACAAAGGGTGGCTTAGCAGCAGGAACAGCAACAACTCACTATTTTGCAAGTGAAGAGTTCAAGATCAAACAAGAACAAACAAAATCATTCACTTGTAGCCCAGAAGAAGTTATTTCAAGTGGAGACTACATACAATCCACCTATTGCCACCTCCTCCTTGGCCTATTCTTCTCTCACCAAGTAGAATTCATAGCCTCCACTTTTGCATTTAGTATAGTCCAAGCCTTTAGGTCATTTGAAGAGATATGGAAACAAATATGTGATGATATTAGAGAAGGCACTCTTAGTTCAAGAATCACCATACCCAAATTGCGAAAATCCGTCTCAGGAATCATCTCAAAAAACCCGTGTTTGGCCTCGCAGATCGAGGCGATCTGCGAGGAGTTACAAGGCTTGAATTGGTTTGGTTTGGTTCCAAAGCTATGGCCGAATGCAAAGTATGTGTACGCAATAATGACAGGGTCAATGCAACATTACCTGAAAAAACTAAGGCATTATGTCGGGGATTTGCCGTTAGTGAGTGCTGATTATGGATCAACCGAGAGCTGGATTGGAGTGAATTTGGATCCTTCCTTTCCACCAGAGAAGGTTAATTTCGCGATAGTACCGACTTTTTCGTACTTTGAGTTCATACCACTTTATCCGCTAAGCCAAGATTTTGACTCGGGGATCGATGATTTCTCTGAAGGGGAACCACTCACACTATCTCAATTGAAAGTTGGGCAGCAGTACGAGATTGTTCTAACCACTTTCACAGGTATGTAATTTTACTCCAATACTCATTTCAGTAATCTCAGTTTTGAAAACAAAAGGTTCCAAGTTGCATACTACAAGTCTACACCTCAATGGATTTTTTCCTAAGAATTTCAAATTGAATTCGAAGAATTATTCTTTTCAAAAATAATCCTTCATCGATTCGTGTTGCATACTACAAGTCTACAACCATGCAGTGCTCCTCCGTCCTATAGGATCCCGGGGTCGTGAATAATCTCCTAATAAAACACTGAATGAGATATGTTTGGATATTACTGTTTTAAATCTTTTAACAAGTCAATTCTTTAAAGTTGGACATTGACGTGGGCTGTCGATGATTTTGATGCCAATGGATCTTGAACAGAATCATGTCATTTTCCATGATTTAATTAAGTGTCCGATTACGTAAGGACACGTAGACGGATCCGAAACCAAGTACTGAGGTTTATCCCTGCACTGTTTGTTACTGTTCTATTAAGATTTATGCAGTCACTACACTACTAGGGACTATTGCAACTGTTGTGCTATGCGCTCCGAACCGCTCATTTCTTGAAATGAGTTTTTAAAGATTTTTGTAAAAAAAAAAAAAAAAAACAGCTTAATCAGATACCGGCGAAGATTTTTTTAGAAATTGAGTGGCTCACCCTATGACTCCTAAATGAAAGCTCTTACTGTTATCAAATTTAGCTATTTTTTTGCATGAACCTTTGGAAAAATATTTTTCTTAGGAAAAATAAGGTCTTCGAATCATCTTTGTGTGACCCAATGCAAACGCCAAAAAAAATTATCCGAGCAAGATATGTGCAAACTGACTTTTTGCTAGTATTGCATTTTGCGGCATTTTTCATTCCTTTCGAAGTATTCCATTGGTTATTAAAGAAAAAATTACGGATTAGGCATGCATATTACTTTCAGAAATGTTAGGTACCCGGAAATTTGGTACCCAAAAATGACCCAAACACACACACAAGTGTGTGGGCTCGACACACACTGCAGTGTGTGTAGTGTGTGTGGAGCCCACACACTTGTGTGTGTTTGGGTCATTTCTGGGTACCAAATTTCAGGGTATGTAGTGTTGCCGTATTACTTTTTCTCCAGTACATGTGATCACCAAGTTACCCTATGTTGTGCGCCGGGCTCTCTTGGAACCCAATCACAACCCAAGGACTGTCAAGATATTGGAGAAGTAACAAACCAAATATATGTGAATCAAACGGAGAAACCAAATAACAAACAAAACAAATAAGAGAGACACCAAGATTTACGTGGTTCGGCTTACGGATGTAAACCTTCTCCACGGGGCAAGTAAATGAGAGACAATTCCACTATGTAAAGAGAACATGCTCCGAGGAGATACAATAATGACAAAGCAAAAGCAAACTCTCACAAGACAAACTCACCAACCTAAAATTCAAGTTCTCTAACCAACCCGATACTGACAGATTCTCTCTCATTAAGTCTCACGAAACCTCTAGGGTTTTAACCAAGAGACACAGAAGGAACAGAGTTTCACAGACTTGACCGGATGTCACACAAATACAAATGATTCTCATGAAACCCTACGGTTTCAACCAAAAAGAATTGCCGAAACAGATGATCTTCCAGACGATCAAAGGCCTACAGAACCCACCATGAAAGGGGCAACCAGAAACTGATGAAGATCTTTAAAAAAAATCCCTAAGTTCTATAGTTGAGACCCCTTAGGGGCCTCTCACAAGGATTCACTCAAGAACCCCAAACCCTAATGAGAGAGTAAGGCTATATTTATAGTCATAGAATCCTTCCTAAAGTCAATACTTGCCCAAACAGATTTTCTTGCACCCCAAGACATAAGCGAATTTTAAGAAGTCCAAAACAAATCCAAAGGAAGTCCAAAATCGATTGATACGTATGTCGACCGTCCGGACGGACTTGACCACCGTCCGAACGAAATTAACAGAGAACTCTGAGTGAGTGGAGTCAAAACCAGAGTCAACTGTCAGAACGGCCATGACACTTGTCCGGACGGCAGAAATCCAGCAGAAAATCCCAACACCCTCCTAGTTGACTTCTATTATTGAACCATAAGAAATCAATAGAAAAATTGCAGTGTGACAACACATTTATCATACAAATGAGTTCCTTAATAAGTGGATTGTTCGGAGTATGATATTTTTCGCACTTTCATGATAAATTTGGGGTGGTAATTAATAATCTCAAAAGCGTTTTTGTTAATATCAAAATTACAGTACATAAAAGACTTGTACTCTACGAATTGTACAATCCTTTGATGCATTGAACTTTTGGCAATAAGAAAAATAATTTGGCAGTATCATTTTTCTAAATTTAATGAATTTTACTGTTTTCCTTCTCATTTGCCCATCCAACTAATATAACTGTCTCGAACCCTATTATACCATTTCAGGGCTTTATAGGTGCAGATTGGGAGATGTGGTGGAAGTGGCTGGATTTTACAAAGGGACTCCCAAGCTCAACTTCATATGTAGAAGAAAGCTAATCCTAACAGTAAACATAGACAAAAACACCGAGAAAGACCTCCAACTGGTAGTGGAAAAAGGGTCTCAAATCCTAACCAATAAGGCTCGAGCCGAGCTGGTCGACTTCACGAGCCACGCCGATGTAACCAACGACCCCGGTCACTACGTGATTTACTGGGAGATCGAGGGCGAAGCCGGAGAGGAAGTCCTCAGGGAGTGTTGCAAGGAAATGGACGTGTCGTTCGTGGATCACGGGTACATCGTGTCGAGGAAAATGAAGTCCATCGGGGCCCTCGAGCTGTGTGTCGTGGAGAGGGGGACTTTTAGGAAGATTTTGGAGCATTTTATAGGGAATGGGGCAGCATTGAGCCAGTTCAAGACCCCTAGGTGTACTAGTAACGAGGGGCTTTTGAGGATTCTTAATGTTTGCACTGTTAAGAGGTTTTATAGCACAGCATATGGTTAGAAAAACATGTTATGTGAAGGAATTGCTTGGTGGACATAAGTTTAACAATGTTGGCCCCTCAATCCAGATTTTTCATCAGCTAATAAGTGAAGTACACGTAAGCTGACCCAGATATCTAGTTATAGGAAAAGAGAGAAGTGAGAAACTTCAGTTCTTCAATTTAATTCGTTAGAACAGTTGAGTTTGTTTAACTAATTAGATATGGTAGCCTTATTTTATCACATTAAATGTGTAAAACATTTATTTTACCTGTTCAGTTGTTTGTTGCTTTTTTTATTGGTAAGAATAAAGTTTTAAAATTGAAATAATTGATTAATTGTATGTGTATGCACCACAAGATTCCGGCCAAATAAAGAGGGTATGGAACAACCGGTGGTCAAATGCATTCAAGGTTACCAGGGTTTTTACAATAGAGAGTATTTATAAGTCATACTCTATTCCAGTCCTAATAATTCCGTACCACTTCGCATCTGGCCTTTACTAGAACTTCTCGGTACCTCTGTATATGAGCCACAAGTTCCAACATAATTTTACTCATTTCAATTGTAATGTTTTAGTTCACTGTACGTTTTCCTTCTATGTTGCAACAACTGCATGATGATGCTGAGAGGTTAAATACCCAACAATGCTATATGCAAGGAAAGGATTTGTAGGGAATCACACAGGGTCTTGTGGGACCCAGTACGGATCCCGAACGGCTAATCTGAGCCGCTCAAGAATTTTAGAAACACGTTTTGAGTGGGCCCGCTAAAAACCAGCTCCATTCGATTTGTGTAGATGCTCAATCCAAACTTTCATGTTTTTCTTTTTTCATCCAAGCCATTCAAAAATGAAAGTTTGGATCAAGCATCTACACATATTGGATCGAGCTAGTTTCTCGCAAGCCCACTCAAAATGTGTTTTTTAAATTTTTGAGCGGCTCAGATAAGCCGTTCGAGATCCGTATTGGGACCCGTTGGACCTTTCCTGCGTGATTCTTTGCAAATCTTCCTTGCACATATCATTTTTGTAGATACCCCCAGGACTTGTTATTTTTAGTTTGCTATAATATTCTCCTTTTCACCGACAAAATTGTTGGGATTCCACCCCGTGTGGGCCATTGGGCTTAGGCCCAGATGGGAGGGGGCTAGGGTTTTAATGTGTACTCTATAAATACTTCTCATGTCTTGTATTATTGAGAGTGGTAGCACAATGTAGAGAGAGAGGCAGAGAGTGTGAGAGGGGAGCTGGTTGTGGCTCTCCCGGAGAGAGAGATACACGAGAGAACTTTGAGGTTTCATCTATTGTGAGATAGAGAGTGAGTGTGTAACACAAAAGACTCGGATTTTCTCCGAATTATAGCGAAACCCCCCTCCCCGTGGATGTAGGTCCGATTTGGCCGAACCACGTATATTGTGTGTCGTGTTTTCTCTTGTATTACTGCTTCTGTTGCGTGTGGTGCGTTGTTGGAATCCTAACAACTGGTATCAGAGCTTGGGTTAAAGCACCGAAGAGCGCAGAGTAGTTGAAAAATCACTCGGAGGCCATTGGAGCACTGTTTGAAGCTTTGGTCGGACAAAACAGGTGACGAAACTTATTTTTGATCAGAGGAAAAGGTGCTACTCTCAGAGACGAGTCCAACGGAGTGCTCGGAGTCAGTTTTTGTCACCAGAGAGGGTCCCACGGGTGGTCTGAACAGAGGCGAGTGGCGGACTTGATGGGGTTATCAGAAAACGTGATCGAGTATGAGATTTGATGACAGGGTTTTGTTCGTCGTGAAGGGACGATCACGGGAGTGCAAGCCCGGTCGCCGGGAACCGCCGGACGCGCCCGCACGCGCCGCCGGAATGATGGCGCGTCAGATCCCGCGTGAAGGTGATGTGCACGCGCGAGTCAAGGAAGAAGAAGCACAGTCAACGCCACGCGGCGCTGAGTCAGCAGCCACGCCGGATGCCACGGAGGACGACACATCAGCGGGTCAGTGCCACGTCAGCAAAAAGGGTCAGAAGGGTCAGGGTTCAGGGTCAAGGGGTAAAAAGGGGTCAAGGTTCAGGTCAAATAGGTCAAAAGGATCAGAGGTCAGGTCAAATGGGTCAGACCGGAGGTCAAAGGGGTCAAACCGGGTTAGACCGGCGGTTCACATGAAAGGCAGACCGGGTTCGACCGGACCAGACCGGATAACGGTCCGGAATTAGACCAGATTGTGTTTATTTGACCGGTTTAATGGGATTTTGACCGGTTCACGCCCGGTTCGGACCGGTTCCCAACTCAATTTTTTGTTCCGGATCCAACCACGCGCTCTGTTTTTCGTGAAGAGGCTCGGAAGCAGGTTTTGTTGCTGGATTGAGCTGGATTTGAGTGTTTAAAGGCGTTTTGGGTTGTGAAGAGGCTTGTTCTTAGCTAATTGGACGGTTCCGGATCCATTGGTGGGCTTGGTTCTGTGATTCAGGCCGGATTTTGCAGTCCTAGATACATCCGGAGAGATTGGGGAGGATCCGACGCGGTCAAATCAATCAGATGGGAGGATGTTGAGTCGGAGGCAGACCATGGGAGATCCGATGGGAGTCCAGGGGGTGCTAGGAAGGCCGGGGATGGAACATGGATGGACCACGGGGCAGGATGAGACCCAGGAGAGCTGACGGAGAGTGGCGAGAAGACTAGGATAGTGGCAGGAGTGGCGGATAGGTGACGGATTGGTGACAAGAGAGGCGATCGGAGTTGGAAAGCTACACACCAGGAGTATTAGACAGACTTTGCAGAGATCGGAGGTTGACCGGGGCAATCGGATGATTGCAGATTCGCGGCGATGAAGCCGTGGTGATCAGTCGGAGAAGCTAGTGAGCAGGGATACATTCTCTCAAGTGTTGCATCTTTGTTGATGGGTGCGGATACACTTGTTTGGTAATGACACAGGCGCTTACTGGAGTGACAGGTCGGAGTTGGTCAACAGTGATCGGAGGCAGTCTGGTTCAATCGGATTTGAAGACCTATCATCAAGATTTGCAGTTGTGATTCGAGCTGCATTGGATTGGATGGTGGGCCACCATACAGGCTTGTGGGAGTGCAGTGACAGTTGGAGCTGATGTCAGGTATGGTCAGGCAGTATGGGTGTTGTGACGTGAGCAGGGATGACGACCATTGCGGATGCACACAGAATAAGCGCGAGATTGTACTGAGGTGTCGCGACCAGGATGGTACTAGATGCGCTGGGAGTCGAATCAAGAGTGTGCAGGATGCTGGCCAGCAACGATGATGTGATAGGTTGTTCAGGATATGTTCACGGGAGCTCCGGACAGAGGGATTGAGATGGAGATCAGATGATGCATACTGGTATTCTCTTTCTTCTGTGTTTTTTGTGGCGGATTATCTTTCCAGTTATGAGCTCTTGTTGGTGTGGAGAGATGGAGTCACGGATTATGTCCTGTGATTGGGCATGAGCATTTGGGTTTTGGATGCCCGGATGCGAGCACTCCGGTTAGGGGGTGCAGGATTGTGATCAACAGCGGAAGATCTGACTTGCAGGGATACATTCATTCGAGTGGTGTGCCCGGTTGGGGTGCGGAGATGCTTGTTTGGGAATGAAACAGGCGCCTGTCAGAGCGATAGATCAGTTTGAGCCACGGAGATCTAGCAGGATTTGTTCACATCCCGGATTCACGAGAGGTGCATCCTGATTTGGGGGGTGCGGAGGTGCTCGGTGGGGGATGCAGTGTCAGAGAATGAGTCAGCCTCATCGCAGATGGTGTGTGAGATCATTTGGAGGAGTGAGCCTCTAGTGTACGCAGAGGGTAGCTGCATTCTCTTGACAGGACAGGATGCTAGAGTGGCGGAGCGCGGCGATGAAGCTGCGGGCACTCGATGAGGGGGTGCGGGCACCCTAGTTGAGGGGGTACAGGCGCTTCTGTTGGAGAGCGCGGGCGCTTCTGTTGGTGAGCGCATACACTTCGGGTTTGAGGTGTGCGAGTGGAGGCATTCTTTTTTAGGGAATGCGGTACTCGGGATTTTTCTGATTGGCTGCGGAGTCTGGTTTTGCAAGGATACACTCTTTCGGGATTTGTGTACTCTATTTGGTGGTGCATGGATGCTCGACTGGTTAGTGACACAGGCGCTTGCCGGAGTTAGCTGATTAGAGGAGGCGACATGGGGGTGTTGCAGACGACTTTGCCCACTCGGTGTGGAGGGGGTGATTGTTGGGATTCCACCCCGTGTGGGCCATTGGGCTTAGGCACAGATGGGAGGGGGCTAGGGTTTTAATGTGTACTCTATAAATACTTCTCATGTCTTGTATTATTGAGAGTGGTAGCACAATGTAGAGAGAGAGGCAGAGAGTGTGAGAGGGGAGCCGGTTGTGGCTCTCCTGGAGAGAGAGATACACGAGAGAACTGTGAGGTTTCATCTATTGTGAGATAGAGAGTGAGTGTTTAACACAAAAGACTCGGATTTTCTCCGGATTATAGTGAAATCCCCCTCCCCGTGGATGTAGGTCCAATTTGGCCGAACCACGTATATTGTGTGTCGTGTTTTCTCTTGTATTACTGCTTCTGTTGCGTGTGGTGCATTGTTGGAATCCTAACAAAAATAAAATAAAAAATGAGAGCGATGCGTTAGGCATTTTTAATACCTTCAACCCGCAACGCCCCATGGATCTTGAAATCTAGACCTCATGCTTGACTTCTTTTTTGAGTCCTGGTTACTTAGAACTCTCCTATGATATATAATATATATATATATATAATTGCAATACGTCGGACACTGGTCTTACTTGAAAGTTGACAAAATCGCAAAATAGTAAAGAGTGCGTAATAAACAGAAAATAGGAAAGACGCATAGGCATAAGTGGAAAATTTCAGCACGAGAAAAAAACAACAAGAGTCACATCAGTCTACTATAATCGAAGTATATGGAGTACAAGTCTTCCTTTTTCTCTCTCAGAAAAATTTTCTTTTGCTTCCTTCTGTTTACACCAAAATGCTCTAATCCTAATTCTATACAATGCAACTGCAATATAAATAGGTAAGGCCTAATGGCTGAAATTGCCCCTGCCAAAACACAAAATACAGTTTTCGCTGCAATCCCGAGCGGGCTCTGCCCAAGAACGGTCCTAATATTCTCGGAGCCTAAGTCGAACTTGTAAAACTAGGGCCCTAGTTCTTTTAACAAAAATAAAAATAAACCTCAAAAGGAAATTCAAAATCATATGAAGCTTTCCACTTGGCCAGCTACCTCCATTGAGAATAAAAGCGCTAATTAAATATACACTATTACATATCTATTTATACCTATTTAGGGGCCTTAATTTTGGACCAAATTTTGGGGGCTTAAGTCCACGGTCTTGTCGGCCTTAGCTCAGGGCCGATCCTGGCTCCACCGCCTCCACCCCAGGCTATCGATGAAAATTGTCTGCATCCCCAACAAGATGAAGATAAGGCAGTTGCAGCTTTATTTCAGAGGTAAGACTTGAACCCATACATCACATTCTCAACTTGTTAAAACATCTCAGTACAGGCTAGGAAGCTAATAGGGCCAAGTTTTAAGGGGTTGGGAGGGGGCAACCTGCTTCGGATATGATAGGCACGCAATATCATAGATATAAGTGCCTAAAGAGGGTAGTTCTAACATGGTTTTATCTTATTTATTTCCTATTTTTCACTTGATGCGTTGTTTTGGTATGCTTTTGTGTTTTTGATTAATTCTTAGGGAAATAAGGCTGTTTTAGCGCCAAGATTGGATTGCAGAGATTTGAAGGCCGTGATAGAGCTTGAGGGCATGGAAGGCTGTTGAGACCAAGTGGTGAAGTTAATTTCTCAAGAGAAGCACTTCGGATCGTTGGGAGCGCTACAAGGATTTTGGTGGAGCGCTCAAAAGTGGCAAAACAGGGCTCAGAAAGTGAACAGAAGCTTGGCGAGCGCTACACCAAAAGAGGTGTAGCGCTACCGAATGATTAGATGGTCAACCGGTCAAAGGGCGGTCAACGGTCAAATTGAGAGTTAATGGGTTAGGTAGCGCTACACCAAAAGTGGTGTAGCGCTACCGCGGGCTTAACTTTGCCTTGTAACGGTGGGGGAGGGCTACACCATTTTTGGTGTAGCCCTACCGAGAGCTTATCTTGGCTTTGAAACGGCGGCGTTTTGAGTCGTATGCGGGTCCAATTCCAATTTGTTTTAGAATTTTAATTTTGGTTGCTAGCTTTTCAGGATTATTTTCAGATTCAAGTTTAATTCAAGTTCTTCAGGATTTCCAGTTTTGATTCTTGTCCTTCGCATCCGTTCTCTCGCTGCAAATATTTGGTATCGTGTTTTATTTATTTCAATTGTTTGAAGCATGTTTAGATCTAGGGTTAATATTATGGTTGCGTTTAATGGAATCATGAGCGAGTAGTTTTATAGAGTGCAGCCGCGGGGCGAAGGCGCTCCGTGGCTAGTTTGATTAATGTTCTACCTCGGGATCGAATTAATTCAGTTTTTGAGCAGTTTTGGAAGACGAAAACTCTTCTAACAAACAAAACCCAGGCATCGCCGGAATTCGAATGCGCACGGAATCTGGTGACAGGTGGTGCGCATTTGTTAGGGATCCTTTTTCTTATTCTAAAATCAATAAAATGAATAATTGTGGCCCGAGTACACATTGGTTAGGCTAGTTGCGGACGCTGGGTTCTCACGGCTGTACTCTCCTTTTCAAATCCGTATTTTGTTAAGTTAGTTGGGTAATTTAATTAGTCAATTAATCATTAAACAAGGGGTGGCTACCTAAGAACCAAGACAAACTGTGAACCCGTCATCTTTGAGTCCTGCACACGTTCGTCCGTCTCTGTGGATTCGACTCCGGTACTTCCGGATATTATGCTACATCGGTCGAGAGTCCTACGCTTGGGACGCGTCTTTATTTGTCTTATTTTTAGTCACCCGGTCGGTCAAGCAGGATATTTATAACTGAGCAAAAATGTGATTTGTTTACTAAATTATAAATATCCGATTGACTTAATTTTTTGAACGGTTCAAATCATGAACCTTTTTAGACTGAGGACAATCCGTCGATGTCTATGTCCATTTGCCACTCTACAGTACCTTAAGATAAGGTGGGGGTGCTAGCAGCTATTGCCTATTTGATCATGATTGATTTGTAATTGGACCCTCATCGTAGATGTACTTGTGGATGGGCATGTCAAGCTATGTTGTGAACACGGCATTACATCAATCAGTCCTGCTATGGTATCGACGTGTAACCATATGTATAGATGGTACCGACGGGCTTGGGGATCCATTTGACATTTGTGAGTCTCACACAAACAATTTGAGCCACATTTTGAATGAAACGGAGTGATTTTTGATCAAGCACTTAGGGACATCGAATTGAGCTAATTTCTCCGAGCCCCTCAGAAAATCATTATAAGATGATCAATAAACGGCTCAAATTGTTCATGTGAGACCCACCCAAACCCGTCGGTACCATCTGTGCACGTATCTGTCGGTTCGTCTCGCATTACTGTACTTCAATTCATTTTGCTGTCGGTAGACTAATGAAAAAAGCTGGATTAGGAGCACCTTTCAGGCAACTAAAGAATATGTATGCTTTCACATTTGCAAGTAATTGGGACATCAGTGGATAAGCTATAGGCCACCCCCCTACCGCACTTAATTCACAGATGCCTAGTTAATGACTTTTCCACATAAATAGTATCGATGCATACCTCTTGGTTTCTTCTTTCCATAATTCAATGTCATGCTTGGTTACACACACCTCTTGATTATGTTTTGGAGGATCAATTTCATCGTCTACTAGTTGAAACCGAAGTCCTGTATAGGAGTGTAGTGAGGCAATCAACTGTCCGGATTATCTTATAGGTAAAATCGCTATTTTTACGTGAAGATAATCCAGATAATTGATTGCCGAACAGAAGGTCGTAATAATTCGTTTACTACACCCATGTAGTGAGTAAACAGACCCCCGAATCCCTACTAGTTTGGGCTCGTGTAAATTGAGACATACTTCTGTATGAACTAACCCTACGAAAGCTTATAGCAACCTGAAGATTTCAAACCCGATGTACATAAGATATTTTATTTTACTATTCCTTTTCTGAACTACTAAAGTAAACGAAAGATTTGATGTTGCATGGTGGGTACTACTGTACTAGTATGAAATGGCATTACTTTAGAATTGTAGGGACTAAAGAGTGGTTAATTAGTATCAAATCAAACTTCATTCTCGTAAAGAAATGCACACTTTTCAACCCATGTAGAGACAAATTTCTTGAGATTTGAGTAACCCTCCAAACAACTAATCTTGATTCAAATGGTACAATATGCATGGTGCTTTGTCATGGTTAGCATAATCTTTGTCAGCGACATTATGAGACTCAATGACTAAGACATTAAAAGTTACATATCGATCCCCTACTTTTACATCAATTACAGTAGGCCAGCATGTTTTACAAAGTTTACTTATCCATAAAGCTGACTTGTTACACTTTGTCATGGTTAGTATCATCTTTGTCAACGACAATATGGGACTCAATGACTAAGACATTAGAAGATACCTACCCCCTACTTTACATCATTACAACATGTTTCACAAAATCAATTCTGTAACAGTCCGGTTATTCTTTTTATAAAAATATATTCGGTTTTATAAAAACTTAAAATTTTATATATTTAGACTAATATAATTATTTCATTTTGTGACTACATATAAATATACTTACAACATGAAAGCATAAGCCCTTTACCCAAACCAAATTCTCCCAAATTTGGTCACAATGAAACTAAACCCATCAACCCCAATGTCTATCAACCATCACCCACATGTCTTTCCATGCTTGACTATATTTGGCATTTGATTCAAAATCAGACAATAACAATTGCACACCTCTCCTAATAAGTTTCCTCTAACCATGGTACATTACCCTCCTCTAATCACTCCATTAACCAAGAGTTTTTAGACCATACTTACACCTCTATATCACCCTACTCCATTTCCGAAATCTGATGCACATCATACAAACTTGTATTTTTTTTCACTCCACACCACAGTGAACACGAGAGAGAGAGAGTTCAACACCACATTTTCCATTATCCTCTTCTTCTTCTTTTTGTTTATTTACTGAGAGATTATTGGAGGTGGCTGGTAGGAAAAGGAAAGGAGATAGAAAAAGAAGATTAAAACGAAGGAAAAGGAGAAGAAAGAAGAAGAAGAAAGGAGAAGAAGTTCAGTCCGTTCGTCGCAACCGAGGCCCATCCAAATCACTCCGGTTTAACTCAATCTTCGGAAGAAAGGTAGGTTACATCCTACTGAACCCATCGGTATATAATAAGTCGATTTTCGTTGTGTAGAAACAAAACCCGAGCATTTCGTTAGTTGCAAGGTAGTGTAAATTCGTTTTTGACATTCCGAGCTACTGGGTCCCGTCCAAAACAATCTGAACCCAACTTTTTCCGTGATACAAATGTACTTTATTTCATAACGAACGTTTTGATATATACTACGTTGATTTTTGTTAAGTAGAAATAAAACCCAAGCGTTCCGATCGTTGAGAAGCAGTGTGTATGCGTTTTTGAACTTCTGAGCTACTGGGTCCCGTCCAAAACAATCCGAACCCAACTTTTTCCATGATAGAGTTGTAGTTCATTTAATAACGAACGTTTTGATATATAATACGTCGATTTTGGTTGAGTAGAAACAAAACCCAAGCGTTGCGATCGTTGATGAGCAGTGTCTATGCGTTTTTGAACTTCTGAGCTACTAGGTCCCGTCCAAAACAATCCGAACCCAACTTTTTCCATGATAGAGTTGTAGTTCATTTCATAACGAACATTTTGATATATAATACGACGATTTTCCTTAAGTAGAAACAAAACCCAAGCGTTTCGATCGTTGAGAAGTAGTGTATATACGTTTTTGACTTTCCGAGCTACTGGGTCACGTCCAAACCACTTCAAATCCAACTTTTTCTGTGATAGAAGTGTATTTCATGTCCTAACAAACATTTTGATATATTATTTGTAAATTTTCATTGTGAATAGACAAAACTCGGACGTTTTGATCGGTGGAACGCATGGCTATCACCTCACTCGGTATAGCCACCAACTTGTAATCAAGTGAATAGTTTGGGCAGTCAACTACACCGGGCCTAATTTTTTATTAATTACAGGTTGACCCCTAAACTTTAGATTTTTATTGTTGGGTCTCTAAACTTTAGATTTTTACAGTAACATTTTAATCACGGATTTTGGTTACTTTATATTTTAACCTTGTATTGCAAAATTTTGTATCACATTAGATTAAACATGATCTAATTTAATTACCAAGTACATGACCAAACTAGGAAATGTGCCCGAGATTATCTTTTGACCATTTTTGCAACCGTACTTGTTTATTTATTAGACATGTTGATTATTATTATTGCAAGTATCAAGATTTTAGAAAATGGTATACATTTCTTATATTAGCACGTGGGTTTTAATAAGGTATTTAACGTGTTTACCCTTGTTGTGGCAAAATTACAATTTTGCCCTTGCATAAAAGTTTTATTTACAAAAGGCCCCCAAAGTTAGTAAAAATTACGCGAAGGACCCTAAAATCGTGAAATTACTTTTGTTACCTTTATACTTACTTAAAATTTTGAGGGCGACCCCTTATTTCTATAAATTACATTTATATGACCCTATACTTTATTTAATTACGTTTAGGTCCCTTGTTCTCAATTACTTTGGTTTGTGATGACTTGTGAACTTGTGAATCGTGTTATTTGATTTTGTGACCCTTAGAATATCTTTATCGCTTTGCTTCTTCTGTTATGCGCACTTATCATGAAATGGTTGAATGTTAGAATGGACACTTAGGTTCCCGGGTTGGGTGATCGTACGCAGATTTCACGTAGACATTGAGGTTAATGGAAATTTGAAATGAATTGATTTATGGGGAGTCACCCCGAGATTTGTTGAATGGCAGACAGCCAAGTGATTTCGGTTCGGAGGATTATTTGGCAGCCTGCCAGTATTTCGAAACCCTAGGATATGACAATCTGTGATTACTTCATTTGAATTCTGAGGCGTTAAAAGGGTAGAAGTATTATAGACCGAGTTACAACTATATACCTACAGGAGCTGACAGTTGTCACTCGTAGCCCAGTGGTACAGTCAGTCCCTGGGAAATTCATCCTTGTGAGGCGGTTGACGGTTGGATTAAGTACGTAACTTATGACTTCCGTCAAGGCTCCCAGTCAGGGCAAGCAAGGGGGGAGTTTAATCACAGATTGGTCATAGTCCTTGGTGGTTATTTGGGAGGAAAGTTCTTTAGGTTGAGAACTTAGATGAAAATGTAAGTTAATGGCTAGTAATGAAATCAGTTATGTGTTTACTCTTTTACGTAATGCTTTTCAATCATATATGTTGTTCTTGTATGTTATGTAAGGGTTGGGGGTTAGAGTAGCTATTGAGTGATTTATCAGTCACGGTGTTACACTTCGTGTGACCCTGGTATAATACCATGATGTTGCTTTGCGACTCAGACGTATTATGCCAGATTGTGATCAAACAAGAGGTGTAAGTGTCGAGGGCGACGCGACGCTTATTTTGGACCAGAAGGTTTTCCAGTGGATCAGGCTCAAGAGGAGCATTGGGATCAATATCTCAACCTTAACCTGTAGAGCCAATCTCCCTTATTTTTGTGTTGGAAAGTTGTAATATAATTTCCCAACAAAGTACTATGTTATTGTTGTAATCAAACTAAGACAATTATGTTATTTCCGCTGCTTAATTAATGAGATCTTTTTTATTTATATTAATCTTTTATTAAATGATTTAAATTAATGCTTCCAAAAATCGGGCCGTTACAAATTCATCCACAAAACTGACTTATTACACTTTATAATGGTAGTATCATCTTTGTCAACAATAACGGTAGTGGGAGTTTCTCTCTCTAACTGAGAGCTTTTAGGGTTTTATCCCTACCCAGCCTTCTACTGCCACATCCCATCCTTTCCCCTTTCTCTCCTCTTCCACCTCTTATTTTTACCCCCTTCTTCTCCTTTTTCCGATTGATGTTTTGAGGGGTGGGGCTGCCGCCTCTCCGCCCCACCCCTCCTCCTCATCCATTTTGTCGGACTCCATCCTTCAACCCATGGCCGGAGCCTTACTTACTTCTCCATTCCCACTCCACCACAGGCCATCATCCCTCTTCAGAAACCTTACCCAAGATTCATCCCCCTCCACCACCACCGCACCGCCATATCTAGATCTCACCGCACCGCTACCCACCACCGCACCGCTACCCACCACCGCACCGCAATAGCCAGATCTTTACCGTTCCTTTATGAGTCTGGATCTGACGATGGGTTGAATCTTGGTGTCTTGGCCCTCTCCGGCTAATAAAGTCTTCCAATGCCGTGGGCGGCGGCTAAGGGAGCTTGGTCTTGTCCGGGGAAGCGACTGGTCGGTGAACTCAGTGAAACTCGGTGTGACTCATTGACGACTCAGTGAGTCTCAGTTATACCAGTTTTTTTTGGGTCCTCTGATTAGTTGATTTTGTTAGTTGCTCAGTGAGTTAACTCGGATGCTCCAGTCTTTGAGTATAGTTTTGCTGTTTTTTTGTTTCTTTGTTTCGGTTCTCTTTTTCTGGATTACATATGGGCTGTATTGTTTTATGGTTTGAGCTGGGTTCCCATTTGGGTTCTTTTCTGCTAACATTTGATCGGATTCATCATCCCGTCCCGAAGGTGTCGGGTCTGCTTCGGCAGATGTGTCTTGGTGTCGGTGGCCTTTGATAGCCTTTCTATGCCGTGCTTGTTTCATTTGTTAGTGGATTTGATTCTCATTCCTGTATCTTTGATGTAATCGTTGCCGGGTGGCTTTGTAATGAAATATCTTGACGTTTTCAAAAAAAAAAATAAAAAGAAGCTAATTACTCCCTACTTTTTCTTTTTTTTTGCTCAACGAAAGAAAATTTATTAATCATTGAAACACATTACAACGATTAAAAGGACCCAAGACGAAAACGGAATCACAATGGGCCACCTACCCCCTACTTTTACATCAATTACAGCATGTTCCACAAAATTAACTTATTACACTTTAAGTAATTGGTCATTCTCTCGCAATACATCAATCCAAAAAACTGACTTAATCCAATTAATCAATAAGTCAGGAATTGGAATAACCCTTACTTGTATATCTTTATATTATATTACTCCCTCCGTCCATATTAGTTAATCCGCTTTCATTATTTCACACCTCTTGGAATATTGTACATATCTTTCAAAACGAATTTCTAAAATTATGCAATATGAATCTTATTTTATACTAGTTTTCCAAAAGATTTTAGCACCCGGTGCTAAAATCATGATTTTTCAAATCAAAAAATGAAGTGGTTCCGTATATTTTTTTCAATTTTTTTTGCACCAAACTAAAGTACACGAGGAGTACTTTAATTTGGTGCGAAAAAAATCGAAAAACGATACACGGAACCACTTCATTTTTTGATTTAAAATATCATGATTTTAGCATCTGGGTGCTAAAATTTTTTGAAAAACTGGGCCCGCGGATTTCAATTACTTCCATTATACGAAATTTTTTAAATCATGAAATCCATTATTAATTGAAAGATATATATATATAATTGAAAATATGACACGAATGTCGAAAATAAACCTACAAACACGAATAAGACAGTATATAGTTTTAGCTAAGGCCCAATCCAAGATAACAAAGTCATGACAACAACGAATAAGATATCCCTTTGGCGGCCTTTCATTTTCAATGTCCAATATCCTTTCGGTATCTTCAAACAAATGTCGGCAGCCGTTCTTCACTGTAGGGTTGAAACATTCACGGGCGGCAGCATGATTTTTCTTGAATCAGAACATTGATTACACAGATGACCTGGATGCATGCGCACTACACCCTTCAGTGCAGGGTGCTACAGAGTTGTCGTGCGTAATTCGAACCGTCAAAAAGTGGTTTTAATGGTCAGATTTGCTACGCAGAAACACATGTGGAGACGTCTTTTTTTTTTTTTTTTTACTCGGCGAAAGTTAGCCTTTTTAATCGTAATTAGTGAAGCTGTTAAGAAATCACTGGTTAATTAGATCTTTGATTGGTAGAAGATTTCTCGTTGTAAAAGATATAATAAGCAATCATAGATTGAAAAATTCGAGAAAAAATTTGTTCACCCTCACCAAAAGAGGGTGAACAAAACTCTTACCCTGATTGGTTGAAATAGTGTGGGGTCCATGGAATCAATACACTTTTTGATAAACATGACATCACTTTATGGTGGGATCCACACTATTTTTTGTGGACCCAACACCATTTCAACCAATCAGGGTGAGGGTTTGTTCACCATCTTTTGGTGAGGGTGAACAAATTTTTTTGCGAAAAAGTCTAACTTCATGGAAAAAGGATGAAGTACAAGTGATTGAAAAGGATGAAGTATTTATAAGCATAATAATTTTGTCGGAAAAAACTACAATACACACCCCTTAAAATTTGTATATCCAAATATAAAAAGGTCTTAACGTCTCCCCTTCTTAAATCAAATTAGAAAGGGCCAGGAATCATACTTTGGATCTACGTTCAATTCTCATCATTCTATTTCTCTCAACGCTATTCGGAATTAGAAATATTGAGATAATTGGAGAGTGTAGAGGTCCGGGACCCCACTTGCACCCCCTACGTCCATCACTCCACCCCTAGCACTCCTTAAGTTCTTGAAGAGAAAATATACTCGCTTGTGTGAAAATGGCTTTGTCAAAGCCAATCATACTTTAGCCTAGACGGCATGACGAAACAGAAACATATATTCATACTCAAACAAGACACAATACAAAGGAACCAAAAAGTATGAACTAAAAAAAAAAACACAACAACAAAACATGAAAAATCACGCAAAATTTGACAACTGCGTTGATGGGGATCACCGATTCGCTTGTGAACGTGGCTAGAGGAAGATGAAGGATTCACGTCAGCAACCGAAGTTCAATGTCCCTTCAGTTAAGGGGAAAAAAAAAGTTTTGTACTCTTGGTTTCTGTGTAATCGGTTCTATATTAATTGAAATTAGAGAATTTTAATTTGCCATCCTATTACAATATTATCCTTAGGATGCCACCCTATGAGATTTAAATCTTTATGATTACATCCTGTAAATGTAAATTGGACCATTGTGCCCTTACTACATATTTTAGTAGTATATATTTCCATTAATGGTTTAACATTTTCACGGTAACTATTACCACTATATTTGGGAAGATCACATTGATCGCTTGAGATTGAAACATTAATGGAAAGCGAGAGATTATTACTTTATGAAAGAAATACTAATGGGAAAAGGAGATTTGCTAAATCATCGTGGGACTGCCCATTAATCCACCATCCTTTTTCTTTTCTTTTTTTTGTCACCACTTGCATCCACCATCCAGGTTTAAAACGGTTTTTCGTGGCTTAGGATACCATACTACGGATGTACAGGATTGTAGCCTCTCCCTCACATAACATAAAGTTTATTCATTCACACCGTCAAAGCAATGCGAAGAAAACCATTCATCCGTTTCTCGTTCCGTCGAATCGAAGTCCACCATTAACGCCACCATAGAAGTCCCACTCTCGTCAATGCCCGATGCGTCAACGGCATCCCCTCTAACTGATGGCATCATCTCGGTCACCCACTCTGAATGGCAACAAAAACCCATTCATCCCCGTTCACTGGCCGGTGATAGAACTCTAAAATCAACCACTCCGATCGGCAACAAAAACCCATTCGTCCTTGTTCACTAGAAAGGTATTATTGTAGTTTTCCTCTAAAATGGGTTCAAGAATCATCAGATTGAATATGGAGCTATTTAGGTCTCAATTCGAGATCTGATTCTGAGACTTAGGTCTCATCAAAGATTTGTAAATTTTCAATGATTTGTGTGTTTTTTTGTACGAATTCAGTGGATTTTTTTTTTCATGGTATATTTGTGTAACCTTCTATTTTAAGGTTTCATGGTATCAATTCCATGAAAAACATAGTCGATTTCATGGTAAATAGTTTCACCATGATAAGAGTTTTCAATAATCCATGTTCATCCTTTAAAAGATGATTACTTCATACAATGATTATAGTTTATTGATTTACCATGTTGGGTTGGAATTTTTTTCTTTTCTGTTTTTTTCATGGTATGTTTTTTATAACATTCAGTTGTATGGTTTCATGGTATCAGTTCCATGAAAAACACGGTCGATTTCATGGTAAATTGTTTCACCATAATAGGAGTTTTCAATTAACCATGTTCTAATTAGTATCTTATACTTAAATGGGAAAATGGGTACATGGTTAATGAATAATCCATGTTTATGGTGAACATTAGAGCAGTAAACATGGTTAATCAGTAAATCATCATGTTCCCAGTGTAAACTCACCATGAACATGGTTAATCAATAAATCGTGAACATTATTGTCGTCATTAGGGCTGAAACCGGTTCGGTTCGGTCCGCTTCTTGGCCATATTTGACTGAACCGGAAAAACTCGATTCGGGAGTAACACTGAACAGAAACCGATTTTTTAGAGCTCGGTCTCGGTTCGGCCGGTTTGGTCTGGTTTCGAGGTCGGTTCGGTTCATCTGTGACAGTTAGAGAGAGAGAGAGAGAAGAGATTGGATCTGCTGTTAAGAAAAAAGAAAAGAACAGATCTCGATCTGAGTCGTATACATACATCTATTGCACATTACACATACATATATCCATCTAGAAGAGATTGGGAGTTGGGGTTAACAATAAAAGATCAGATCTACAAATTTACACTTTAGTTTACAGGGATCTACAAATTTACACTTTACAGGGATATATACATGCATATATACACACCCATATCAAGAGAGAGAGACGAACATGGACGGAGATGATGAACGATGGTGGACCGAGATGATCGACGATGATGGACGACGATGGATCTCTCCCTCTCGCTGTGTCTAGAATCAAGAAACCCTATCTGTGTATTCTCGTTGTGTACTTTTTCAGATGACCGACGATGATGGACGCCGGACGGGGGGAGAGAGAGAGAGAGTCGTTGGGTTGGGGAATTTAGGGTTGGAAATGGGTGGTGGGGCGGCAGTAGAGGAAAAAAGTATAAATATGTATTAAAAATATATAAATATATATAATTAAACCGGTTCGGTTCGAACCGGTCTCAAAAATCTTCAAAACCGAGAACCGAACCGGTTTTCAAAAAATTAAAATTTTGCGAACCGGACCGAACCGGATAAAGTAAAAACCGGAAAAAAAAAAATAACCGGTTCAGTTCGATTTTTCTTTCAGCCCTAGTTGTCATTGGTGATTCAGCATGGTAAATATGGTGCATTAATCTACATATGTTTCATGGTTAATCTACCTTTTTTTGTGGTGCATTAATCTGCCATTTTTTTGTAGTGCATTAGGTCAAAATGTCATGATTATTTATTTTTTATTTTTGTTTGGAGATTTTAGGTGTGAGAATATTAGAGAAGAGAGAATTAAAAAAATTACTAGAAAAGAAAGATTAGAGAGAGAGAGAGAGATATATATAAATTAGGAAAGATTAGGAGAGAGAAAATATATTAGGAAAATCGGGACAGAGAAAGGGTGTTTTGGGGTTTATTTGAATTTCAGGATGGAATTATAAATATTTAAATCTTATAAGATAGAATCATAATGATCTTTTTTTATAGGGCCCCTAATTAACTCAGCCTTGAAATTATCTTTTCGCTGAATAGAAAAGCCCACCATGGACAAACAATAACAAGTGAAATTTCATCCAAAACTTCGTCCCAAATAGCCCCATATACAATAGTAACATGAATGGAGAATGGGCCAAGTCGTTCGTAGCCCAAACATCAAAGCCCGAGGAACGAATTTGCCGGATTGAATCACGGCTGGGACTGGACTCAAATCCATTAGCTTAATAAAGTCACCTAACTCATTTTTTCGTCTTTATTTGTTTTGTTTTTTTTACCTTTGTTAGTTTTTTTATTAACTTTTTGTGTATTATTGGTTTGTCTAGACGAGAGAAATCAAAACAGAAAAATTATTATCCGAGCTTTAATTTTTTTTGAATAAAGTCAAAAAAAACATATTTTTACACTTTTTTATTTTATTCAAAAAAATTGAGAGCTCTAATAATAATTTTGACCTTTTTGGATTTCTCTAGTCGAGACAAATCAATAATACACAAAATTGTGATGCAAAACAAATGCACACTAAAAAATCAAAATAAAATAAGTCAAAATAACTTATTAGGCCAAAACACGCCTTAATGTTAGGTCCCATGAAAATGTGTAGTGGCAGAAGCATTTTGAGCACCAAAACAAACTTGTTTGGTTTGAGTTTTGGGTTTTGGTTTTTTGGTAATAATTGGAGGGAGAAATGAGAGTAATGATTGAAAATATAGGGTTATGATTGGAGATAAATAGAGAGAGAACTGAGAAGAATAATTAAAACAGAAAATTAGCCTAAAGGCCAAGTTTGGGGCTTTAAAGGGTGTTTAGTCCAGCCTAACTTATTTTAAAGCCTCCAATACATTGATGTGAAATTATTTAGGGTTCAAGGACAACACTAGACAAAAATACCCCTAATGATAAAAAAAAATTACAAAAAGAAAGCACATCCGGTACAGCCTTGAAAGCGACAGGTTTTACCTTTGAAGTGACTAACGTCACTACCTTGAAAGTGACGGGTGGTTAGTGCCTCACTTTTCTTTCATGTCCCGTCACTCTCTCTCTCTCTCTCTCTCTCATGCGTGGTCCTGAATAGGTGGGACAAAATTAATTCTCTCTTTAATTTTGGGATTGGGTTCAATTTTAGGAGGGTTAGGCTTAGGTTATAGTGGGTTTAGGCATTTTGGGTTTAGACACTTAGGGTACACTTTCCAATTATAGGATTTTAGTGGTTTAGGCACTTTCATAAGGTACCTTAGGGTTTTAGGTACTTTCATAGGGTACCATAGGATTTAGGTTTAGGCACTTTCATTAGGTTTGGGGGTTTAGACATTTTCATTAGGTTTGGGGGTTTAGGCACTTTCATAGGATTTGGGAGTTTAGGCACTTTTATGGGCTAGCGAAGGCATTTTTTTAATGTATAGGTGATTTGTCCTCTTGGCATTAAGGAATTAGTTTGTGTCTTATTTCCATGATTAACTCTTATACCATGTCTTTGTCGAAGAAAGACTCTAATTATGTATCCAAAACCAACAAGGTAAGGTTCATACAAATTTGAATCAACTCTTGCCTCAAAAGGAAAAACGTAGCCATGGGCCTATAGACCCCACGCCTAAGCCCACGCATTTGGTCCTCCATGTGTACCGACCGACGGTGGACAGACAGTACCGGATGGGGGTGTGTGTGGCCCAGACCGAAATTCCACATAAATGAATCAAGTCATTCACTAATTTTGTTTTTTTTTTTTAAATCTTTTTACTAGTAGTAATCTTTTAATTTTTTTATTGAGGATCCAAAATTCTAAATGAATTTTTAAAAAATTAAACAGTGGAATAAAGCACATACCTTTTTTTTTAATGAAAAACTTCGTTGATATAAGATAAAATCACGAATAAATTTTGAACTAAAAAGAACTCAAACAGTGTCACACACGCTAAAAGCCCATTTGGGAGCTTTATTATTGAATTCTGAATTTTTTACATTTAATGGATTCTAGCTGTTTGGGAGCTAAATTATAAAATGCATTCTAACGTAATGTATTTTTCAAATCACACAATGGAGATACTATTTAATAATAAGCTCTGAAAGTATTTTTGCATTTTTCAAATCACACAAAAGAGACACAATTTGATAATGGGCTATTATTATTATTTTTCATAAACTAATAGTAATCTATTCTAACCGTAACTTAAAAATTTTAAATTCACAATTCAAAATATAAAATACAAATAATATACTAGTACTCTTAATAGGCTCCCAAATGCGGTCCTACGTGCAAGAAAATTTGCGTGCGGATACCGTCACGTAGTACCGTTCGAGCATCTGAGCTGTTCAAACGTATTTTTGAACGGTCCAAATTTGTTAAGGTAAATTTACATTTGCAAATTATAAAGACGTCATCCTTCACTCTGGACCGTCCAAAATACATTTGAACGGCTCTAATGCACCGTGTTTTGGACGGTCCGAATGCACCCACGAGTATTGCGTTACAATAGCCGCGGTACCTGTTTGGCATACAAGTTTTTCTCCCTACGTGCACTAGACGAGTTGTATGGTCCTCACTGTGGTCCTCTACCACATTCATCAACCTGGCACGTATCGTACGACCACGATCTCTGCGCACATTAAAAGAATTTTATTAGGATGGTGTACTATTTCGTATTCAACACGCTCGAACTGTCGTACACGTGCGTGATGTCACCCGCATGCGTGAATTTGGCGAATGCAGTACGATCGGGATGGAAAACAAATGAACGGTCTCGATCTTGTGGGGAGGGACTGTGGATCTCGTGATTCGCAGTGGTCTCTGCAAAAGCCGACACAAAGTTAATCAACTGGTCCCCACCTGGAAAGCTTATTAAAGTGCACCAATCCAGTGCAACAGTGCTCGCTTACAACAGCAGGGAATCACGAGTTGTTTGGCCTTGGATTCGTAATTGCCTACTGGGTTCTGTTTGGTTTCCATTAACTTTATGAATTTTCTGTCATGTTATTTTTCTCGAAATTTTTATGGAGACTTGGGGTGTGTTCTTCAATAGATTTTTGGGACAAAAAATTTCACATTTTGTGACACTTCAATCTCAACACATAAAATGTAAAAGTGATTTTATAAGATTTTCATAAAATTCTCATAAAATCTATAGGAAAATCACTACATTTTATCAGTTAAGAAAACAACTTCATTTTATCACCCCAACATAAAATGTTTATTTTATGAGATTTTCAAAAAATGCACATAAAATTTATAAGAGAACAAGGCCTTAGATTAGTATGGTTCATGTCAAATGTTTACATTGTTCGTCTCGATGAAAATAGTTGAATAAACATTGAAATATACTAATAGATGACAGTTGAAAATTTTTCATCTGAGATAACAAAAACACATAAAAGAGCAACTCCAACACTACCTCTCCTCTCTAAAATGAGGAGTGGAAGTGACATATTGAGAGGAGATTTTTTAATTTATGTCCTCTTTTCCTCAAAAAGTTGTACTGTTTGGAGGGACCCATCCACCTTTTTGTCACATCCACTCCCTAAAAAAAAAATCGGCTCTCTAAAATGCTCTCAATTTATGGAGCCGAAATTTTTTTTAGGGAGTGGATGTGACAAAAGGGTGGATAGGTCCCTCCAAACAGTACAACTTTTTTAGGAAAATAAGACATAAATTACAAAATCTCCCCTCAATATGTCACTTCCACTCCTCATTTTAGAGAGGAGAGGTAGTGTTGGAGTTGCTCTAAACAGTAGTTAAAAAATAGTACACAAACTCTCTCTCTCTCTCTCTCTCTCTCTCTCTCTCTCAATCTCAAATTGTAATTTTGCCATAAATTTTCCATATATGACAGAGAAATTGGCATTTGGCAAATTTAAGGAAATTTTTTCTTTGTGGGTGTAGCACCTATTTTATCATTGTTTTGCTATATTTGAGAAGGAAATTGATATTCGCACTCCCAATTTTGATGCAGGGGGTCCAAGTTACAATTGGTCTTATTCGTTTCTCTGTTTAGTTTTAGTTTTAGTTTTAGTTTTGATGACATCATCATTTTTCTCATTTCTCTCTCTATCTCTCTCCACTCATTACACATGCTGACATCATCAAAACTAAACTAAACTATCTAACCAAACACAACCATAGTTTTTCAAAATTATCCTTTTGCAAGTTCCATGATTTACTTTAGGCACTCCAAAAAACATTTACTCTTCTCTTTTACTTCAGGCACTCCAAAAAAACAAATATATTTTTTTTTTTAATCAGAAAAAGACAGATAGTTGCTCTAACTCCTTTTACTGCATGTCACTAGATTGCCTACTTCCATATGTTATATTTCCTTGCTGAGTCTTTATGTTATTGTCTTCGTGTTTTGCACCAAGCATTACTACAAAAAACCATAAACATCACGCTTTTTAGGCGTGACATATCACTTTCCATGTCGCCCACAAAAGCGTGATGGATCCGGGTGACATGGTAAGTCATTGTTTTCTATCACACTTCATAAGCGTGATGGAAAGATAACAACAATCATAGTCAAAAAACGTGATTTTTTCTTGTAAAAACCGAGATTAAAACTAATTCCATGTGATTTTTTGTGGGTTTTCGATCTCGTTTTTCTTCTAAAACCGTGATTGAATGTAACATACGATCACATCTAAAAAGTGTGATCTTTTATGATTAAAAATGAGATGAAAAATAAATAAGCTTGATCTTTTCGTATTTAAGATCTCACTTATTTGAAAAAAATAACATCTTTTCTTGAACACAATATATATATATATATATATATATATATATATATATAAAATTGCAGCCATCTATACTATTCTAGTTAATCTAAACTATTATTGTCACACCCTCATTTTCTTATAACTTACATAAAAGAATTTCAACAACAAATAAATCAAGTGCTAAGATTACCATAAAATGAAGTACATCATTAGCCCATTGCCTATCAAATGTTTGGGCACCCTTGTCCCAAAGGTGAAATCGAAGTAGTATCCCATGAGTTATTACAAATCCATAGTAAAAAGATAGTGAAAAACTAGAGTTACATTATCATCTTCCCAAAAGAAAATTTAATGCATAGAAGATGAATAAAATAACTCCATGCCATGTATGCTCATCATCCAAGTCATGCACTTCAAATCATGCACGATCAAAGCTGGGTACCTGAAAAGGGATAGGGTGAGCACACGCGCTCGTGAGAGAACTATTCTACTAATGCTAGGTGTATGAATATGATGCATGCACATGGAGGCAAGACATATCCAAAGGATGTTCATGTGCGAGTCCAAGTATCCAAGTAAAAGAGAAGGAATTTTTGAAAGTTTCAAAGTACCCAAGTGACTACTAAGTATCCACCCACAACCCATGTGTTCAAAGTCGTTTCTAAGTGTCCGAAACACCACCCAAGTAACCAAGTTCATCACACAAGTCTAAAATCAAGTTTGCACATCGAGTTACAACAAGACACAACGGATAGTTCAAAGATCTCGTTTCTCACTTCATTCATTGAAGAAAAATCATCATTTCATTTATACTAGGGATTTAAATCTCTCTGCTGGATTCCATAGGCTCCGCGTGCCTCTGCCGGATTCTATAGGATCCGCGTGCCTCTGCCAGATTCCCTGGGCTCCGCGTGCCCCTGCCGGATTCCATAGGCTCTGCGTGCCTTTATAAAAATTTCACCAAATAATGACATTGGTTTTAAACATCTCATTTTCCAAACATTCTATCCAAATTCCATGACAAGCCCATTTTTTTTTAAAGTTCATTTCACCATTTCATATCTTTCGATAAAAAAGGGGTTACTCACGCACCCACGCACGCTTTCTAAAAACTTTCATGTGACGTAAGATTACATATTTTTTTATAAAACCAGAGTCCTCGAGTCAAAACATGGATGAAAATGATACCAAAGGTCGAATATGTGAAAGGATAAGCGATCGGGGACCAAACGGACATCAAAGGGTGACCAAATGCCACCTAAATAACAGGGGCAGCAGCTGGAAAATATGGAGCAGCAGCAAATGAACAGTAAACAATACAAATTTTCACCTCTAAGGTGTGGAATTTCAACCCAATCACAATTGAGATAGTTTAGGCTCAAATTGGAAATGCTAGGCAACAATTAAACATGGAGAGCGGTCAATTTCACTCCCAATTTCACCAAACAACAAGCAATTTCATAGATCAAAGAATCAAAGTGGGAAAACCCACACAAATTGGGGAAAACATGAAATTCAAGGAAATTGAGGTCAAGAACCAATTATATGCAACAAATCACAAGCATACAACTAGAGAGAGTGGACATTGTTCCCTTACCTCAAGGATTTGCTTGAAAAATGAAGATGAGTGAAACCCTAGGTGTAGAAAACCCCAAATCCCGAAATGTGAGCTTCTGGTGTGAATCTAAGGTGAACAGAGCTCCCCACGGCGCGTAGAACGTGAAAATAGCCTTGGTTCTTGAAATGGTCAAGAGAGGATGAGAGATTTGAGCTTGGAAGGTGTAACAATGAAGGAGAGAGAGGGGCTGGTCGGGTCGGGAGGGAGCCATACACTACATATTATAACCCTCTAATTACACCTCACACCTAAATATCACTTGTGTATATAAAATGTGACCTCATCCTACTACTTTCAAACCAACACTTAGCCAATTAATATATATCAACATTCCTCACAAAACTCCAACTTTTATTTTCAAAAAGTAATTAAATTTTTCGGGTCTTTACACACGGTGCTAGCAAAGCATGTTCCAGCACAATACTTATTTTCGTAAACCAAACTTAAGTAAAGACTATAATTTTTAGTCTTTACTTTAATTTATTTATGAAAATAAGGAAGTACCCCGCCATTTGGAAACAATGGCATTTCCAAAATTTTGAAATTTTAATCACATCAAAATCTCATCCCCCCACTTTTAGTACAAAACCGAAAAATGACACATTTTTTTCCGAATAAAATGGGTGAAAGACAACTTTGTCTTGCTAAAAAATAACTTCCAATTATACCGTTGTGATTAGAAAAATCCAAGGAACAATTACCGGGACTTTTTATCGGTCAAATCGAAACTTCTCCAAAGAGTGATTTTTCAAACGGGTCCTTACAATTATTTTCACCAATATACATCAATTACACAAAAAACAGCATAATTTTCATTAAAAAAAAATTACAAGCTACTTATAGAAGTTACTAACGCAAAAAGAAAGAAGTTCACAACTTAATTGGTTGGTTAATTGGGATATCCATAGTTTCGGGTTAAATTTATTAGAAGAACCGTTCTTCACTTTAAGAACATTACCTTCCAATGCATCCAGCCAACCATTATCTCTAATTTATCACAGTACGAATTAAACACTCAAGTAAAGCCTTGACATCTAATATAGAATTTCATATCATGAATAAAATCAAAATTAGGTTTTCATTTGCACACAAAGATCCCACAAAACACACTAACCATATATTCGTACACATCAACCTGAGCATTAACCTTGGTTTCCGTCCCCTCAATAAGAAAACAAAGGCCTCCATAACAATTATCGCATCACCATCAGTCTTCCCCCCCCCCCCCCCCCCCCCCAATGAGGCCCATGACCTCAATCGTTCCACCAGATCGGGCATGGACGACCATCTTGAGGAGAGCCAAGGGCGGAGACCTTGACCAGCTTGAAGTAATGAGGATCGTTGGATCAGGGCTTCTCCTGCTGGAACTTGCCCTGCGCTGCCTCGTCGTAGACTCGTAATGGAATATCGCGTCAGATTTGGCTGGAGATGAGAGACAACTATGAGGGAAGCAATTAGGGTTTGCACTGGGCGTATTTGATAAGGGAACGAAACAGCGGCATTGCGGTTTTCACCTTGTTTGAGGAAGTTTTCCATCACACCTGTAAAGCGTGATGCTTGTCGAAAAGTTTCTCCGTGGTTTGGGATTTGGGGGCCTCATCCGTGCGTTTGTTTTCATCACACTTAAGCGAATAAACGAGATAAAAAAACATAGTTACAATCACGCTTTTTTAATCCCTGAGATTAAAAACTCCTTAACCGAGATCAAAACTTTCCCTTGTATTTCTTTATCACGCTTTTTGCAAAACTGACATCTTTTAAAAAATAAGTGTGACCTTTATCTACTATTGTAGTAGTGAGGGCAACCTGGACAAGTGGTCTTCAACTTATGATTGTAGAACTATCCTTTTGTCCATGCAAAGTCTTTTGAGAGTTCTGTTACTTTTCCTCTCAAGAGTTCTCTAACTTTGGTGATGTGCTTTGTTTTGTCATACTATGATAAGATGTAGATTTGCGGCCGTTATGAAGATTTTGAGGGAAAAGTGGTAGATAATGAGTACGAAAATATAAAGATCTTATGTCGCAGCCGTTATGAAGATTTTCCAGCATCGACATTTTCATTTTTCCATTTGGAGAATTCTAGCAATATTTATTTATTTATTTATTTGTGCAAAGTGGTGTGAAACAATCTGACATAGTTGCATGTTTAATGTTCGGAACCTAATGTTTATGTTGTGGATGTTTAATGTTTGGAACGTAATGTTAATGTTAATGTTTAGAACCTAATGTCTATGTTTGGTTTTGGTTCATTTTTTCATTTGGAGTGCCTTAGTAAATGAGGAGATAATTTGGGGTGGAGTGCCTCTAGTAATTTTTATATCTTAAAAAGGGTAGTTTTGTAGCTTTATTAAATATTGGAGTGCTTGCATAAAAAAAAAGGAGCCCCAAAATTAGCACCCTTTGAGAAATAGCAAGGCATATATTCTGCCAAAAATGGCGCGGTGTGAATGTTCTAAGTTTCTAAGCATCCTTATCTGACACACCAAAAAAATACCAAATTTAACCTCAAAACACCTTCTATAATTTAACAAGTCACTTTTAAAAAAATTCACAAAATCAGACTCTCTATTCAAACTTTAGCACGTCACTTTATCAAAAACTCACAGAATCAGACTCTCTATTCAAACTTTTACTCTTCCCTCCCTCCTCCTCTTTTGGTGAGTGACCAGTAACACACCAAATTTGTTAAGTTACTGTAGCAAAGTTAAGAAATCTTTAATTTGGTGAGTTCGTTTGGTGAGGCTGATAATGGATAGTTTGGAAGATTTTGCTCCCTATTTTAACTTAAAAGTTAGTTTGAGTGGCGTGATATTGATGCTCTAACAAGCCCCTTGTCTTTAAAATGGATTGGAGGGTCCTACTTAGGTGCTCTGTGATTTCCTATCGGATCTAACTTTATAATCAAAATTGTTTCCTTTTTAGAACTCATTAAAAATATTAATTGCGTCAAAATTATGTTGAATGGATATCGTGTAATCTAAATTCGAAACACTTTTATCTTGATATAAATAGGATAAATGGATGCCGATAATTTTTTCAATCTCATTTTTTTTTCACAAAGATAGATGTGAATTTTACTTAAACGATAAATGATCGATCTGATTTTTTATACAGTTAATGTTAATCCTAAAATAAAAAGCACGGTTTCGATCATCAAAGGGGGTCAAGAATGGCTTTATAGAGGACCCAAATTGAACCCTCTATTCCATTTGGAAGACCGGAGAGGATCTAACTCTGGCTATCTTCGTATTGTTGTGGTTAAATAAAGTCTATATGTGAATTTGACTCTATAAAGAGAAAGCTATACTCTTCTGTAATAGATTTCTTCAAACACATGACTTTTTTTATTTAACATCTTCAAACATAATTTATGCATATTTACAAGTAGTAAGTGGAGTGGTAGTTTAATGATGGGTATTTTTATACTCTCACGTATTAGGTAATGTTTTGAAAACCTCACTTACCATATCCCCAACCCCCTTGATTAGAGTAAATTATATTTTTCAAAAAATAAAAATGGGTAATGATTTTTGCACCCCTATTTTTTAGTAATGCACCAAATTCTTTGTCTTTTAGTGATAAAATTACAAATAAAAATTCACTATGAGATAAAAAAGAGAGTGCATTTATAACAATAATAAAAAATAAGGCGTGGAAATTTTATTTTTAAAAATATAGGAGTAGTAGTTTATATTTACTAGTAGTAGCTTACAATGTTCAAAGACTCCAAGAAAACCACGTAGTGGTTAGTTTAATTGAGCAAGTGCTTACACGAAAACGGGGGTTCTATAGGAGCCCCTGTAGGGCGTCCTTGTAGTCCGCTACGTGAATCATCGTGTGTTTTGAGTAATTTGAATCCGTTTAGCACTTTTAGGGAGGAAAAAAAAAGAAGAGAAACTGTCCCTAGGAGCATATCGGAAAGTTTAGTAAAAAAGAATTAAAAAGTAGAATTAAATACTAAAAAAGAATTAAAGAGTAGAATTAAAGCTCGTCGACAAAACTGTGTTAACTGAGCGATCTAAGCCTAGGAAATCTTAACCAAAGTTTTCAACCCCTCACACTCTCTTGGATTTCCGTCAGGACTGAAGACGGCCGTTTTTACTTTGCAGTTTACACGATAGCCTTGAAATAGCCGATACCTTGATTTTTTTTTAGCACTAACAAGATGCATTGTACGGCTGCAAACGAGTCAAGCCGAGCAAAGCTCTGAAGTGTTTGCTCCTACTCTTTCAAAATTATCTTATTTAGCTCTATTTCAAGTTTGGCTCGTTTAATATCATAAGAAAGATATTTGAGCTTGGTTTATTTACTCAACGAGTATTTATAAAGAGTGTCAAACTGCTCGTGAAGAACTCTTTTCGTTTCAAGCCCTCAACAGAGCCTACAGGAAGCGTCCAACTCTTTTTATTATTTTTTTTTTATAGCCAGATATTCCGGCCAACTTGCGCACTCCTCTTTTCACTTCAAATTTTTTTTTTCTTCTTTCATTATCTCTAGTTATAATTAATACCCATCATCCAAGAGCCCCAAGTCCACCTCAACTGGCATCACACAAACGACAAAAAATATTTAATTGACCGAGCAAATTAAGCCTATGAATGGTGGAGAAGAAAATAAAAAATAAGCTTAGGATTCATAAAAACAAACAAAAACTCTATTTTTTTTTTCGTTTTTGGTAAACAAACTCTTTTGTTTTCAACCTCAGTCTTTGTCCTCTCTCGTCGTTTCTCCATGAAGAGTGAAGACCACCATAACTTTACACGGTACCATTTGCCAAAAAAGCCTTGAAATTAGCCACTTCTCGATTCCATATCTCAAAGTATTACTTCTATTTGGCTATGAGATTTAAATCATGTGACCTACATGGCTACATACATTATCTAATTATTAGTGTTACATATTTTCTACTTTCATGATGAACATTTTTTTTTTTATAACACAGGCGTTCCGGTCAACATTTACGCATCTCAACTAAATTTGAATATTTGAGAACTCAAATCTTATCGACTAATTACGGAAATCGAATTAAATTTGGATCAAACCTCTGTATTGACTAACTTCAAAAGAGTTGATGATATTATTTGAAAACTTGAGATTTTAAGAGAAAGTAAATCCTTAAATCCCAAATCTTGTCTATCAGGACAATCCTTTGGGATTTACTTGTACCATAAACTTGGCGAGACTATCAAACTCTCTAATTTGATTAGGTGTTTTACTATGGCTGGCTTATTGACCTTTTTTTTTTGTCATGTGAGAGAATGATCTGTTTTGGGATCGAAATAAACTGGTTTTTTTGAGTTAGTGGAATGAGGCCTATAAGAGTAGTTTTTTAGCACGACCCTATCATGAGGCCTCTAGTTATTTATCCCTCCCTCAAAAAGATGTCATAAATTCACTATTCATATCTCCCAAAAAAGAATCTATATATTGTAATTTATCATACTTTTTATGATTAAAATTTTTATTTAATACTCCCTCCATCCCAAAATGGATGTCCATAACTACTATTTAAATCTCTCAAAAAATCATTAAATTTCATATTTTATAACACTTTTTAGGATTTTTAGAACTTTGTTTAATAAAACTAAACCAGATTTATCAAACGAGATATGGAGTACATAATTAATCAGCTTAAAAATATAAATGATTTTTTAAGAGGCCCGAATAGTGATTTCGGATATCCATATTTTAGGGCAGATAGAGTAAAACAAGTGAAATTTATCAAATAAGATTCATATTATATATGTAAAATATTATGACACAAAAAATCTAAATAATTTAATGAGGGTGTAGCGGCCGGACCTAGGGGCACCCCCCCTCGGCTGAGGGCTGGGGCGGGGTCCCGGAGGTCGCCTCCCCCGAAGGAGATCGAGAGAGCTCGGCACCCTTGGCCCCGGCAGGGCAGCCCCCCAGGGGGGCAGTGAGCGTCACGTCCGGGGTCCCAGCCCCTGGGGGTCACGATCCACTGGAGGCCAGATGGGGAGGCTCGGCCAGCTTTGCGTAGACCGCGGTCCCCCTCGGTGGGTCGGTCCCCGAGCCCTTCCCGGAACGAGTCGGATGACCTCGGTGCGGGGGGCGGGGGCAGGGTTGCGTCAGATGTCGGGGGCCCGATCGAGGCACGCCTGACAGTCTGAGCAATTCGACAAGTGGGCTCACCCACCCACCTGGATCGCATTTATGGAGAGCCACCAAACCCTGCAGCCTAGGCCTGCAGGGGAGATGGTGGGATCTGACAGATAGGGGTCTCAGTGTCAGGTGACGACCCTGGGGAGGAAGCGAGGAGCCACTTGGGGGACGTCCGGCGGTTCATGCATTTATGGTAGCGATAGGGACGGGGCGCGTGAGGCCCCCAAGGGATGTATGGGACACGCGCCTCCTCACCTATAAATACGCCCCTCACCACCTCCATGAAGGACACACGAAAAACTCCTACACCACCCTCTCTCTCTCTCTACATTTGGTTCTCCACTATATTCCTCTCCCCGTTGCTAACTTCGCCATCGGAGTGCCTTCCCGGACCACCACCGTCCGGGCTAGGCGCTAACGTGGTTGCTTCCTTGTGCAGGTCCCCATCCGGCGTACCACTGAAGCTCTGCTCACCCTCTCCGTCGAACCCCAAGGGTCCCAGTGAAGTCTGGTCCGGCGCGGCCCCCCCCAGTACCGTGCCAAAAGGACCAAGGAGGTCATTCCGGTGAAGAGCCCCCCACAATTGGCGACTCCGCTGGGGACTAGTTAATCTCTCCCAGCCTCTCTTTTCTATTAGTGGTGGCCCTTTAGCCTTGCTCGGACCTCCTCCACTTCTCCAGAGCAGCTAAAGCATGGCGAACCTCACCCTCGGCAGGGACTCATTCGACGCCGCCGGAGAATACGTCAACAGCACTGACCGCAGCAGGTACCACCAAGTCAGGAGTGACTTGGGGCTCACCCTCACCCCCATCCTTAACAGGGATGGAACCGTCACGGTGGCCCCCACCGCCGCCGGCCCCAGCAACGCCCGCACAGCTAGCGTCCTGTTCAGCATGAATGGCGATGTCGTCTCCCTTGACAACCTCACTACTCCCGCCCGAAGGGAGGCGTTACCTCCGCCTCCGCCCCTCACCATAGAGGCGGAGCTGGCGCTACTAAGGAAAGAGGTGCTGGCCATGAAGCAGGCCAGGAGTCAGCCTGCGACCTCGAAGTCTGGGGGCCGAACGAGGACCAGAAGGCCCCAATCGAGCGCGAGAAGCGAGGGAACGAGAACGCCTGTGTTCGACCGCCTCGGTCCGGTCATTGAGGTTGACAGCCGAGGAAACGCCTTCGTCATCCCCCAGGAGCGTACCTCCCCTAGGAACCAGCAGGCCCGGACGAGGCAGACGAGGCGAACCGAGCACCCGAAGGATAGCGCCACGGCCTCAAGCGCCCGGACCCCGGACGTCCGTGGAGACTCAGAATACGCTCGCCGGCTTCAGAGGGATATAAACAAGGGCAAGGGCCCCGCGGGAGCCGCACCCCGCGAGCTAGATGTCGGCAACCTATCGACTGATCGAAGGGACTGTCGGCACCAGAGCCAATCGGCTGATCGGGCCGGTTCACGCCGTCTGGATCGGTTGGGGAATCGGCAGGGCGCCCGGGAGATCCTCCCCAAGGACGATCGACGGGGCCCCCGAGAGAGGACCGGGGCCCCGGAGCCAGCATCGGCGGGAAGAGGTGGCAATAACCGGGACCCTGGCTTCAACCCAGGGGAGAGATATGAGCTCCGCCACCAGGGCGGAAGCATAGTGCTCGTCAATACTCGGACGGGGGACACGAAGGTTTATCACCCCGAGAGGGGGGTAGAGCACCCCGACGCGAGAGATGACCTGCACGCCGTTCGCGGACCCCACGCGAAGAGACGCTCATCCGAGCGGAGCAATGTACATGACAGCCTCGAGGCTCGGCATAGGCCAAACGACCCTCCCAAAAGGGCCTGCGGAGTGAACCAGACAGTCGACCTCGGCCGTCGGAACCCTAGTCAGTCCGACTCACGGCTGGAGAAAGCCAAACAGTCCCCCTTTGTAGCTGAGGTTGCAGAGGTAATCCCCCCCAGGGGCTTCAAAATCCCCAAATTCGACAAGTATGAGCCCACTACCAACGCCATCACCCACGTACAACAGTACCGGCTGGTCTCCGAGCTCTACGGACATGGTGACGCCTTAATGTGCAAAACTTTCTCCATGAGCCTCGGGACCACCGCCCTCCTGTGGTACGGCCAGCTGGCACCAGGGTCGGTCGCCGGCTTTGATGAGTTGGAGCGCGCGTTCACGTCTCGGTTTGTGACAAGCAACACGCAACCGAAGACGCTCGACGCATTGGTAAACATGAAGAGGGGGTCGGACGAGACCCTCAAGGAGTACATCGCCCGCTATTGGGAGGTGTACAGCCTGGTTGAAAATTGCGACTAGAAGGTGGCGGCCACGTCGTTCAAAAATGGCCCGGAGGACTCCTCAGATATGTTCAAAGACCTGATGGTGCACCCACCGAAAGACATGACGGAGCTTATGCGGACTGTGGACAGATACCGCGAGCTGGAGGAGTTCCTTGTCGGCAAGGCTTCGAAGGGGGGTATCAACAAGAGCTCCCCGAAGGAAGGAAAGAAGCAGGTCAACAACGTCAGGAAGGGACGGGGCGAACAGGGCGGTGGAAACGGTGGCCAGGGCTACCGAGACAATGGCAGAAGCAACGATAACGGTGGCGGGTGGGAAAGACCCCCCAGGAACGACAACGACTACGTAGCTGTGAAAACCGTCTTCACCCTTCCAATCTACAGGCTGCTCACGGAGATTGGCCGGACGAGGTGGTTTCTCTGGCCCGAGGACAAGACGGGGTCGGATCCCTCCCAGAGGGGCAGGTGCACCTACCATAACGAGGCGGGGCATTACACAACTGCCTGCCGACCGTTCAAAGCACATTTGGAACGACTGGTAACCGAGGGCCGGTTGGACGAATGGATCGACCGCACCAGGACACCCCTACCCGCGCCTGGACCGCCCCCGCCCCCTCCCCCCGAGGGTCAGCGCCCCCCGCAAGGAGGGCCAAGGGGCCGGGGCGGGGCCGTCGAGACGATACACGGTCCGATGAGTAAGGACGAAGCCGAGGAGATGCACCACGAGTTGGCAGCGATAGAACGAGCAATGCAGGTGCTGTCGGTCGGGCAACCCCCAAAGCGGAAGTATCAGGAGCCGGAGGACCCCCACACCATCTCCTTCACCGAGTTGGATCTGGAAGGTTTACGGCTTCCCCACCAGGATGCCCTAGTCGTCGAGGTCGAAATCGACGGTAGAGATGTCCGGCGAATCCTGGTTGATCAGGGGAGCTCCGCGGACGTCCTTTATTATTCGGCTTTCAAAGCCCTCGGACTTACGCGTGATGAGCTGACCCCGGCGGACACCCCCCTGGTTGGATTCGCGGGACACCCGGTCTACCCCATCGGCAGCATCACCCTCCCGGTCGTGGTGGGGTCGATGCGTTTGGAGACCAACTTCACTGTGGTGGACTCCCCAAGCCCCTACAACGCCATTCTTGGCCGGGGATGGCTCCACTCCATGAGGGCGATTGCCTCCACCCTCCATCAGTGCCTCCGCTTCATCGGTACATCCGGGAAACAGGAGACCGTCTGGGGTAACCAGATGGCCTCCAAGAAATGCTTCGTAAACGCTGTACGCGTGAGGGACAGAAAGGAGAGTAGGATGCCGAAGCAGGTCCAGTGGATCGAAATGCCGGAGTCCACCGCTGTCCTTGAAGACGTCGGCTCCCTGGCCGAGGAGAAGGCTGTTGAGGATCTTGTCAAGGTACCAATAAACGAAGACGGTAGCAGGTACTTCATGGTGGGATCCGAGCTCTCTAATGCCGAGCGCAACGACCTGATTGGCTTCCTCAGAGACAACGTCGAGGTTTTTGCGTGGACTCCTTATGAAATGCCTGGCGTAAGCCCGGATTTCATCACGCATAAACTCAACGTCGATCCGGCTAGGAAATCGGTGATACAGAGGCCAAGGCGGTCCTCGGCAGCCCATTCGGACGCCGTGGTGGAGGAGGTCCAGAAACTCATAGAGGCCGAGGCCATCCGGGAGGTGCAATACCCCACCTGGTTGGCCAACACCGTGGTGGTGAAGAAGAAGACCGGCAAATGGCGGGTGTGCGTCGACTATACCAACCTCAACTTGGCCTGTCCGAAGGATTGTTTCCCTCTCCCTCGGATTGACCAGTTGGTAGACGCCACCGCCGGACACGCCAGGTTGAGCTTTATGGACGCGTACCGAGGGTACCACCAGATCGCCATGGACGAGGGGGACATGGAGAAGACAGCCTTCATCACGCCTCGGGGCACTTACTGTTATCAGGTAATGCCCTTTGGCTTGAAGAACGCCGGAGCCACCTACCAGCGGATGGTCTCCAAGATGTTCCAAAGGGAACTTGGGGACATCATGGAGGCATACATCGACGACATGGTGATAAAGAGCAAACTTGCAGAGGACCACTTGAGTCACCTCGGCAGGGTCTTCGCCGTACTCAGGGCTCACAGACTGCGGCTTAACGCCGAGAAGTGTGCCTTCGGGGTGGGCTCAGGCAAATTCTTGGGGTACCTCGTCACTCGGCGGGGGATCGAAGCAGATCCAAATCAGATCACCGCCATCCAGAAACTCCGAGCCCCGACGACCATCAGGGAAGTCCAGCGACTCACTGGGATGGCGGCAGCCCTCAACCGCTTTATTAGCAAGTCCTCGGATGCCTGCCGTCCGTTCTTCGAGTCCATCAAGACAAGCAAGAGAGCGTTCCGGTGGAGCCCTGAATGCGATCGGGCCCTTGCCGAGCTCAAAGGGTACATGGCTAAGGCCCCCCTTCTGGTTACCCTGGCGGAGGGGGAAGACCTCCACCTATACCTGGCCGTCTCGGAGCATGCGGTGAGCTCGGCATTGGTCCGGCAGGAAGGGCCGGACCAACAGCCCATCTACTACTCCAGCAAGACCATGCTCCCGGCCGAGACTAGGTATTTGCCACTGGAGAAGTTGGCGCTCGCCCTTGTCACGGCAAAGCGCAAGCTCCTCCCCTACTTCCAGTGCCACACGATCATCGTAATTACTGAATACCCCCTCAGGGCCGTGCTCCGGAAGACGGACCTCTTGGACAGAATCTGCAGGTGGTCGATGGAATTGGCGAACTTTGACATCCGCTATGAGCCGCGCACAGCGATCAAGGGGCAAGCTCTGGCAGACTTTATAGCCGAGCTCACACCGCGGTTGGATGCCGAGGCAAAGCAAGAGAAGGAAGCTGGCACCACGGAGGACCCCACCCCTGCGCAGCCGGGGTTCGTCCTCAAGAGGTCTCCGCCAAGGGCGGCGACGATTTACACCGGTGACTCCTGGCGCATGCACGTCGACGGGGCCTCCAACAGCCGGGGGGCGGGGGCTGGTATAGTCCTCGTGTCCCCCGAGGGTACCCTCCACGAATGCGCCATGAGCATCGGGTTTCCAGCCACCAACAACGAAGCCGAGTACGAGGCTCTCATCGCGGGGCTGCGCCTCGCCTTGAACCTCGGTATAGAAGAGTTGCAGGTCTACAGTGATTCCTTGTTGGTGGTCAACCAGCTCAACAGCGATTATGGCTCCGGTGATAGCCGGATGCTCAAATATCTCAGTCTCGTCCTAAAATTGCAAGAGGACTTCAAGAAGATTGAATTCTGGCATATCGGCCGAGCTCGCAACGCTCACGCCGATGCCCTCGCCGCCCTCGGTTCGGCCTGCTCTGACATCGGGGGTTCCCGGACAATCATCCTCGGGGACGTCCCCACCCCCAGCTTTGAGCCCGGGCAGGAGGACATCATGTGCATCGCTCCTTTGGGTCCCAGTTGGATGGACCCACTTGTTGCCTACCTGCGGGACGAGCGGCTGCCCGAGGATAAAAAGGCGGCCCACCGACTTCGGTGCCAAGCCGCCTCGTACTACCTCTCCGCGACCAGCCAACTCTACAGGCGCACCTACATCGGTCCGGACCTGCGTGTCCTTCACGAGGAAGAGGTCCCACGGATCCTTCATGAGCTTCACGAGGGCAGCAGTGGCTGCCACTCAGGAGGACGGTCCTTGGCCGAGCGCGCCGTCTCCCAGGGTTATTGGTGGCCTAAAATGCGGAAGTCGGCCGAGGCCTACGTCAGGAGCTGCGGATCTTGTCAGAGACATTCTCCCCTCCTCCACCAACCCACTCTTTTCCTCAATCCCGTCACCAGCCCGTGGCCGTTCGCTCAGTGGGGACTCGACATCGTCGGAGTGCTTCCTACTGCCCCCGGCGGATTCAGACACCTCATCACCGCCACGGACTACTTCACCAAGTGGGTCGAGGCAGAACCCCTCATCCACATCACTGCCACCGAGGTGGAACACTTCATCTGGAAGAACATTATCTCCAGGTTCGGAGTTCCATACGCTATCATCTCGGATAACGGCACCCAGTTTGTGGCCGAGGCAATAAAAACACTGTGCAAGAAGAGGGGGATCCGCGTCTATAATTCAACTGTGGCGTACCCTCAGGGGAACGGCCAAGCCGAGGCCTCCAACAAGTCCATCTCGGCTGGCCTCAAGAAGCGGTTGACCAATAAGCGAGGAAAATGGGTCGAGGAGCTTCCCAAGGTCCTTTGGGGCTATCGTACCACCCCGCGGCGGGGCACTGGCCGAACACCCTTCTCAATGGCTTATGGGATGGAGGCGGTCCTCCCCCTCGCTGCAACAGCTCCGACGGCGCGCACCGAAGCATTCCACCCTGCCACCAACGACGAGCACGTCGCTTCCGAGCTCAATCACGTCGAAGACCTTCGCGATGACGCCAACATCAGGTACGCCGCCTACCAACAAGAGGTAGCCCGGGGCTACAACAAGAAGGTCCGGATGCGCCCCTTCAATGTTGATGACCTCGTCCTTAGGGAGGTAGTACAAAAGAAGAACAAGAAAAAATTCATGCCTAACTGGGAGGGCCCGTTCAAGATCACGGCCAAGGCCGGTTTTGGGGCTTACAAACTCGCCGAGCTAGACGGCACGGTTGTGGGCAACCCATGGAACGCCTCCAAGCTTAGGAAGTTTTATGGGTAGCCCAACTTTCTTTTTTATGATTACGCACCGCTCTCGGAGATCCTTTGTAAACCGAGCGGGTCGAAATTCAATGAACAACTTTTCTTTTTCCTCTGTTAGATTATCCTGATCGTTTGTTCCACGCACTGGGATCGTAGTCACCATGGCACCCCTCGCTGTTCGATGGAGCACCACGTTCAAAGGAACGCCTCCTACAGAGCGGAGTTCCTATGTTCGGTGGAACGGTATTCCGCTCCGTAGACCGCCCGTCCTCGGTTGAGCGAACGGAAGACCGTTTGGTCTCGGATGATTCTCAATGCGAGGCTTCGGGTTGAACTACCAGGCCTTGCTGTCATCCAACCCCCTTGCCAATACGGGCTCGGGGGATGAACGCTGGTTAGCGTTCGGCTACAGGCCACCTCGGCTTAGGTCCGCAATCGGGGGCTATCGAAGCGATCCCCCACCTAAGCCGAGCTTTTTCCCACCCGTGCTCGGTGGAGCCCACGGGTCCGGTTGAACTTTCATGTCTTGCGATCAGTACCTTCCCTACTTATCTTCGGCAGAAAGCACACGGACTTTGCTTAATCCCGAAGAGGGGCTAGTTATTAAGAGCTCGGCCGAGCGCCTACGCTCGGTACGGACTTTCCAACTCAAAGTTAGAAAAATTAAAAACAGTTGCGTAAATAAGAGGGCATTCTTCCATTCACATCAAAATTGGGAGCTCGGCGATAGTGCATCGTTTAATGCCGGCCCCCGGAACACCCTTTTACAAAATTACAAAGCCTCATTCTGGCATATTACTACGACAGTTCGGTGCCGGCAAAAAAAAAAAAAAAAAAAAAAAAAAAAACTGTCTACTGAGCAGATTGGGGGTCCTCGGCGTAATCCTCGCGCTCCTCGGCGTCTTCGACCTCGTCTTCTTCCATCGGCATCGGAGGGACCTCTGGCTCCGGAATCTCTGGGACGACCCTGGCCTCGGCGTCGGGAGGGGCACCACAGGCGTCTACTCCCCTGGTGTAAGCCCCCGGGAAGCAGTCCTTGTAACCAAGGCGGTAGCCCTTCTTGAAGGCCGCTTCCTTGATCTCCTCGGCCTCCTTAAGATACTGCCTCCCGGCCTCTTCCTCACCCCTTTTGAAACCGCTCACGTCTGCCGCGGCAAGGAGGTCCGAGTGCGACGCTTCGACCTCGGTGAGTCTATCCTCGGCTGCTTTGGCCCTCTTGTCCGCATCTTTAAACTTGTCCTCAGCAGCTTTGGCCCTCTCCTCGGCCAACCTGGCGTCACGATCAGCAGCGTCGGCCCTATCCTCGGCAGCCTTTATGCGGTCTTCGGCCCCCTGCTTCTCGAGGCTCAGACCCTCCATCTTCTTCCCGAGGCCATCGAGGTCTACCTTTAGCTTGGCCGAGGACTGCCTCTCCTCCCTCAGCTTGGCCTCGGCGGTCCTGGCTGCCTTGGCCAATGCCACAGCCTTCTTGTGGGTGGCAATCGAGGCTTGGCTTGCCTGGAAGAAAGAAAAATGTAAGTACAAAGCGTAGGGATATAAGGATTAAATGCCTCGGGAAAACCTAATACGTACCTTGACCAAGCTGCTGTGGAGCTCAAGGAAGTTCTCGTCAATGGAAGAGGCGTCGAGGGTGGACATGTCCGCCGGGAGGGCCAGCCCTTTCAGCAGGATGTTGGCCGTCTCGGGAGACCTCTGCACGCTGTCAGCAACCGTGAGAACCACCCCGCCGTGCCCAGAGAAGATAGGGGCCCATGCCTCGGGAGGGGGAGCGTCATCGGATCCGCCCCCCACCTCGCGGCTGGCCGTGGCTGACCTCCGGGAAGGGGCCCGGCTGGGGGCCTGACCTTGGCCCTGGGTCGGGGGCTGAGCTGCGAGACCGGTGATTGGGTCTCCCTGGGCAACATCAGCTGGGGGTGTCTCGGTAGGCGTCGTGGGAGAGACTGGCCCCGCAGAGTCACTTTCCCGGGGCCTCTTCTCCGCCGGCTCTTCTTCCGCCCTCGGGGGCTCCTCCCTAGGCCTCCGCAAGCCCCCCGCCTGTCCTCCCCCTCTGCCAGGCTGTGCAGGGCGTCTTCGGCGCTGCTGCTGCCTTAGCTGCTGCAGGGTAGGCCTCCCGGTGTTTCCCTCGGCGCCCATCGGCTGCCTCTCCCGCCCCCACAGCTGCTCTAGCCCTTCGTCGGGTAGATTTCCCCTCCTCCTCCTCCGGCGGTTGCTCGCCCTCGGATCTTTTCCCCTGTGCAGATAGCCTCGGTAGCTTGGCTCGTATCCGAGGAGGAGATGGGCTTGCTGTTGGCCGTGGGCGAAGAGAGCTCGGATCACGTCATCGTCCGAGAGCTCGAGTAGCCTCTTGTTGACAACGGTGCAAACTGCAAAGGGACAAAAACAAAGAGGAAAAGTCAGTCCTCGGCAGGAAACAAACATGGACCAAGCAAGTGCAAAATAACTACGGCTTACCGGGGTCCCCTCGGCGGTGGTTGAGGGGCCAGGTGTGCGGTTCCTCGGGGGCCCATGTATAGTTCCCCCTCACCGTCACATAATTGTATTGATGTTCCTCGGAGTCATAGAGATCCCCAATCAGGTGGTCATACTCATTCCGAACGGCGAAGTAGTACCGCCGGAATCTCGGGCTGAGGCCGACGAGGTAGATACCGAGGACGTCGTACACGGTGACCGGGATGTGGTACCTCTCGGCTAGCTTCAGCACCGAGCAAAGGACTCGGTACACGTTCACCACCACCTGGTGAGGCCCGAGGTTGTAGTAGTAGAGGAGCTGGCGGACGATCTTCGGGAATGGAAATCGGAACCCCCCCTCGGTGATGGCCATTAGGGGAACCGTGACATGGTCATCCCCATATTCGATCCTGTCACCGAAGTGGAGCTCTATGTCCACGTCCGCCGGGATTTCATACTTTTCCCGGAACGCCACCAAGTGCTGGGGGTGCTCGGGGTCGAACTCCTTGACGTAGCGGCACTCGTCCTCCCCTATCTTGGGGAGTGGGACCTCCTCCCAGTTTTCCCCGAGAGCAAGTGCAGGGGCCTCGGCGCGCTGTGCTCTCGGCGGTGGGTCCTCTCCTTCTCCGGTCTCGGGAGGAGCGGGATCTGATGAGCCGCTTCGTCCTCCCTCTTCCCCGTTCCCCAGATCGACGATCTCCACGGGCTCGGGGATGGGTTCGAAAATCTCCACCTCGGGAGAATCAGGGGGGCCCGGGAGATTTGTATGCTCGGGCGCTCGGGATGTGGATGCCCCGGTTCCAGGGTCGGTTCTTTCTTCCCCCATCCTGCTATACCCTTCGGGGTAGATCGTTTGGAGGGGAGGGATATTGAGCACACTCGGGGGCAGGTTCCGGTACCGATTACCGAGCTCCCTGATGTATGCAACTGCCTCCTCGTCGAGTTCTTCGTCGCTGTCAGAAATAACGAAGGGGTCGTTGCTCATCCAGCCGAGGACCTATAAAACGTGCACGGGGAGAACCCGTCAGCTATATGCATGGGGGCCGAGGGTGCAAGTGCACCACCTATGAATGTGATCAGCTTACCGAGGGGACCTTCCCACTCAGATGACTCGGCTGGACGCAAGTGGTGTGTGCGCTCGGTAAGTGCCCTCGGAAGAACAGGTTGAGTATTCAACCTGTCCTCGGAAGAACACGTTGAATACTCAACTTGCCCAGAAAACGGCAGCCGTGCGCCGCCGTGAGTTTCGCCGGAAAACTCAACCAGGACAGGGGTAGGTCTGGAAATGCCAAAAGTGGGCCAAAAACGGCCCAAAATGCGTAGAAAAAGTACCAAAAAGCAAGAGAAAGAGAGGATAAAGTGTTTTACCTCGAGTTTGGGCGTTGAAAGCTGCTGGGATGAGAGATCTGGCTTTGGGACGGTTGAACTTCCACGGTGGCGCAAGTTTTTTCCGGCAGGGGTGAAGTTGGCAGAGTGACAGTGCCCTCTCTCCCCCCCCGAAGTTGTATTTATAAGGGGAGAGGGGAGAGTCAGCCACCGCATTTAATGAGGAGACGATGCGTCGGCTCGGGAAACGGCGCGTCGGCTCGGCTGGCCATTCAGGGCTTGACACCTGTCTGCCCCGTTTGAAACGTTTTGGCGCGAATCCCATGCGCCGCCCCTCGGACAAATGCCGAGGAGACACGTGGCAGACGACGTCACGCCACATCACCGAATCTCTGACATTGGATAAGCCCAAACGTCATCTCCGAGACGACGTCACATCGCGCGTCCTTTCAACTTCAGAGCGATGCGACGTCCCGCGCACGAAGCTCGGGAAATCCCTCGCCGCTCGGCGTGTTCTGTTCATCATGCCCTCGGCTAGGGGATGGGCTCGGTACGGCCGCGCAGATTGGTCAACTCCCTCAATCGCCAAGCGCTGATTGATGAAGCTGAGGGGCTATTGTAGCGGCCGGACCTAGGGGCACCCCCCCTCGGCTGAGGGCTGGGGCGGGGTCCCGGAGGTCGCCTCCCCCGAAGGAGATCGAGAGAGCTCGGCACCCTTGGCCCCGGCAGGGCAGCCCCCCAGGGGGGCAGTGAGCGTCACGTCCGGGGTCCCAGCCCCTGGGGGTCACGATCCACTAGAGGCCAGATGGGGAGGCTCGGCCAGCTTTGCGTAGACCGCGGTCCCCCTCGGTGGGTCGGTCCCCGAGCCCTTCCCGGAACGAGTCGGATGACCTCGGTGCGGGGGGCGGGGGCAGGGTTGCGTCAGATGTCGGGGGCCCGATCGAGGCACGCCTGACAGTCTGAGCAATTCGACAAGTGGGCTCACCCACCCACCTGGATCGCATTTATGGAGAGCCACCAAACCCTGCAGCCTAGGCCTGCAGGGGAGATGGTGGGATCTGACAGATAGGGGTCTCAGTGTCAGGTGACGACCCTGGGGAGGAAGCGAGGAGCCACTTGGGGGACGTCCGGCGGTTCATGCATTTATGGTAGCGATAGGGACGGGGCGCGTGAGGCCCCCAAGGGATGTATGGGACACGCGCCCCCTCACCTATAAATACGCCCCTCACCACCTCCATGAAGGACACACGAAAAACTCCTACACCACCCTCTCTCTCTCTCTACATTTGGTTCTCCACTATATTCCTCTCCCCGTTGCTAACTTCGCCATCGGAGTGCCTTCCCGGACCACCACCGTCCGGGCTAGGCGCTAACGTGGTTGCTTCCTTGTGCAGGTCCCCATCCGGCGTACCACTGAAGCTCTGCTCACCCTCTCCGTCGAACCCCAAGGGTCCCAGTGAAGTCTGGTCCGGCGCGGCCCCCCCCAGTACCGTGCCAAAAGGACCAAGGAGGTCATTCCGGTGAAGAGCCCCCCACAGAGGGATTTGAATAATGGTTTTAGACATATTTTTTGAGACAGAGGTAGTGTATTTTTTTCCAATATTGATATTGATCTCAAGTTAAAATACTCATTCGAGAGACCAATACTAGAATAACGCAAACGACAAAAAAACGTTCATTTTATATTTATTGAGCGACCAAATTAAGCCTGGGAATTCATCACACCAAAGAAAAACTATTTCAGCCCCACTTATACTCCTCAATTAATTTTGGATTCCTGAGGTAACGATCGAGCATAATCTCTCATGGCTCCAAGAGTTTGCTGGCAAGGAAAATCGAAATTGAGATCTTAGATGGAAGCAAACTCCTAAGTCAAAAGACAAAATCACTTTGCCAATCTCTTGAGGTTATGTTCCCATACAGTTAAGGAATTAGGGGGACTACATAAATCCGAGCGTTCATTACTAAGATCGGATGGGCTCACTACACTATTTTAGTGAGCCCCTCACTACAAGGCTCCCGGTTCCTACAGTTAACTCGAGTTCTGTTCTTCGGGTCAAGTTGCAACAAACTAATTTTCATAAATCCTTCAATCTCGACGTGGACGTGCCTCTGACCGGACAAGAAAGGAGATTAGTGAATGTACACGTAAACAGGCCCCAAATCCCTTACCATCAAACCACCCAAAAAAAAAATTAAGTATTCAAATTTCAACCTCTCTCTTTGTCCTCTCTCTCAGCGTTTCTCTCTGAAGAGTGTGAGACCACCATAACTTTACACGGTACCATTTGCCCAAAAAGCCTTGAAATTAGCCACTTCTCGATTCCATCTCTCTCTCTCTAAAAGTCTCCTCTCTCCCTCAGAGCTACAAGCCTACAATTCCATCAAAGAAAGAGCCGAAATTCCACTACTATAAAACAAAAAGACGAACTGGGTCCGTTTCTGTTTGCCCTGTTTGATTGGTTATGAGAGAGAAAGTTTAGACAATAGAGATTTCGCTAAAATCAAAAGGGCAAAAATGGGAGTAGAAAGTAGGTGGAAATCGGTGGCGCCGAATGTGGCTCCGGTGAGTAGCGTAGACAGAGAAGAAAGTTTGGGGCATTTTGAGAAATCTGTGGATGCGGTGTCGTTTGGGTTCGTGGCTACTGCCATTCTCATTGCAATGTTCATTGTTATGGCTATATTCGAGAGGTTTTTCCGGCCAAGATCCGCCGCCTCCGGTGGCCGGAATGGTGGGGATCTTGAAGCTCAGATGACTGTTAACGGGAAGCTGAATTACCCATCTCCCAAAGTACTCTCTCTCTCTCTCTCCCCCCTTAATTTTTTGTTCTTGTAATTTTTTTCGTATTTTCTGAAATATTGTCAGATAAAAAAAAAAGTTAACAAATTATGACGAGAAATCTGAATTGCAAATCACGAAAATTAAATAATGCAGAGAAAATATCACGAGCAATGATTTTGAAAGAACTCGGCGATATTAAATATACGTCTATGTCTGTGTGTATATGTGTTTTTCGGAATTTTGAGATACTGCTTCTTTGATTATATTCATTTTTTGGGAAATCTTTTGGGTAATTACTACTCAAGTTTCTGTTTTTCCGTCCGGACTCGGTCCCAGTAGCGAGGCTGGGCACTACTAGTGCTGCATCCCAGCCGTCCGTCTCTGCAATTAATAGTTTGGCGTTCAAAAGGACTCTTCTATGTTTGGATGTTAGGGAAAGAAAGAGAAAAGAAGTGAAAATAATTAAGAAGGAAAGTAGAGGGAAAATTGGAGAGAAAATGGGAGGAAAGTTAAATAGGGATTTGATTATTTTCCTTCCTCTTTTGTAAAACCAAACAAAGGAAGGGAATTTTTTTAAATTTTCTCTCCCTTTCTTTTCTTTTCCCTAAGAACCAAACAGAAGGGTAGGGAGGAAATAGTCTTTTAACAAAATCTAACCATTAAAAACACTTTTCGACGGCTAGAATGCAGCGCTACATCACTGTAGTGCCCAGCCTCACTACAGGTACCTCGTCCGTTGTCCATGTTCTGTGAACTGTAATGAGTGGACCAACTAACTTTATTGCTACAATTATGTACTGTAATTGTCTGTGCAATTATGGATAATCCTTGCAATTTGACTGGTGATTATGGTAAATATTATGGAGGAGTCCTTTGCAGATATTATTGTTCTAGTAGAAAAGAATACCAAACTTTTCTTGCTTGTAATTATTAGAGCTCACACTTACTTCATTATTTATCTACTTTTCTCCTTTTTTAGTTGTCCCTGGTGTGTATTTCAAAGGCAAAGTTGGGAACTTTTTCATCTTTTGTTTTCATGTCATTGTATGCCATTACACAAAATAACAAAGAAAACCTACAACTAGAAAAGGGAAAATTTCTCAAATGTATATTTCCATTCTGAGCTGCATACATTTTATTTTCCAGTTTCCACAAAATTTACTTGGGCACCAAATATTTCTTTCAGTTTAGTTTAGTCATCGATCAAATTTAAATTTATCCAGTTGCTAGTATAATTAAAAAATTGTCAAAAATGAAAAGAAACGAGGTTACAGATAACTAACTTAATGATGCTATCAACCCGAGCCTAGTATCGTAGATGGAACCAGATTACCAGGTCCGGACGAGTTCAGCGAAGTGAGAATATTGTTTCCTGTGGTCCTCTGTTTCTAAGGGCTGTCGCCATTACTTCATTTTGAAGGAAAATGCCAGTTTGTCGAGGGCGAGATTTATTTGATTTTGCAAACATTTGAGCTCGCTGAGTGAAGTTCATTATTTAGTCAATTTAATCATAACGACGGAAAATGAGTATACAGTTCGGATCCTATAAATTGGACTATTTTAAAAAATAGTGGGAAAGAAGTAAAAAATTCATAGATCTACCTGCTTCATTGTTGTCTTGAGAAGGTTTTTTGAATGAATTTGCCTTATATTTAGCTATTAACGCACACGCATACGATTCAAAATATGTTGTAAAGAAGGTTCTGATAATGTTATTTATATACTCATACAACCTGTAAGGCTGTAACATTAGTAGAAGGGATATTAGCATAATGGGTGTGTCTGCTTTTTTTCGTTGTTTTTTTTAGCTTAATGTGTCCCATGTTTTATCACAGCATGTGTTCTTGTCGAAGTTGCATATGCACAAAAACCACAACTTCGCAACTTGTACCAACCTTTATTGAACTTTTAGCACATTTTAAATAAGCACACCCCATGTGCCTTGAAATGAAAAGATCTAAACAGGTCAAGTGGGCACCAAATGATTCTTTTCTCATGTGCTATTATAGGCTAAAAACATCAGTCAGTCCTAAAAATCTGAATTTTGCAGCTTTTCACAATATTGAACTCTGAACTTTTTTCTTGAGTGGTCGATTTTTTGTGGGAAATTTCGTGAGGATCGCTCACCATGTCCTTATTCGGCTTGCCAAATTTATGCAGTAAAACTGTGTGTTTGTTGAGTTTAACCGCTGTTTATGAAATATGCAAACTTTTAACCAAGGAGGTTAGAGTCCAGCTGGCTAGAGCCAATGTTTCTCCTCTCCATGGAAGCTTTCTACTCTATTTATCTCCCCGGACCTGTTGGATTATATTACATGGTGGAATTGTTCAGTATAACGTAAATCTCATGTTATTTGCATGTTACAGTTACCGATTGACCAAAAACATCCCAGACCTTAGGTAACTTGGGTTTCAATTTGATTCTCATTTTTCCCAGACCGTGATACCTTTAATCTTGGTCTGGTTTCTTAAAATGGATCTGCCAGTGAGCTTAAAACTTGTGTACTTGCCGTTTTGTGCTTCTGTTAATCAACATATAAAAACTTGCTTTTGGTCTTCCCCGTGTTGCTGGCAAATGGTTTCGCAGAATTTATCGTACTACCCCTCCAATTCCTATCTTAAAACGCTTGCTCAATTTGCAGATTACCACTTATGCCAGTGGGGTGTCGGTGTTGATGCCCGGAGAAATATTTCCAACCTTCATTGCACATCCTGCTCCTGCACCGTGTCTTGCGGAAGGCATCTTACGACCGATGCATCAACTAAACACTCTTTCCAAACCGACCTCAAGCTCAGTCACAAGCTAGGAAGTTCAGTGACTAGAAAAAAGAAAAGAGGGCTACGGAAAGGCCGGTTTATTGTTAATAGCATTTGCATGGGGTTGATGGGCCAAGTCCCGGAGATATGCTCAAAAGACCACCACTTCAGAAGCACCCAGAACCCCTATTGCGTAGAGAGGGGGAACAGCAGACTTTCCGCCTCGTGGCCTGAAGAGAAGTGGCGAAGGTGAAACAGCCCTAGCCGAACAACATATCAGAATCATTGCCTGGAAAGGTAACTCTACTGATACAGCCAGAAGTAACCCTAGATACATTGTTGCTCAGGGTGCAAGAGACAAACAAGGCATGGCAACAACGGCGTTTTTGCCACTTCTCTTCAGGTGATAAGTCAGTTGTCTCTCCTCTACAGCGTTGTGGTTTTGGTCGCTCTTATTTGGTGGTCTTTTGAGCATGTCTTTTGGGTAAGGTCCTTAATGGACAGTGAGGACGAGGAGTTTAACTGTTCTTTGCTATCAACTCCAAATAAGCCAGGCCATTTGTGAGACCTCGTATCGATCCCTGTTCATAACATTGGTCCGGAGCTCAAGGTCAAGTTACGTAAGCATTCGCGTAATTTATGACCATATTGAACCCATTTGAGTATGAGAAGCTGAGAGGCTTTGCCTTTCTTATGTTCATCTATGTGTTGCTTCATTTCTCTCCCATATTATTCTACATCTTTCGGCTAACCAAACACCTGCACCCTCTTTCTTTTTTCTTGTGTTCAGCTAAGTTGAATTGGTGGTTTTCTTTATCGGAATTTTTTTGCGATCAGTTGAATTGGTGGTTATGTATGGGAATATAGGAATGCTTTCGGCATCTTTCCATAACTGAGTTTCAGATCCAGAAGTGTGTGCCTTCTTTAGGGTTCACCCGTTGGTATTTATAGGTAATAATGTGCTTGCTCTCCAAGTCTCTTGTGTTTGGCACGAGCGCACGACGTCATCAATAATTGCTCGGTCACGTGACGTCGCTAGTAACATTCTGCCACTTAGGCCTTCCATAAGATTCTAGACTAGAAGCACCCGTCCAGTTGCCATGTAACCTCCTCCAGTGCTCTTGCAAACCTCTAACAGCCTCTAGGTTGGCTAATAGATGGGCCCTATTGGCCCAGACCGAAACCACCAAACCCGGAAGATAATCAACAAGCCTTTGGGTCCACACGGAACGGTCTGAGCCACTTCGTGCGGCCCAACATCGTTCAGCCCCAAAGTGTCCACATACTGGGCCACATGGGGCGCTCCTTGGTCTTCGGCCCAATGGTCGCTCGGCCAATGGGCCACGTGAAACGAGATGAGCCTGTGATTCAGCCCATGATCGGTCAGCCATTCAGCCGAAGAGATTGGTGTGCTGTCCTTTGTCGCTTAGCCCAAAGCAGCTGGCCCAAACTCCGACTATCGTAATATTCGGCCCACTACAATGTTTTTACTTTCTCGCAAGGCATAACGTTGAAAATTATAACACGATATAAGATGAGGATTGGTCTTGCCTTAAAAATATTTCTGAAAATCTCGTTCAGAAAGCTTATTCTAGATCAGAAACAGAAAATGGACTTTCATTTTCTCCAGTAGGTTTCGTACATGTTATTTTCACTTTTATCGTACACTATCCAAAATATGTTCGCATCATTCCGAAATACTACCCAAATGAGATCGTTACAATCGTGTCAAATGTGTAACGTTCTATCTAAAAAACGAATGCTTTCGTCGAAATTGCGTGGAAAATTGATCTTTTACCCTAGTAGATAAGTTGAATGGAAAATCTCTCCAACCTTGATTTCATTTGAAAAGTGTTTTGATGGTTACTGTGATATGTTAGAGACCAAACTTTGTGTTGTTGACAACTGATTTTGATGGAAATTGTAAACCCTTTTTATGGCATTTTTATAGTCTGTTTCAAACTCTTATGATGTACTTAGTTAAATTTATTTATGGTTTTTTTGTCATTTAGTAATTTTCCAGTTAGTACGTATAGCCTTTGTTTTCTGCTTTTTCTTTTGCTATCCTTCTTGTTATTGTTGTTTTTCTACTTTTTTTCCCCCTTTTTTAAGACTTGACATAAAAAGAGATTGAGATTTTCCCGCAACCTGGGGCTCTGCTGTCACTTAGTGATAGCAAGCCATACCAATCCATCCAAACTGTTCATCTCGACAATCAACAGTTTAGATTCGCAGAGTAATTATTATATGTAATAATTAACTTTGACCAGTAAGAATTCATTTGTGAATCTGAACCGTTGATTGCGGAGAGAAACGGCTGAGATCGAAAGTTAGTAGGGAATGTTGTCCCTGAGGAATCCCCCCAAGTTCGATAAGATGATATCTTACCATGCCAATTTTTTGGACCCGGGGGCCCGGTAGTGACTTGGTCACTACAAGCATATAGTAAGTAACGACATCTGTCTGTTCTGTTTAGGATGGTCCGAATTTTAAATAAAACTCACATAAGAATTTTATTTAAAATCCGGACCGTCCAAAACACTTTTAATGGAACAGATCTTATTTTTTTTTAGGGATCGTCTGATTTGAGAGTGTTATGCATTGAACTTGATTGGAACCTTAAAAGTGAAAATAACCGTTACGTCTACGCTGAGCTTCCTCGGTTAACACCACAAGCTCCATGCCAAAGTGGGGAACATTAACATTGATATCAGTGGCCATTACCACACACATTCCAACAAAGATGAATGAACCACGTCAAAAACAATCTTTTGACTAAAACAATACACGAAAAAACAGATTATAAAAAAATAAAAATAAAAACAGGGAGAGAACAAACAAAATTTTGGATTGGGTAATGAAAATGTTAGGCTGCCCAACGGGTTAAACAAAACCACCCGAACCGAACTGCTCACGAACCTACCCGAGATATGATACGGGGATACAGATCCTAATACATGAACTTTGGTTTATCGGGTTTGATTTGGTTTGGAAGGTTTCGGTGGTTTTATAGTATATTATATAAACCGAGTTAAGCACCCAAACCGTAACTAAATACTCCCTCTGTCCGGATTTGTTGGTCCGTTTTGGGGATTTCAACTTTTTTTCCATTACATTTTGAGTTTGTTAATTTCCTATTTTATCCTCAATCTCTCCATCTAATACTTCCTTCATTCCAATTTGATAGTTCACTACGAAACTACGTGCAATTTTCAAACTTAAAAATAATGTAGTTGCAAAAATTATTTTTTTATCAATATGGATCTTGTTTGATAAATCTCGTTGAAAACTTTAATACGGTGCAAAAAAAAATAAAAAATGTAAACACATTATTTAAAATAATTAGTTTTTGTGTTATTTTATGTTTTAGAAAATGGGCAAAAAAGTAATTTTTTCATACTTTATGCTTTGACTTTTGAAAATGGACAAACATTTTAGGACTTGAAAAAGTATGTTTGTGGACTAACAAATCCGGACGGAGGGAGTATATAGTATGAATTTTAGTAGGGTTTGGTTTCGTTTGGACAGTTTCGGTGTTTTTATAGTATATAAACCGACTAAAGCACCCAAATTGTAATTGAACTGATTGAACCGAACAACAGTCACATACAAGTGCAGATGGAGAAAATGATAAACCGCCATAACTACAAATGGAAAAAATAATAAACCGCAACTAGTAGTCTAGTCCGCCCAAAATCGCCTTCTGGGAAGCCCTTTTTGAGACAGCTACCCATAATAAACAAGAGTCTGAAAATATAAACTTAAAAAGGTGATTTAACATTTTTTTTTTGTTGTTGTATTATATTTTTTCTTCATTAAATTTTTTAGAAATCAATATTGGCACACTAAATTAAATCCATTTTGTTGAAGTGAAATGTGTTCTGAGCATAAATTAATCTTTATTAGATGAACACAAGTTTTGGCATGATTAAGGCTTCGTTCTTCAACAGATTTTTGTTTCATAAAATCTCACATTTTATGACACTTCAATCTCAACACATAAAATGTAAAAGTGATTTTATGAGATTTTTATAAAATCCTCCTAAAATCTATAGGAAAACTACTACATTTTATCAGTTGGAAAAACAACTCCATTTTATTACCCCTCCATAAAATATTCATTTTATGAGATTTTCATAAAATGTACCTAAAATCTATTGGAGAACAAGACTTAAAATTCTCAACGAGATCATAACAACGAACCCTCCATTGGGCAAACTGCACGCTGCAATTGGGTTTCGCAAACTTATGAGAATCCAATCCTTACTAATTTATCTCGAAGAGAGAAATTATGAAGTAAAAAACTTACAAACCAAATTTATAAAAAAAGAAAAGAAAAGAAAAATAATCTAAGAATTTTCTTTTATGCATTAACAACTTTTCAAGGTTTTATCATGATTTGATATAATTTTATGTTCCTTGATATAATTTTATGTTCCTCTCGATGAGATAAACTAAGAATTCACACAAAATAATGAAATGCAAAACAAGCAAAAAGGCGAAAAAAATTAGGGAGTGTTCCACTAACTTGGTTTTTTTGGTTTTTTTATTTTTTTGGATGTTTTAGTTTTGCAAAAAAACTTTGCTTGTTCCACTAACTAGTTTTTTGGTTTTTTGGTTTTTAGTTTTGCAAAAAAACTAACTTGTTCCATTAAACTAGTTTTTTGTATGTTTAATTTTGCAAAAAAACTAACTTGTTCCACTAACTAGTTTTTTTATTTTATTTTTTATCTTTTTTCGTTTCTAGTTTTGCAAAAAAAACTAAGTGATTTTTTATTAGTGGAATGAGATAGTTTTTGAGTTAAAACAAAACTATTTTTTTTTTTAGCGGAACGGGGCCTTAGTAAAAACAAAAGAAATTACTGCTAATCAAAAATGATTACTGCGAAGGTATTTACAGTACAACATTAACCCTGTACGAAACCACACCCGTGTTAACAACAATGAGAAACTTCACTTTTTTAAGACCACGCGTTCACGTATATCACGACGAAATTTCCTCAACAAAAAAGACACATTTACCCTCACCGGCACCAAACAATTTCCACAGTTAGAGAAAGATAAAGCACTCCAACGAAACGTTAGGGTTATCAAGCGACACCTCCTCCGCCGTCTCCGGCACCACCACACCGCCGTCGTCGTCCCGCTTCTCCACCCCGCCGCCTTCCCGTCTCGCGGCCGGCGTCCTTGACCGGCGTTCTTCCCTTCCGGTAGATCTCGCCTGTCTCCGGGCTCCTCCCTCACCGCGCGTCGCCGGAGACCTCGACCTCCTAGCTGAACTCTCTCCGGGATCACGCCGGATTGCATTCGGTGGTCCCACATTGCGTCGCGCCGTCGTCATACTCCGTCCTTGGGATGACTGAGGCCTCTTCACCGGCGAAGGCTCCGACCGTCTGGCCGGTGACCTGACTCTACCGGCGTCCGGAACCCGCCTTCGCGGCGGGACCCTTTTCATCGGTGACCTGTGAACACGCTGCGTCACTTCTCCGTCATTGTCGTCCCTCTTGTCCGTCACCGTCGACAAGCTCTCGCTGTAACTATAAAGCTCCGAAAGGTCAGATATTTCAGAAGTGATCTCATCCGGCGGTTTAATCGCAGCCGTCGATTCGATCTTCGGTTGCTCAGCCACCGAGTGCAGGTGACTGGAGGCCTGCTGCTGCTGCTGCTGCGGATGATGATGATGATTCCTGTAGCTGTTGTTTGGCTTCATCGCAGCCGTTGGTTGGATCCTTGGTTCTTCATCAGCTACTGGGTGCAGGTGATTAGGCGGCTGCTGCTGCTGATGAGGATGATGATTCCTGTAGCCGTTGGTCGGTTTAATCGCCGTTGGTTGGATCCTTGGTTCTTCATCAGCTACTGGGTGCAGGTGATTAGGCTGCTGCTGCTGATGATGATGATGATTGTTGTAGTTGTTGTTTGGTTTAATCGTAGCCGTCGGTTGGATCTTGGGTTGCTCGGCGACTGGGTGCAGATGATTGGAGGCTTGATGATGATGATGATTGTTGAAGGTGAGTGTTGGTTTTGGAGTGGGTGGTTTGGGGATGTGGGTTTCTGAAAGGACTTCTTTTACTGTTTCTTCTTCAATAGCCGGTGGCGGTGGCGGTGGTGGAGGAGGAGCTCTGCCGTTGGGGTTGGATTTGGGTGAATCTGGGTTTGTTTTTCGGGATTTGGGTTTGGTGGTGGTGGTGCTTAGACAGCAACCCATTTTGGGTTATTTCTACAAAAACTCCGGTGAGTGAGGGAGTGAGGAGATCACTGAAGCTGCATTTGGTAATGAGGGTGCGTTTATTTTTCTGTGGGTTTTGAGTGTAATATTGGAGGAGTGAATGGAGGGCCGAGATAGAGCGGTTGTTGAGTGAGAATGGGTTTGGAACTTTCGTTGGTTAGACAAAGGGCAAAAGACCCAGGCCATGTTACACTAATAAAAAACTAGATTTGTTTTAACTCAAAAACTACTCTATTCCACTAACAAAAAACTCTCCCAAAAAACCAACTACCATTTACAATAAACTACAACTAAAAAACCAAAAAACACTTTAGTGGAACAAGTTGTAGATTTAATCTACAACTAAAAGCCTAAAAAACCAAAAAATCAAAAAACAAGTTATTGGAACACCCCCTAAAATCTTTTTCTTTTTATCGACCGTGAGGTGTGTCTAGCCCAATTTACCTCCTGCTCCACTAATTCCCTCTCTTATTCGGTAGAAGGAAGGCTGACTATTTACGCGGAGGTTAAGAAATTACTCACTCCGTTCCAAATTATTGGTACTATTCCAACTCCAATACAATTTTTAAACTTTTCATATTTTTCAATATATAATATTTTAAAAACTTTATAGAATATAACTAATTGAAGATTTATTAATAAAATCCATGTTTCATATAACATACGTTACAATTAAAAGAAGAAAATAATTTAAATTTTACGTTAAAATTTAAACAAGACTAACAGTTGAATTATTTTCTTAAACAAGACTAATAGGTGTCTGTTGTGCACCCACCGCACAGCAGAGCCGTCTGTTGCTTTGATGGACGGCTCAGATTTCATCTTGAATGCACGGCAACGAACGGTTGAAATGCAAAGATGCTGAGGTGAAATTTGGATCGTCCATCCGAGCAACAGACGGCTCGAATGAGTGCACAACACCTGCTGTGCGGTGGGTGCACAACAGCCACCCGTGTCCGGAGCAATAGCCCTTTGGGCAGACAAGGGTAAAATCTACAATACAGTGTGTATGATGGTGTACTGAGGATTTGTGGGGACCTTATTCAGGAAGTGACATTAAAAAAAAATGATGGCAGCACCATTGGCGGCAAATCTTTACAATTGGTGTCGTGCCGTTTCATCTCCTTTTGCTCTTGGGGAATGGAGTATATTTTGGATTCGATTAAACGAGGGGTACAGATAGGACATCTACATTGCGTATGGACCGCTCGCGAGATCACCTTAATCGACGTCCGTGAGTGGTTCATCCAAAATCTCTCCGAAAAATCAATTTAAGATGAATGAACGATTCGGATTATCCGTACGAAACTCAAAAGTGAATCTCCGAGGCCATCTATGTGCAATGTACAGATGCCCTATCTGTACCAAATTACCAATAGAAGTGTTCTTTTTTATTTTTAATATAGGAGGATATTATTTCAACATATGTACATTTGTATAGAACAATAAGACCTTTTAAGGAAAATAATTTTACATATTCGCATAATTTTAGTAAACAACAATAAGGACATTATGATCAAATATACACTCAAAATCGAGTACTCCTATAATTAGAGCATCAAAAATTAAGATGCATTTATATATTTTTCACACATTCAATTATTTTTACGAAAATGAGTTTGCACTCTACTTTTCAATAAATAACTCCAAAATTTGTATTTTGGTGTTGTGTTGTACAAAACTAATGGAATGGAATGCCCATGCCTGAAAGCACTTGCAAACAAAATTTTACTTCACAAAATATTAATCACTCAAGCACAATATAGATGAAAAAGATCTAGCAAAGCATCATAATTAAAGTTAATAATTTGTAGATAATTCTTATATAAACCCCCTCGGCCATTGGGAGCATGCTCTATAATTAACCACACCTAGTAACTCGTTATATGTTCTCCGGAATTGGCCTATCAAAAAAACCCATCGTGTAGTACATGCAAGACACGAAAGTAGCACCAAGTTTGAAGATGGAAACTGAGAAGATAGGACATAAACCAGTATCCGAATAAATGTTGTCCATGCCAAAAGAATTAACCCAATTTAACAAATCTTGGCTTTTGAAATTTGAATCTCTCTATCATTTCAATTTTTCGATTGAAGGCCAAGATTGTGAAGCAAAGTTAATCTACGGTCGAGCAACATAACTTCCTTTTTCATTACCAAAAAAAAAAAACTTTTTTGTTTTTGTTTTTGCAAAGCTCTTTTTGGGAACAATCTAAGCCTTAAATTTGGGTAAGAGATTCAATCCTAGCCCTCCAAATTGTCACATAGGACAGTTGTAAGGGGGACATTATAAAATCGCTCTTCGTTATAATATAGATTTTAAGCACTAAAATACATAGTATTTTGGAGTACTTTCATAAAAAATTAAAGTGGATTGTAAAAATCATCACCCTTCCACTAATTGTGATTATCATGGGTTCTATAATTCAACATGTAAAATCTCTAATACAACAAAACGAAGACTTACACTATAGACCCCTTGGAGCATCTATACCAATGAATGTCATTTTTTCATTGTCATTCACATTGTCATTCTCATAAGAGCAACCACACCGTTGCCAAAAATGGGATGATGGCAACAAAATGACAAAAAAGTGTGCCACACCCTTAACCAAAAATTATCTCAAAAATATTAAACGGCAAATCTTTTGTCAAAAATGGCCAAAAATATGGCAAGTGGCCATCAAAATGACGCATGGGTGCAGCCTCCTTGCCATTTTTTTTAGGGCAAAATAACACTATTCATTGCTTAAAAATGAGAATGACAACATAAAGTGGTAAGATGGTCGTGCAGATTTTCTAAATTGGGCAATGAATAGTGTCATTTTGCCTAAAAAAAATGTCAACGGATGCTATACTTGTGTATGCCATTGTAATTCTAATTTTTCTCTCCATCTTAATCTCGAATGACAATTTTGCCATATGAAAAAGGAATTGACATTTGTCAAATTTGAGACAATTTTTGCATTGTGGATTTCATACATTTGTCTTCTTTCCCTTTTTTTTTTTGGACTTTTGAGAAATGATAGGGAATTTTCTCAAACAAATGAAAGCTAGTGTGAATGCTCTAAGGCATTTTCTCAAAAGAATGGAAACTAGTATGAATGCTCTAAGGCCCAAAATATAGGCGAGAGGGAGTAAGATATTATCTCTATGAGATATACAGAAAATTACTGTCCAGTACAGAAAACTACTCTTTAATTCCCGCAAAGGATAGTCGCGCGTTTTAATTACCTGTAGGTCTAGGTGAGTAGGTTACTTTACCATTTTGTCCTTGACTTGTCATATTTTCAGCCGATCCTCCTGCCACGCCATGAAGCGAGTCTTCTCCATCATCGGCGTCAGCCCTAACGTCATGAACAGGACGACGAAGAGATCGCCGCCCTCTATGACGGCGGCAACGACAGCAACGGCGAAGTCCTAAAATTTGAAAAATTCGCACCCAAAAATCGCAAAATTCGCACCCCCATGCCATGAAGCGCTTCTTCTCCATCATCGGCGTCAGCCCTAACGTCATGAACTGGACGACGAAGAGATCGCCGCCCTCTGCGACGGCGGCAGCGGCGAAGTCCTAAAATTTGAAAAATTCGCACCCAAAAATCGCAAAATTCGCACCCTGCGAATTTGTTTCAAATTTCATTTTTACTGATTCCTTTAACTAAAGTTCATCGGCGTCCACCCCACCATCATGACTGGACAACGACGAGATCGCTGCCCTATCCGACGGTGGCAAGGCGAAGCCCCAAAATTTGAAGAAATTCGCACCCAATAATCGCAAAAATTGCACTCTGCGAATTTTTACAAAATTCATTTTTACTGATTCCTTTGACTTGATTTTGAACATTGGTAGTGATATGATTCCCAATTTGCATATGTATACCTTATTCAGAGAAATTAGCAGTGATAATCGGAGAAATTTGGAAAAATTCGCACCTAGAATTAGTAGAAAACCAGGAGTCGTGGCCGCAGGCGGCGGTGCGAGGAGGAGGAGAAGAAGAAGAAGAAGAAGGGGGGGCCGGGGAGGCGGCAGAGTAGGCTGGAGTTGCCGTTGATGTCCTTGAAGATGGAGACGGTTAGAGCTGGAGCCTCCTGAAGGTGTAGAGGAGCCACTGCTGCCTAGGGTAATTGTGGAAGAAAATAGCGTTTTTACCTTGGTGGGAAGTTTTAGAATTTGGGTTGGACCCAGAGGTAGTGGAGTCTAATGTTTTGTACCGGCTTGTAAATCCCTCTTAGATATACTCCATTGATCAGACACATACCTCACAATTCAGAGTCGGGCCAACTAGCTGGTTGTAATTCAATTTAGTATTTTATGGAAAAGAATTTAAGACAAATAGATCAATAAAAAGGATAACCTAAAATGTATTCACATCAAGCTATGAAGAGTCCAATTTTTTTTTGCTTTAGATTTTCAAAGTTGTTTTTTCCTCGTGTACTAAAAAATTACTACAACGTATGACAAACAGTAATGGGTTGTTCCAAAAATTGACTTATTTCTAATTAATTCATTCTCTCGCAATACATCAACTCAAAGGCCAAGAAATCAGTTCCTGACTTAAGTCAATTTTTGGAATAAGATCTTAAACATAGCTTGAGAGGGAAACCATTGTGGGTTGAGATACAAGCAGTGCCAACCAGGTTGAATATAAGAGCAGATGGTGTACCATATACACAGAGCAAACAATTTAAACACGAGTAATTATTCAGAAGTCTCAAATCATAGTCACGTGGTATCCCATATCATTCCATCACTATACATTTACGTGAGGTTCGTACACTTAGTTGTGGAGCCCATAAAAATGCGTGGTGTTAGAGTGTCTCACAGCGCCCCATGACCGATCGAGCTCTGAAAGCACTATATAATTAGACTTTACAAGAGAATTTTGTTGCACCCACCCAACCATCAATTGACAAAAGTTGAACTCTATGATTAGAAGTAACAGTAACAGGTCGTAATCCACAAATCAATATCCTCCTGTCGTGGGTTTGGTTTGAATTGGACAATCACCGGGGGGGCCACATTATAATTTGGAGTCCTCTCCGCAAACAAATCAAAACCTGAGGTCCCCCTCCGGTGGTGGCTTGGCCCAGTAAGCGTTGTGAAAGCTAAATATTAGTCCAGAATACCCCAGGACCACAACGGGTACTTTTTATGTTGAATGGAGCCACAAGTGTCCCCATTTTACAGCTTGAAAGGTGAGGGAAAACATTAGGACTTATTATTAGTACTTTTTCAGGGAAAACATTTACTACTTTTATGAAAGTGTTCTAAAGATTGATTTCTGAAATGAAAAGTAGGAGTAATTTTGATAGCAACTGAACAGGGACCGGGACTTGTTAACAACTGCCATGAAAAGCCCAAAGCAACCATTTCAGAACCCTCCCAAACTCAGTGATAGTAACTCGTCATAAGGGCAAGCGTAACAACCTCTTCATCTGCCCATTATCGCCACGGTACATATATAGGCATATATAGGCAGAATCAGAAAGAAAACCATAAGAGCTATATATGTATATTTCTGCACGGCCATAAGCAATGTAATATGTTCCAATCAAGATTTTAAATCCCGTATCGGCTTAGGTACCGGTTTTTCTATTGATACGGTACAGTACTGGTATCGTTTCGAATTTAGCGGTACTATATGTATATAAATATATACTATATAAATCGAAATTGTGACCAAAAGTTAATTAAACACAGAAAAAAATGATTTTTTTATAGCATTAATCAGTTTTACAATCAATTTTTAAACTTTTGACGAATAGAACAGAAATAAAAAGTCCGAGATAAAATTAAAGGTTCCATTTCTCAAAGTAAGAAATAATTTGAAAATTATGCTAACAGGAAAAAGCCTCCCTCCCTATGTAACCTATCGTTTTTAATAAAAAACGTGAGATAACGGATACTTTGGTCATTCAATAATATTAGGGTTCTCACAAAGGTTCTTTACCACCAGAGCTGTGCTAGAGGTACGAAAGCTTCTCCTCCAAGCATCTCTCTCTCTCTCTCCCTCTCTCAGCATAATGGCGTAGCTACTCTCTCTCTCTTGTTGGGTTCTGATCGGCCGATATGCGTCGTTGCACAGCGGGAAAAGTGTAAAAACAGTATTAGACAAAATCATCATTACAATCATCTCGCCCGAAATTGGCCGGAATTTCCAGTACATTCCGGTATTGCAGACGGAATGGTTTTGACATGTGGGGTACCAGTTTTACACAATCGGATATGTACCAGCCGGTACAGTATGAGATTCACAATATATAAAGGGATAATGCCATCTCTAGTGGTAGAGTTAAATGGCATATTAGTGTAAGAAACTAACAGTTAGTATCAAAATATTTTGTTTTCGGTATATAGTGGTGTAGTTAATGTGTAATTGACTTGTGTCAGAGGTTAAAAAAAATTATGTCAGAGGTCAACTGCCACTCCAGCAGTAGCTAGAGTCAAGTGGGCCCAAGCGGGGCCCACAGGGAAAAATTTCCAGAGGTTGCTAAATCTGACTCAACCACGTGATGTGAAAGTAATGGCAAGTACACGTACCAGATCATTGTTTTCACCCTTTTTTTTTTTTTTTGAACTGCAAAAAAAACGGTGCTCTAGTGGGGGCTTCATTGCACCGTTAGGCAAGGGCCCCGGGGAAACCAGTTGCCGGCCCAATTTAACCCAATCCAAAGGAAGGGACCTAGCCACCGGGCACCAGCGGAGTTCATCATACCCCCCCGGGCAAAGGCCCAAGAGCCTCCTAAGGGAGACAGGGGAACATAGCCACTTTGTTCTTCCCTGGGAGTCGAACCTGGGACAAAGCTGGGGAGGACAGATGCCTCCACCGCTGGGCCACCACCCCAGTGGTATTGTTTTCACCCATTTGGTTGACATGTTATTGTACCAAGCGGGACCCACATCACACTTGAATTCATTTTAACAACACCACTACAATACATTTTAAATTAACAACATATTTTGTCATAACAACAGATAAATGGGACTCACTTTTTACACTTTTGTGTCACATAACAACACATTTTTAACTCCACCACTAGAGATGGCCTAACAGCAATTTGGTGTCCTGTCATTGTGTTAACTTTTCATTATCCCACATAAAGAGTAAACTATTCTAGTACCCCACATTCAATAGCCTTGCACTCAAACTTTATGGTCTTGAAGAGGGATGTTATTGTATGTTGGAGTGAAGTGGATATAGAAGCCCAAAAAGCCATGGCTTTCGGGCTCCCAAGAAATGTTAAATAAAAGGCCCTCAAATAGATAAGCCCATTTCTATGAATTGTCTAAAAATGTTTGAATTTCAGTATTCCAGAATATAAATAAATCCCACTTCAATCCTTCGAGCCCAAAAGCCAACTTGGTGACATAATTGTTGTATGGGGGTGATGAATATCAACTAATGTATAATTTTAGTTTTGATTTTTGAAACAATTGGAATTATATATATTTGTATCTTTGATTTTCAGGGTTGAGAATACTTGTTTAGTTGTTAATGAGTCTTCTTTGTTATGTTCATATTAAACTTTAGGGACACTTAAATAATCATCCTTTTACTCCCTTGAAATTAGAAAATCATCCTGAGTATTTTTAGGAGTTATGTTTTCATCCCGAGATTCAAATAAACCCTAAAATGCCCTTTATCTATATATAATTTATAACAAATTAGCGGATCGAGGACTAAATTAAAAGTTGCATATAGGGGGCGGTAGGAAGTGGACTAATTTCAAAGTTTGGGGGTCCTCAACTACAATTACGGGATTGGGGATAAAACCCAATCCCTGATATCTCGTTCATTCTCCCATCCCTTATCTACTCCAGCAATCCCAAATTCCAGTCGTCCAGAAATCACAAATACCAGTTATCCACTCTACCATCCTTGTCGTCCTGATGAAACAGCGAGTCACAGACTCGTATTGGAAGGTCTGAAGCAGCACCATTGGTTTACAGGGTTTGATATCTCTGAACCACCATTAAAGTTTACGCCCAAGCAGTGGATCAAACTTGCTAAGGAAGTTCAGGCCACAGTTTTCATTGCAGGTTTGTTTACGTAACTTTTACTAGCCAATGAATAATTAGATTTCTTCTAGATACTTGCCGAATCTAAATCAATGATCTGTTCTGTCCATGGATATGTTTTGCCGACACAAATTATTATGGTTTAAAATCATGGAGACCAAGAAAGTGAAAAAATACAAAAAACAAATAGTTTACTTGTTTTCAAATTCTTGATGCCTTTCGGGAAAAAATAAAAGATTAGTTAGGATATGAAGTTGGTTTAATTTGTATTTGACGAAGTCCCTTTCATGCAGATTATCACAAAAAGGGAACTCGCAAATCTGATTGGGCCCATCGGCAATTGTTCGGAAAACCTCGATTTAGCACACATTAGTAACAAATTTCACCGGTGGGACGTTTGGGACAGGACTTGATGCTCTGGTCGGGGGGAGGGCTCTCCCCTTGGGTCTTCCAATTCCCTTAAAGACTCTACGCTTATGCCTGGGGAAGAGATTTGGCTCGAACCATGAAGCTGTTGCAACTCCGTGAGAAAGTTGTGAATTGTTTAACATATTTTTACCATATTCAATGTTCTAACACTAATTTTTACCATGATTATCGAAAGATATTGTGGTCATATTTTCCACAATGAGCCAAGTTGTTAAATCAACAAATATTACTTGTTTATTGTTGTTCCTCAATTGATTTTTACTGCAATGAATGGAATATGTGGTTGACATGTTTTACCATGATTCAAGTTCTTAATTTAACAATTATTACTATGTTTATATGTGCGTAATTATTTTTTTACCATAAAAGCCGTGATATGTGATATATTTTTTTTTACCATGATTCGTGTTCTAAAAGAATATAATATTGATCATATTTTTTTGACTAGTTATAAGTTTACCACATTACTCGGTCATTGGTTACATTTGCCATTTTTACCATGTTTATTCAAAATTTCTCCATCTTTACTGTGGTGGTATTTATTTTTACCATAAACTTGGTGTTTACCATAAACTTGGTGTTTTGCTCATGTATGCCATTTTTACCATATTTGCTGGTGCGAATTTAATTTTTTTTGCTTGGTTATCTATAATTTCACCACACATTAGTAACAAATTTTTGAATTTGAAATTTCTTTTGTTATCTCTCTTAATGAATGTGATTGAATCTCATTAAATTAAAAAATGGTTAAATCCCACTAAATTAGGAAGTTATTGAATCCCACAAAATTAGGATGTTATTGAATCCCACAAAATTAGAAAAAAAATATAATCCTGTATATATTGATATCATAGTAAAAGGGTAAAAAAAGTATTTCACAATGGAAAATGATGAAAACATAATTCCGTAAAACAAGGGGGATGAAAATCTAAATAGTGTCCAAAAAACGGATGATTATTTAATTACCTCTAAACTTTATTATGAAGGGAAAGCATACACACCCCTAAAATTGTTACGAGTCGATTATATCCTATTAATAAAAAGTTTTGATCTTTTTGTATAAAACTTACGAGTGAACCAAAATGTTATGAATAATAGAGAAAATGTAATGAATCATATTGCTGAAAAGTTACGACTTTTGAATATAAAAGTTACGAGACACTAAAAATGTTACAATTGCAATGAGGTGGCACAATATGAACCACAAAATAGGTGCGTATGGTATACACATTTAATGAGTGTATATTATAGCCATTCCCTATTATTGAATTAATGATTTTTGTGTGTAATACATGTATAAATTATACGAGCCCCACCTAGAAGGTTCGTTTCAGGCACCACAAACCTCAAGGCCGACACATCAGGCAGAGCTCCAGGGCCGAGCCGGCCCTTGATGTTTGAATGAGCTAATATCATTGCACTGATATGGAGTGGTATAAGCCAGTTTAGCACTACTACATATACAAAAAACACACCCAGAGTTAACCAGAATTTGAAAATTAATGGCCCAGATTCACTTGGGGCCATTGATTTACACTTTCGGGGTCAATTCTGGGTCCCTTTCGGGGCACTCACTGAAGCCAGATGATGGCTGCCGGAAAGGATCAGAGCATTTGCTACAACTGCATCCACATCCTAACAGACTAGTGACTGAAAATTGGGAATGATTAACATTTTCCTTGGTACTGCAGAAGAAGCACAAACAAAGCATCCTCTTCTACATACCCATTATCTATCACTGACAAATAAAAGCCTAAATGCCCTGCCAAAGGATTGGGGGGCTCTGCTGCCCTTGGGGTCGGCAGGGCCTGCCAACCCCATCCGCGCCGTCCATTTCGCGCATCAACGGCTCAAATCTCACCTCTCCAAAGTGTATCCGAGCCGTTGATGCACGAAATGGACGGCGCGGACGGGGTTGGCAAGACCTGCCGACCCCCACGGACAGTAGGCCCCCCGGATCTGCCAATCCGGAAGTACACTTCTAATTTCAAACAAGCATAATTCAATGGAAGTATCGAAAATGTTTGAATATGGACCATTAATTTTTCTGAATAACTTCGGAATTTTTTTAATTTTATGTACCCTAGGAGTCTACTGCTCCTCGTGGAAGTACAGGGAGTAGATGAATATCTCGTTCGAGGTGATTGCCAAGTCTTTAATAAAGGAAGATAATAGAGAATAGTTGACTTCCACATTTTTTATTTTTATTTTTTGGTGTTTTTTTGCCCCTTCATGCATCAAAAGTAGTACTAATACAAGTAAAAACTATTTTACTTGTAAATTCCAAACAAATCCAATTGTTTATAGTTAATCTACTATATATTTTGTAGTACTTGTTATAATTCACGGACAACTTCTTGCATCCGCTTTTATTTATCACATACGAAGATAAGATTTTTATTATAAATTTTAAACTTACCTTTTTGAACATATAATTTTCAATTTAAGCTCATTCAACTGGGTCACTATACAATAAAGAGTGGTAGCCTAACGTAAGCACCTTATCGCCCCGTTTGGATGCCGGAGATGATTTTGGGTAGATTTGCAGTAAGGGTGGATTTGAAGGTGGATTTGTAATGAGGGTGAGCCCACCTCCTAAGAAGGGTAGATTTGTTTTGAGGTGTTTGGATACTATTTTGAGAAGGGAGATTTAGAAGGTGGATTTGATAGGATAAGAGGGAAAATGACTTAATTGCCCCCAGTTTTATATTTTAATAAAAAAATGGATTAAATTCATTATAATTACAATAAATACATAATAATTACGAAAAATTCAAAATAAATACACGGAAATATTTAAAACCATATTTAAGTAACTTTTAAAAATTTCCGGAAAAAATAAATATTTAAATAATTTCGAAATTAAAATTTATTAAATTTGTAGAAAATAATTTCTTATTCATTTCAATGTTTGTCTTTTTTGTTGTGGAGTTATTTATTTATTTTTAATGGAGAGTTGATGTTGGTTGAATGGTGAATTGTTGGTGGAGTGGTAGATAGGCTATTAATTGAATGGTTCATAAATTTTATTTCTATAAATACACATGCTTCATCATTAATTTTTAAGACTTTCATATCCATCACATGTACGAATAAAATAATATACAACCCTCATGATAATGTTTGCATTTCAATAAACAATCAAATTTCCATAATGTTGAGATATACAACTTCATTTCGAATCCAAAAAAAAGGCCAACAAAATACAAGTTAAGAAACCTAAGAAGAAAATTACAAGAAACCAAATTTTGCCCTCACTTGCGGGTGCGGATGTTGAAGGACTGTCACTTGGTGGGCCGATTGCATGTCTTGCACCCGAAAACTCTCGGTATGAAAGTTTAGCAATGCTATTTCTGCTTCGTCCATTGTGTTGTACCTTTTCTTCAAGCCCCCCGAGTATCCATTTACTTGGACTTCAACTTCCTCCCAAGTGTCGTATATTCCTGGACGATGTCCAACAAAAACCACCCAATAGGAGTCTCTATGTTGACCTGCCATTAAGTAATCTAATGCAAAAGAAGCAGTCATCACACTTTAATGAGAACAATTATGAAACAATTTGCATAAATGTAGTTGACTTAGATTTTGAATGGCAACGGCACACATTGTCCAAGTCCAACGACAAATTATGTTGTCGAACGGTTATTAAACCGTTGGCCATCACAATTTGTTCGCCAACACGAGGCTTTTGCCTTTGTGTTTAAATCTCGTCATAGCCGTTAATACTTGAAATCATGCAGTTAATGAAAGTGACGTACCCTGTGGAATTCTCAACCCATGAGGCCTCACCAGCGCATTGCGAAACACTCTTGAGTCCGTGGCTGATCCTTCCCAACCAGACAACGCATATATGAATCGGAGGTTTCGACTACAAACTCCTAACACATTCGTTGCGTAGTCACCCTTCCTTGACCTATATCGTGCCCTATCTTCGGTTGGGGGCATGACAGGTACAAAGGTACCATCTAAAGCCCCTAGACAATTCTGTTAGACACACATTTTAGTAGTCATATATGTTCATCATAAGGAATAAAGTGAAGGGCAATTATATACAGGGAATTACAAAGATCATTTTACCTCAAACCACTTCCACCTGCGGTCTGGCTCATTAGCTGGAACAGGCTGGGGATGATACCACAATTGATTGTAAAGTCTCAAGACTGCTAACAACACTGCTTTGAAATGCCTACTAACTGTTTTCCCGGACCTCACAAATTGGAACTTGGTTGGCCTATTCTTGTTATGGTGCCCAAGGATCCACAAAAAGATAGCAACTTTCTCCACAACTGTGACGTTCCTAGAGTTTTGTAAGCCTCCTTCCTCGAGCATGTGGCACAATGTCATAAATGTATGCCTATTTACCCTCAATTGATCGTGGCAATTTTTGTCATCCCCATGTACTAACCTATTTAGTGCATCAACTTGGTTTTGGTAGACGTTAGGGCTCAAACTAATACATGGCCTTCGTCAAACCCTCATCAAATCCATTATTAACATGTACAGCATAAGAGTAGTATTCACTACTCTCATGAAGCAAAGGACTGCTACCAAAGCCTTACGCTTAGCCTTCTTCTTTTTTTCACGTTTCGTTAATCTTGCCATCTGTTTTAACATGAACCATATTACACAATTGTATTATATTGGACGAAGGTATTATATTGAACCTATTAACGTCAAAATTAGGGCATCATAACCCACAATATAGTTCAAACTAACCAATTAGGTAAACAAAGTACATAAAGTATAAGTCTCAACACACACTTCTCAATCAAAACCCATAAATTAGGGATAACAAATCTCGAATCAAACCCAACAAATTAGGGCAAACATATTACATATCAATATTAGTGCAGAATATTGTCTTTGAAAACCCAAGAAATTGGGGCTCATTTTTCTCATTGACGAACCCCAGAAATGGCAGCCAAGATATCTCAGATCGAAACCCTAACAATTAACGAAAAATCTTGTTAATGGAAGCCCAAAAATTAGGGCTAAAATTTGTCAGTTGGAAACCCTAACAATTAGGGGAAAACTTTCTCAATCTAAACCCAGATAACATTTCTCAATCTGCAGCCAAGAAATATAAAATATCTTCTCAATCCAAACAGAAATTAGGGCTTTCTTCATGCCTCAGTTCAAAACCCACAAAATATGGCTCAGATCGAAACCCACTTACAGGATAACCCCCCAAATTAGTGGATTTTGTAATCTCAATCGAAGTCCTAAATTAATCGTATGAAAACCCCCCAAATTAGTGGGTTTTGTAAACGAAAATATGCAAATCGAACATGTAGAAATGAAGTATTTCAATTACCTGACTGAAATCAGTGGGTTTTGTTTAATACGAGCTCGAGAAGTTGGAAGAATGGAGTCACTAGTAACAACGGCGACAAGTCTCTTCTTCCTCTCTTCTTTTCGATCGCAACAACTGAGACGACCAGCCACAAAACCCTCTAGATCACCAGGATTTGGAGGGGGATAATAGGAACGAAAAGTAGCAAATCGCCCTGAATCTGGTAACGACAGGGTGGAGGCTGTCGTTACCTAGTCGGGGTTCTCCCAGAGTTACAGTCCGAACAGTAACGCAAATCGGGGGAGAGAAGTTGCATCCAAACGTCGGAGTAGAGTGGGACCAGGATTGTAAATTAGGGGGAAAAGCCAAATCAGGTGCAAATGACGTTGCCAAAAAGGGTGCCAAACAGGGTGTATAATCCCACGCATTTGGTGGAGGCCGAAACCTCACCCACACCATCACCACCAATCCCCAAGTAGAATTAATTTCTTCCTTCCCTTGTAAGAAAACAAAAAGAAAAAGGAGTCATCACTGAGTCATCACCAAGAAAACAAAAAGGCAATCCAATTAACTTCTTCCTGTATCAATTACTGCTTTTCACCCGCTAATTAATTTTCCCATGAATAGCTAACTGGGTGGTTCTCATTTTCCAAGCGAAAAAAAGCAAGAGATACAAAACACACACGAAAACCAAAAGCGGTCCCGTTTGCTAGGGGTGGGCATCGTGTCGTGTCGTACTTTCGTCTTCGTGTCATCTTGTGTTTGTGTTAGAATTCTCTCAACCCCAACCCGACATGTTTAGCTTTTCGTGTTATCGTGTCGTGTCATATTCGTGTTTCGTGTCATAAATAACTGACCTTAACCCGCTAACTTCGTGTCGGGTTCGTGTCTTGTTATCTTGTCTTCCCATATATTCTCGTGTCGTGTTGTATTTGTCGTGTTATCTCGTGTTCATGTCAAAATTCTTTCAACCCTAACCCGACCTATTTAACTTTTCACGTTATCGTATCGTGTCATATTCGTGTTTCATGTCAGAAATAGCTGACCCTAATCCGCTAACTTCATGTCGTATTCGGGTCGTGTTCTCGTGTCGTGTCGAAAATTCCCACCCCTACCGTTTTCCCTCAACACTTTCCCTTTCCTTTCAACTTTGTGGGAGAGGTCAGCGCGTAGACACATTTGACTGAGAATGACTATTGACTAACCAACCCATAATGCCACGTGGAAAGACAGTCTACCCAGGGCACGTCGAATTCAAATAAAGTCAACGTATCAAATAAAACCACGCCGCGAGGATATGTACCTCGCGGAAGAACCAGATTAAAACATGTTTACCCAAGTATAGGGTGCCTCTGGCAAAAGGGCCTCGTGGTAATTCGCGGTTGTTGGTGAGAAATTCTGGAATTCTAATATTTTGTTTTCTCTTCTTACCGAATTATTCAATTAAAAAAAGCAAAAGAAAGAGAAAATAAAGGACATTGCAAGATAAAATTTTAAGCTCATTTTCTTACCCTGCCCTTCTCAGGATGCTGTAGTCAACTGCACTATTTTTATTGTGATACTGTAATTTTATTCTTATTTAAACCTGCTAAAGGTTAATTAGACAGTAAAGATTGTAATCTAATTCAAATCTAAATTAATCCAAGTAAAACAAAATTATGTCGTTTTCTCGTTCTATATACTCCAAATTGAATACAAAGATAAAAACTTTGTCAAGCCCCATGATTACTCCAGTTTGTTAGTAGATTTACACCTCACGTAAATTTGGATTTGGATTCAATTGATACAATATTTAGTGAATTCTCTAGTATCGGCATGAATGGCCAAACCGGACAGAAGAGGAAATTAGGTGAAATGCACATATGCTGGCGTCAGACTGAGACACCTGGCAGCCGGGGAAAAAAAAAATCTTGTAAATTTCATATTCAAGTTTTTTGACGGGAAATTGATATTGAAGGTCATTCAACTGAGTCACCACCGAGTTACCACCAAGTCACTGCAGGTTGACTCAACGAAGAAAAAGCCAAATAAGTCACCCAGCGATACGTCGTTATTTGGTTGTCTTTTTTCGGTCTTTTTTTTTAAATTTTATTATTTAAACCCGTTAAAGGGCAATTAGGTCTACATTGATTTTGACAGTAAAGTAGAATCTAATTCAACATTGCACTCATCTTAATAAGTGGAACAAAATTATGTCATTTTCTCTTGTAGATTTGGGTTGCGCCAACTCCCTCTGAGGTTGTACAGTGAGTTCCAATTAGTGGCATGTACTGTTTCTCGGTTATCACAAAAACACAAATATTATCGTCGTGAGTTTCTCGTTTTTAACACAAATTATTAAAAGCCTGTTTTCTATAAAAAGTTTTTAGCAAAAATCTATTTTTCATTAGCTAAAAGATAAGTTGCTAAAATTCAATTTTATCATGTACTCCTTTTGCTAAAAGTCAGTTGATAAAATCACCTTGACTCTTTTAACAAATGAGAGTTGGGGTGCAAAAAGCAAAATTTTTACCAAACCGGAAATTCACATCTGAACTGCCAATCGAATACAAAGATCAAACCTTTGTCCTCTACGCCCTAGGTTTATCCAATTAATCGAATACAAAGATCAAACCTTTGTCCTCTATGCCCTAGGTTTATCCAATTAATTAATGGGTTTGCACTCCATACAATTAATTAGGATTTGATTTATGAGATCAGATCCTAAAAAAGTAGTGCAGTATTGTTAGTGAATTCCCATGCCCCGATGTGAATAGCCTAATTAAATTGAAAAAATGAATTACGCGAGATACACATGAACCGATCGTTTGGCCCGGACACCCTAACCGTCTCAAAAGCTACGAATTATAAAAATATATAGTATTACTTATTCTTCCTGTTTTTTTTTTTTTTTTCACCCGCGAATAAAAACTTTCCCTTACCTCGTACCCGCGCCATGACTGACGCACGAACCTTCCTGCGATTATTTTACTCCGTCGTTGTCAATTTTACAGCGAAACAAATCTAACAGCAGATTCAAAAAACCCCAACAGTGGGTATCTTTTCCTGTTTTCCCTCATAAAACACCTTCCCCTTCCCTTTTCAACTCTCCTCGAACGGACAATCATCGCAAACCCTAATTGCTTTCTCTCTCAGATTCGTTTGCTCCCACATTTCAAAGCGCTTCAGATCTCTGGCCAATTTCTGACTCCCTTTCATGGCTGGCCGTTACGATGCTAACCCTTTCGACGAAGAGCAGGAAGTGAATCCATTTGCAGTAAGTTCCATATATGTACATGTACATACATTGTTTTGATTGAAGCGCAATTTCTTTTAGTGAATTACAATTGGTTGGACAACTGGTTTGATGCAGTGCTATGATTATTCTTTTGGCTTAGAATTATTTATTTATTTATTTATTTTTTTCCTGTTAGACTTATTATTGAAATTTCGCTGAGTGCAATTAATTTTTGTTGGGATTGATGTCGAAACTGCGAGATCTGTGTAATGCATTTGATTTGGTCGTGAATTGAAGTCGCATTTGTGGTTGATCTGAATGGTTTATTGTATGCGTAATGTATTTGTCCATTTATATTTACCTATGTTGCAGATCTCAAAACCTTTGGATGTTAGTGAAACGGTGTCGGGGCTATTGTTTCAATGGTGGTAGGGTGGGTCAAACATGGTAAATGTAAGTGGTCAATGGATCACTTGTCAGGAAATTGGGAAAAGAAAATAAAGGTATCGTAAGCACAATGACGCAGGAAGTTTAGATTTAGGTAGTTCACCCACTATGGGCTATGTTCACGGTCATGGTAGTGGTTTCACCATGTTGAAGAAGGATCACAGGATATGTTAGAGTTGCTCTACTGCAAGACCCATGGCTTGTTCTGCACTTACAGTTCTATCATGCTTCACACTCCACAACAACAATTTGCAACAACTAATTGTTGAAAAGCACCATACCTGTACATTGTTTATCCTCTAGTGACTGTATGAAGCCAAAATGGTGATCTATGTGTCATTTTAAAATGTACTTAGTTTGTTCTTCCCCTTATTAATGTTAGGTGAGAAATTTTTGATTCTGTTCAACATCAAGTTTATATATACCTGTGTTATTTGTTTGTTTTAGGGCCAAACAGGTGGAGGGAAAGGTTCAGGTCAATCTAACTATGGTGGAGGCGCATTTTATATGATGGTAAAGCTGATTCTTCCTTCCATTATAGTAGGATAGTTTTACTTCTGTAACAATAATGCTTTTATTTTCAAACGTTGACTTTAGGCCGGATTGGTTTGTTCTGATATGTAACGCAAAAACAGACTTCCCTTTCCTCTGCTACATGGAGTTAACAGAACATTCATATAAATGCCAAGCCATCGCGTAATTGTGAATCCAAATTGCATTAAAAGTCAAGACCTATATATGGGCTTTTCTGAACAGTGGTTTACGTGAAAGCCTGTGTAGTTGAAGTGTCAAGTGTGATGGTTGCACTAAGCTTGGTGTCAACTATGAACTTCCCTTGGTGTTGGAGGTGGTGCTGATGAGTTGTGATAAATGCAGTACCGGGCACTTAATTTCCTTATTTGATCGTTAAAGATGGTTGTGGTGGTAGTATCTTGTGGACCTTGTAGCGCTAATACTGATTGCTTGCTATGAACAATCATGTTGGTAGTTGGATTAGTGAGTGCTGGTCAATGCAGAGGCATTGGCTGTGGAAGCAGGTCACTAACAGGCGGTCATGATGGTAGATGAGCTGGTACAGTGTTGCTATTGGTGGGCCTGCTTATTTTGTGCATATCAATCCTTGTTAGCAAGCTTTGTTAATGATACCTTTTGTATTATGACTATGCAAATTCCTTTAATACCAAGCTTAATTTCCCCCCCCCCCCCCCCCCCCCCCTCTTTATGGCCAAAAATCAAATGTTAGATTTGTGATGCAATTACTAGTCAATAATGCTGTTTATATCTCAAACATGTCTAATTCCTAGTCAATAATGGTGTTTATATCTTAAACATGACATAGGTCTTAGACACCGCGGTTACAAGTCACCCCACTAAATCAATGACTACAATAATTTTGAACCAAACATATCTTAATGTCTTATCTTATGTGCTTATTTTTGCTTGTTTGGTCTCCTTGTTTGATGAACTTTTCCCGTCAAAATGCTCTCTCATTTTCACAATTGTCACTACGATAAGAATTTATCTTTTTGTGCTTGAGCATCATCATGCATTTAAAAGCAATAATCATGCATTAGGAAGGTTTTCAATAGAGAATAATTTACCTCTCTTGTGGTTTACGTAACTTTATTCTTGCGGATATAACCAGCATCCTGGAAGTGTTCCCCCTGCTGCAACCTCGAGGCTTTCACCTCTTCCTCCCGAACCTGCTGGCTATGATCGTGGTGCTACAGTCGATATCCCTCTCGACGGTGGAAAGGTATCAAAGCTATGAAGATACTAGCTTGAAAAAGAATTTTCCGATTGTATGTTTGCATAGAAACAGGCCGCTTATTTGATTATCATCTGCTGGAATCTAGGATTTGAGAATGAAAGAAAAGGAACTCCAAGCTAAGGAGGCTGAACTAAAGAAGAGGGAGCAGGTACCTTCTATTTTTACTGATTTACACTGTAGCTTCTGTATATGATTTACTAATAGTAGGAACATGATACACAGTGCTTTCAGTCAGGTTGCTCTGTTATCATTTTTCAGTTTCATTGTAATTGTTAACGTGAAGCATCTCTATATTAGTGGCGAGGTGTCACCTGTTATTGGTGGTGTCTGGCAAATAAAAATGTTTGGCTGTTTGGTTTTTCATTTGGTTTGGAGGATAACTGCTTGAATCTTAATAGTGTCTCTAGGAAATTTTTTTATCGCAAGTTTCCCAAGTACTTTTTAGTTTCTTTGTCATGGATGGCCTGAAGATCCTCACAAGTCACAACCTAATTAGATTCTTGGACACGAAGCATTCCCTGTGTGGTGGTTCATTTCCAACAATAATTCATTCTGATGTTCATTTTCAAAATTTAACTATGTTATGCAGGAATTAAAAAAGAGGGAGGATGCCGCTGCGCGAGGTATAGTTCTGTTCTCTTTAAACTACATGTTTGAGAGAATCAAGCAAGTTCATTTGTTATCCTATAATCTGCACTCTGCTGCCTAAATTATTCCTTTTGTTTGGCAGCTGGAATTGTTATAGAGGAGAAGAATTGGCCACCATTCCTTCCAATCATTCATCATGATATTGCAAATGAAATCCCAAGCCATTTGCAGAGATTGCAGTATGTTGCATTCACAACATTTTTGGGTATGTCAAATTCACAGGTTGAAATTTTAAGTGCGCAGATGCTTGAGCAAATATATATGGTTCTCATTTCCTTTGGGATGGATGTATGAAAATCCTTTACGGAAATTCTCTGACTTCAAATAGAAGTAACAGCCTTTTGCTATAATGGATGAATGATGAATGAACTAGGGTCATGTTTTGTAATCGAGGGTTGGGATATGTACAAGAAGAAAAGTAAATGAAGCGCATCTATCAGATCTTGGAGGAATCTCAGTTGTAGGGGAAAACAAAAGGTTTTGACCTACGCATTTTTTTCCCCTCTACTTGAGTTGCTTGTAGAGAAGCATTTTTTTTCCTTCCAAATCTGCCACTTGTTTTTGCGTTCCTTTTAGTACTTGGATCTGTCAGTTCTAATTTAACTCCTTTCTCTTCCAGAACCAATATATATTCATGCCTCTAGTACCTTTAGGTTTCTTTCGCATTGCCTAACAAAAACCTTGTCTGTGGTGTGTGCAATAACTATTTTAGAATCTTTCCATGAGATTGTTCTCACCTCAGTGCACACTACACATGGCATATTTTGAGTGGTAAAACCGGTCTCTAGATCATATGCTACTTCTCCTAAGGACCAATTTACATGGTCAAATTTTACCTGTTGTTTATTATCCATCATGCAGAATTGTTTCCATAGGGCATCTTGTAGTATTTAACCAGAAAATAGATTATGCTTCTGTGGGAACTATCTACTCCTTACGGGATCTTAGGTGTAAAGTGTGGATTTCATATAATTGTTTTTGGGGGTTCCCTTTATTTATTCTTATGAAGGTAGTTGGAGCTTGTCCCACATCAGTTAATTATCACTTCAAAACTGGTGTATGGACGTGGACAGCCTCTTCACTCTATGGTCGATTAGAGTTGAGGTGGATGTTTTAAACGTGGTATCAGACCTAGTAGAGTTGTAGTCTTTTTGACATGACCATGTTGATTGATTACCCGTTGTGTACCTTATGTGCACCTTCTTTCTTTGTCATCCCTTTGTTATGATCCTTTATGTGCGATTTTTGGAGCTTGTCCTCACATTGTTAATTATAACCTCTCAAATTACTATATGAACTTGGATAGCCTCTCCGATTATTGCTAATTTGTTGAGTTGGATGCTTTAACAAAGTTGATAACCTTCTCTCGTTGTGGGTTTTGAGAGAGGGGCTTTGGGTCGTGTTAGCTACCTCAAAATACCTTCTCCGCACAACTCCTGGTTTTATGAGATATTTTTTTAAATAACACAGCTTCGCCAAATTTTGACACCAATTTCGAAAATCACATCTGAAGCTTGATGTGTAATAGAAAGTTATAAAACATTGGCGCATTACCCTCATGCATTGCTTTCTTTGATCGATATTAGAGTTGGCAAGATGAATTTCTGTGAAGATGGTTAGGATGATATGTCGCGAATTGGTTTCAGTGTACTGTGTTGAGTACATTGCTTGGTTAGCCTATTGCACCAAAATAGTTTGAACAAGGGAATATTTAACTTAGTTTTTCCAACTCGATGTCATTCGCAGGCCTTGTAGTGTGCCTTTTATGGAACATCATTGCTGTTACCTTTGCGTGGATCAGAGGAGAAGGTTGGTTTGGAATACTTCTTATGTCGGTATATTCTAGTCGTAATATTTATGGTATGTAAAGATATGAACAATCAGTATGTACAAGAGTCTTATCGGTTCTTGTTTTGTAGGTCCAACAATTTGGTTTCTGGCCATTATTTACTTCATATCAGGGGTTCCAGGGGCTTATGTTCTGTGGTATCGTCCTCTTTATCGTGCTATGAGGTACTTTTTTGTGCTCCTTGCTTTTCACCTCGAAAATATAGGCCTAGACGAAAAGACTGCATATGCATAGACTGTGCAACTTGTAAGGCCCATGAAATTACTGCCCATCTGGATTCAGTGGATGGGGCCCGTGATGTGGATTCATAGTGCATGAGAACTTTTGGCTTGAATCTGAAATTTGGAGAATGATTGTTTCTTGCTTGCACTTTATTGTCAGGGCATTTAGAAATGGTGGTACATAAAGAAGTAACAATTAGTCTTTACCACTGGTGCTATGATTTTAGAGAAGTGCAACAGTTCAAGGGTAGAGTGCTCATTAGAATACATATTGATTAAATAAAAGATAAGAACTTAGGGTATTCAGTTTTGCTCTATAAACCCGGGAAAGGTCAGCGCTAGACAAGGAAAATTAAAAGCTGGAGGTCAGCATGAATACTGGGAAGAAAACAAAGTGGAGAATCGTGCCCAGTCAGCACCCATTCAACACCACGTTAGATTCCACTGCCAAGGTGGCTTCATGTGGCTTTACAAATCAGTGTGGTGTATCCTGAAATGGGTTAGACCGTGTATCATCTTTAGATTTGTTTTTGGACCACTATATGTTTTCAGTAAATTATTATCCTGGAGAATTGGAAACTACCCAGGTTGCCAGAAATACATTTTTCATAATACTCAAGAAACTACCCAGGTTGCCAGAAATACATTTTTCATAATTGCTTCTCAACCCGTTACAGGACCGATAGTGCTTTGAAGTTTGGGTGGTTTTTCTTGAGTTACATGGTAAGCTTTTTGCATCTTCTTTGTAAAACTTTCTTTCTGGTGAAAAGTTTTCTGGAAATACATAATTGTCATTCTTTCTTATGGATGCAGTTCCACATTGCCTTCTGCGTGTTTGCTGCTGTTGCCCCTCCAATTATTTTCAAGGGGAAGTCTCTCACGTGAGTGTTTATTTTTTACCTTTCTTTCTTTCTTCTTTTCTTTTCTGAGAGTTAAGTGCAACATACCTTCTTAATGTTTCTTTCAGCTATATCTATTGGGAACGAAGTAGATTCTTTTTGGAGAAGCAGTTACTGTTTTAGCGAGTTGAATTCTCCTGAATTTGTTCGTCCCAAATAGCTTTAGTCTGAAGTCTGAACTATGGCAGCTCTCAGATGCCCAATTGGATTTTAGCTACTTACATTCATCACACATTCGCCTACGATTTTTCATTAGAGATTGATAGCTAACAAGGGCATCTAAGGGACAGATTCTGGGCTTCTGCATATTAGACAGGATAGTACCACTGGAAGGGCATCTGAATGAGCAGTTCGTAGACTATTGTTCTGAACTAAGCTACCACAATTGGCTCTTCCTATTTGGGTTGAATCTCATTGCTTGCAACTCTATCACTTCTCCTCCGAAGCAAATAAATTGGAGCCATGTAGTGGTTGTATTCGATGCAAGTTCATTTTGTATTCTGCAACTAATGAGCATATCCAATGATTTGTAACAGGGGAATCTTGCCAGCAATAGATCTTCTGGGAGATCATGCTCTGGTTGGGGTGAGTCTTAAGATCTTATTTCACATGCTTAGTATCCCTGTATCTTCATAACTGAAGGAATTTTGAGACTTATTCTACTTTGAGTCATAGTTGTAAACGATATGAAAGTTTGTATTCTTGATCTATTTAAGCCATATTGGTTTATCGCATGCCTTAGGTTATATTTTCTAAGCTTCGCTTGTTCTTCTAGATTTTATTGAACAGAATGTAAAAACTATTGATTACTTTCATGTTTTCTTATACTCCAGATTTTCTACTTCATTGGATTTGGATGTTTCTGCCTTGAGTCACTGATCAGCATCTGGGTTATCCAGGTCTGTTAATTTGACTTCAATTTCCTCTTTCCTCCCTAGCTATTCATGTTCCCATGTGCTTTCTCTTGAGATTTTGTTGGTCTTTTTCCGATTCGCAGCAAGTGTACATGTACTTCCGAGGCAGTGGCAAAGCTGCAGAGATGAGGCGCGATGCTGCAAGACAGACTGTGATGTCAGCGTTTTGACGTGGCTCCAAGGTTACAAAGAAAATGACGCTTTTGGACATTCTCTGGTGGGGATAATGCTCTGATAAATCGAAATGAATCACTACCCTCAACATTTTCTACTGCCTATTCTGGTATTTAGTGTTCATGTTTAAGTACATACAAAGAAAAGATATACGTTTGACATACAAATTGCGTTGGAACAGTTTAGTTTGGTACTGGTTACCGACTTCTTACTACGTTGACACATTTTTTTTACATGTTATATTGAAGGCTAGTTCCTGTACAATACATTTTCGTTCTCAGTAAATGATTGCTACAAAGCATTTTAGTCGTCTGGACAATGCAAGGGAGTAGCTTCAATACGCGAATTGTTTGAAAGAAAAACAACCTGGCAGTTGCCAGAGAAACTAGTGGACGGAAGGAGTGTGGTGGTTGAATGAGGAGGGGAAGCGATGATAATGTGACGATGAGCTAGTGGTGGCGATGGTGCAGAAGACAAGCTGATGATGGTGTCAAGCGGGGGAACTGGAAGAAGAAATCGAATTTTTATGATTTCACGGTATTTTAAGGATCTGGGTTCCCTTCATTCTCGTCAATGGGGCACAAGTTGGACACCTGATTGACCGGGATGAAATTTGCTGAATGCCGTTGTTTGAACCGACAATCTTCATTCGGCTACCAAAATGTCCAATAAGGTTCAGTTCGATTGATGCAAAACAATAGTACGATCAATTTTTCCGCTAAAAAAAAAAGTCTTAGTGGTCGAATGGGTTTCGTAGATAGCAGATGGTTGCATAGCAGATTTTCTTCTTCTTTTGGCACTTTAGGTCAAGCACGTGATTTCGCAGGCACAATTTGGCACTTCTTCTTCCCTCACCCGTGTTGCACCTTTAAATTTCCTCTTTCCTATTTAATTTTGGACGACTTGTTCAAAAGTCCTAGGCAAATAATTTGTAACCTCGTTAATCCACCAAACAAGTTTATAACCTATCCAGTCCTAATGCTAGCATCCTTTTTTTTTTTTTTTTTAAACCTTACCAAAAAAACGTTTGTACCCTATGAAAGTGTCAAAAAAGTTTGTACCCTACGAAAGTGCCTAAAACCCTAGGGTACCCTACGAAAGTGCCTAAAACCTTAGAGTACCCTATAAAAGTGCTTAAACCACTAAAACTCTATAATAGGAAAGTGCACCCTAAAACCTAAACCCTAGGGTACCTTATGAAAGTGCCTAAAACCCTAGGGTACCCTATAAAAGTGACTAAATCCTAGGGTACCCTATGAAAGTGCCTAAACCACTAAAACCCTATAATAGGAAAGTGCACCCTAAAACCTAAACCCTAGGGTACTCTTTGAAAGTGCCTAAATTCTAAAAAAAATAAAAATTCATGGACCTTTGACCTTGTAAAACTTTAACATAGACTAAATGCCCAATAAGTCCCCACTTCTGGACCCTAGAACAGTTAACCGTTTAATTGCCTTCGGTGCACCCAAATGTTTGCAGAATTTATTGCCAGTGGCCCCCTCTGGATATAAGGTTTTTCAGCCCCTTTTATGTAACGAGACTCCATCAATATTAGTAACATCAAGTACTAATGTTAAAAGGGTTCATTTCTCTTTGGCTAGGTGAGTGCGTGAGTGGAATTACTCTCTTCCCATCATTCAAAAAAAAAAAAAAGTACTATTGTTCAACACGAACTAAAATGGGTTTTTACAAACGTAATGATGTCACATTTTAATTCATCAATTAATTTTTCGTGATCTATTTATGACTGAATTTATAACCAAACGAAGTAAAAGATCAAACTAGGATAATCCTGAGTTTTGCTCCGATTTTAAATACGCTCATATTAGTGAGTCGGTATATTGATTCTTTAAAACTAGTCGAGGTGCGGATAACGTGTTTCAGACATCACAAAAGCCCATACTTTGTGATCAAACTCTTACCAATCCACATTTTGTATGTGGTGAGGAATTGAGGAAGGACCCTAAAGCACCACCACATGTGCCACTGGAGCGTTTAATAATTTTTCTGATAATGAACCACATGTGCCACTGGAGCGTTTAATAATTTTTCTGATAATGAAGAAAAGGAATGCCAATGGGTTCTAGCCCATATGACATTTCCCAGACTTCTCCGACCGGGAGGTCTCGGTTTGACTCTCTTATATGCGAGGTAGTGTTTTGGTGATAGTTTGTCCTTCACTCAACGATGATTTACACTCCACGTCCCTTCTCCCTATAGATATAGATTAACTGGGAGCGGGGACCCCTGTAGTGAGGTGCTCACTACAATGGCCGTCCGATCGGCAATCGATGGTCCGCATCATCTTACATTTTAAAAAATAAACATTTTACATATAATTTAAGTTCCATTTATTTGAACCGTCGATCGCCAATCGAACGGCCGAGCTGAGCTCACTATACCCTATAGTGAGTTCGGCTCACTATAGGCCCTCTAGTCCCTAATTTCTAACAATATTTGAGAGGGGAAAAATGCCGAAAATGAAAAGCGAATTGCATTCTATCACTAGTTCTTGTTCATAGGCCCCCTTTGAGTATGAGATTATGAAAACCACATGCCAAATGTTTCACTGAAAATAGCTATAAGGACCCCCCCAACATGAATGCTCTGTTCCTGTGACCCTGACCGTGACCCATCCCACTGAAACTAGCAAAATCGCCATTAACTCCATCGGACCCACTTTTCCAACTGTTATGCCCTAGGCCTAAAATCTCCCTCCCCATCACCTCGGAACAGTTGTCAACCCTCAACTGTATTCACCACCTGGTAACTCTACATTGGTTTGTAAGGACAGCTAATTATATTCAGAATCGTTTGATGCATACAGGCCAACATGCATTGACTGGCTCCGTAAAATTTGTACTCCTATTTTAGTTGTAAAGATATAAGCTGAAAGTTTAAAATTTTTCCAATGTCCACTTTTTTTTTTTTCCCCACACTCTCAAGTCTCAACGATGTTGAATTGAGCTAGTATTTTGTTGTAACTCTTTAGCTATTCAATTTTGAAAAAGATGAACTGTCCGGATTAACATTTTAGCCACGTTAATGAAGTGGAAAAATGGGAGTCTAAAATGTGTTTAGCGATGGTACGAAGAGGAGCTCAACCCAACGAATTGAACGCAAACCAAAATGGGCTGTCCACATGGTCTTGACCAGCGACTTAAAGATTTGTTCTCTTCAATTCTCCCCACGTATAAGTGTGTGAAATAATTGTGGGATGGGTTCTCTAGGAATTAATCCAAGGTGCGGGATTAGGGAAAAAAAAAGAGAACAAATTGAACACTAATTACACCCCTCGAAGAGGGGGTGCTGCGCAGCTGCACGGCGCGGCCATGCCAGCCACTTTTCAACGATCCGAGACATTCACCGGATGGCCCTCGTCGAGTATTATAAGTGTACCAAAAATCAACTAGATTGGATAACGTTAACTACCTAATCGGAACACAAATAGCTTGAAAAAAAATGGGTTTAGTGATTTGGATCCAGTGTTTATGTACATTTGTGTTCCATTTCATTTCAATCTATTTGTGTTCCAATTAGGCACTTAATGATATCAGATCAAGTTGATTTTGTATACACTTATAGTACTCGACGAGAGGTATCCGGTGAACGTCTCCGATCGCCGGAACGTGACCGGCGCAGTCGCGCTGTGCGGTGCACAGCACGCTGCGCAACACCCCAGAGTCAGATGAGGTTCTCAAATCCAAGTATCCAACAGTTCAACTCCCATGGCCGTTCAAAAAAAAAAAAAAACAGTTCAACTCCCACCAAACCTGCTCGACCTTTAACGTCCCGTCCCACTCCCGCCTATTTACTAGAAACCCAACCCAACCACTTTTCATTTCAACTGATTGCCTCTCTCTCTCTCTCTCTCCCCTTTGTGTAGTTATTCAAAAGTACAGAAAGAAAACACACCAAAACGCAGCGAAATTAAACTGAAGTGAACGGCGGCGATGGTGTGCTTCTGTTTTCTGGTGGATCAGAAGAGGAAAGTGAGGAGTAGTAAGCCGGCGGCGGGGTCGTGCTCGAGGTGCGGCAGCGGAGCCAGCGTGGCCGATATGAAGACGGCCACCAGGTTCTGCCACGTGCCCTTCTACTGGAAGTCTTGGAAAGCCATCGTCTGCACTTTCTGTGGAGCTATTCTTCGCTCTTACCGTTGAAGAACATTTTTCCGACTGCTCACCTGGTCCCTTATTTTTTTTTTCCTTATTTAATTTTTATTTTATGTAGCTTCTGATTGATTATTAGATATATCTAGTTCTGCTGAGTTTTCTTTCCCTCTCATTTTTTTTTTTTTTTTTGGAGTCGGGGATTATTTTTTGTACATACTGATAAAAAGTGGAGTTATGGAGGAAGAGATGTAGTAATCGTTTAGTATTGGGTATAACCATTTGAATCTCTCTCTCTCTCTCTCTCTCTCTCTCTCTCTCTCTCTCTCTCTCTCTCTCACGTTATGTACTCCTATTTTGGTGTTGATTGTGATCTACTCAAGTTTCACAGCTGACAAACATTGAGATTTGAGTTAACCACAAGCCACAAGTACGGACGCAGTAGCGGGTTAGAGTCTGAACGATCATCCTACCCAAGTTTTAATTTTTATTATGAAATGCTTATACAGTAATAATTAAAAAAAATTACAAGCTATATAGTGTTTGCCCGCCCAATTAAATGTGATAGTGTTCGCCCACGGCTCAACTCACACTCAAATTCTGCGGCAGACATTTAATACCCATACTTCGTTTTGAGTTAATTTTTAAAATGAGAACAAAAAGATCAAGAGGCAAAAAGACCAAGAGGCAAAACAACATACTATCGTAACTAAAAAGAGGGAGAGAAGCCTCCTCCCTAGGGTTTTCTCCTGGCAGTCGGATCTTTTCTCCTCTCCATATGGGCGGTCGGAATCCAGATTTTTGGGTAAGGGGGAGCTAGATTTGGAGTTTTAAGATTTGGGCTTCCGACATAGGCGGCAGTGGTGGCGACGGAGTGACACCTTCTCCTGCGGCTCCGGCGGTTTTTTCTTCGTTGTTTTCCCTTTTTCTTTTTCTTTTCCTTTTCTGTATATATGGGAGCTTAAATTTAATTCAGTGTTACATAGCCTTAGATGGGGGCAAAATATGTTGTTTCTGCCTAACTACACCACTGTACATGTAATGTGGGTGCGAATTTCGGGACCTTGATGACTGAAAGGCTCGGCAGAGCTGGTTGAAACTTTCCAAACGTGTTTTGGACAGTCCAAGTTTGAGTGGTGCCGAAGAGTGTTTTGGATATTTTAATTATCCTCAAATTTAGACCGTTCAAAACACGTCTGGACGGTCCCGACCAGCTCTGCCGAGCCTTGCAGCTGTCAGTAGGGTCACCAGGTCCATAGGGTGCACTATAACAGTACACCGAGAAGAGTTGTGTTATAGTTTGTTGGAGCCTGGTATAATGATCTACGATTGTACTGTGCATGCGTGTACACAGTCATTCCTGTCACGAATTCGAAGCAGTAAAAATACGAATTGGAAGCAGTAAACATTGGCCCCATGTCCCCATGTCATGTTGCTAACTTCAAAGTCTTAGAATTATTTAATGTGAACACAAGTTAATTAGAACATTAAGTTATTAAAAAAATTAATAATATGACCACTATCACGACAGATTTGTACAAAGTCCTCCTCGTATTTTCACGGTCATGTAACGTTTTTTTCCCCTCCTTCGATAAGTTGTCAGGTATAGTAATTTTATCCAGTGATAGAGCAACTCCGGTCCGTATAGTCACTTTTATGCAGTGGTAGCCTAAATTAATGCTGCATCACGTGTGTGGTTAATTCACACATTTATGATAAATTCCATGTACACCAATTTGTGGTGGTTAATTCACTATCGATTCCTGAGTCTTAAAATTTGTAGCGATGCAGTCCGGTCCAGTTTTGGGTCATTGTTGGCCGGTCCAGTTTTGAGCCATTGTTGGCACCTCCTGGACAAAAACCCAAAATAATATTTTTTTTTTGGTCATTCGTCATTCCTAATCTATTACTATTACATGGGGGGAGGGGGAATGAGACTCGATCCTGGGATGCAGTGTGAGACATCTAAGAGCTCTACCGCATGAGCTAGCCACCAGTTACACCCAAAATAATAATTGAAATCATTCATTTTGTAGAACTCATTGAATACATCATCCACGGGAAAAAAATTTGCTAGATTAAACATCAATACTCGCGAACAGAACAGTTTTATAGAAGGAAAATATGGGCAATTTAAGTTTCAAATTATTTGTCGCTATCCCATTTTCTTCATCTGTATGTTTTTGTGGACCATGGCCTAAAACTGAACCAAACTGGATAGGTATGTCCGTTGTCGAGGCGGCTTCATGATTTTCATCCAACAAAAATACATATATAGCGAGGTTGCTTAACGAGTAACTCAGCGGTGACAATACTAACGAAAATTTAATTTATACAATATGTAAATTTTAATTTTTTTCTTCGGTGTATTTTTTGAAACCTCGCTAGAATAGCAGTAGGGCCGACCCAGGTCCGCTGTACTACTGCTGTCTGTGGTTAATGTTGTACCATGTGCAAATGCAAAAAAGACAGCTCTCCACTTTTTATCTTTATTATTATGACATCTGAGAGGTGGTCCATTAATAGAAAAATTAAAAATAGTAGGTGAATAGTATTCCGAAGCTTGT